>CAXKVY010000180.1:0-37620 GCA_964058915.1 Tetropium fuscum | reverse complement strand
ATGACATGAATGTGGATGCTTTCACTTTTCACATAAAGCCCTCCATTTATTTTTTACCACGTTTTCGTGCTCATGCTTCCTGCAAAAACGAAGTTGCAGACTGGCTGCATGCTGCAACTGCACTGCCTTGGATGAAAAAAGGGAATGAGACCCATCTCCGTATTAAACGCGCGACCAGAAAAGTGCGAGTAAAGACGCTTCGCCGAGAATTAAGACTTAATTATTTTTGATACCGGAAATAATTATAATTAACAGTTTTAAGTTTGTTTTGCTGTTGAATCGCGGCAAACCAAGTTGCGGCACACTCGGTTGCAGTAATCAGTTGCAAAATTTGTAAGCTTAATAGCGAAGTTATTTTCTAAATTTATACTTTGTTGGTTTGCCATTGGAAATATTTTGTTATTTATTAAAAAGTTATATTGTTTGGAGGGGGGACAATTGTCCCCTTTGCCCCCTGGATACGCCATTGATCAATCGTATCTGAATAAACAAATATTCAAATGGCCGTCCAGACCTGCTTTGCACGTACAATATGTATCGTAAACGGTACGATCAGCTTTCAGCTAGAAAAAAATATTGAATGGGTAAAATATACCTGGGTATTTCGTGTTTCAACGTGAAACATTTGAAACGAAAGACTAGGAGTTACGAACCGAGCTCACAAGGTGGCGACGTGTCGCTTCAAACAGATGGTTGTGAGGCGTATGCGAAATGATTTTTGAAATGAAGTTTCACACCATGCCGAAGCAAACAAATATGACTTGTATAAATGGCAATAGGAGTTACCTATTATATACCATTTATTACGCAAGCGTTGTTTAAATTCACAACAAAATTTACCGTAAAATTTTCAGAATAAATTTCTTGTTGTACCAAAAAAACCACACATCGAGGATACCGCCTTATTGCCAAGATACTGGAGGTTGTCATTTCAAGAACAGGAAAGGGAACTGATTACAGGTGATAAGTTTAAAACCATGAAACCAACTATAAAATTATTAAAGGTAACGAAAGTTTTTGACAGCAATGGACCTTGTTCAAGTCATTTCGGCTACGCGTTTCGGTGTAGCCGTCATATATAAACATATATTTGTACGTTTTAGAAATTAAGAGATAAACAGAATCACAACAAAATAGCAAGTTATTATATAAAAACCATATTTCTATGGGAAGCAGAAGAACAAACCACTGAATTTTGGAAACTCTCACAGAGCTATGTGTTTATGACGGTGAGTTTACGTTTTTATATTTGGGAGCTATCTATGAAATTGTTATACTAGAGTTATAAAGAGGATAACTTATACCCGGCCGTGGAAATCACCCTACCTTTATAAGTTGGTTTCGCGGTTAAGAAAGTATGCTAATATTTCACCATAATTTGGAACCACATTATGTATTTAAATATGTCTTTACAGATGTTTAAAAAGTATGCTGCTATGATTCAAAGCAAAAATATACCCTACTACTGGAACAAAAATCACAATCTTATCGATCACTTGAAAATAACCACATTGGATAGCATAGGAAAAACACTAAAAAATATTCTTGATGATGTTGAAAACCATTTAGAAGATCCATTTTTAATTGCGCAGTACCTAAGTAAGTATTGTTTTATGTACCATATGATAAATATTGAATTACGCGACGAAATAAATAAATCTGAAATAATGAGTTCTGTATTTTATTGGGCTGTACTTCTTTCCATTTAACCCTTTGTTGCCTGAGTAACCAAAAATATGATTATTTGCACTTTTTTTTAGCTTAATGAAATTAAAATAGTTGAATTAATATATACGATTTTTTTGGAATTTTTTTTTTCCAATTTAAAAAAAAATAGGAGGTGGTACTCAAAAGTACCGTCAGGCATCTGAAAGTATTTTTAAACGACGAAATCTAATTTTTTAAAAGCATTTGAAAAAGCTCTTGTATATTAAATAATGAAAATAAATTGAGGGAACTCTTTATTTAATGATAGATAATATCAAAAGCTGAGTAACATTGTGAAAAAATATAAAAATGACATTAGAGAGGGACTTGGTGAAACTCAAGGAAACAATTTTTGGTGGCATTGCAGCAAAGTGATACCTTGCATGTCGAGCATTTTGATAATGGTTTGGACTGAATTCCTTTTTTGCTGCAAACTTCACATCTGCCTCGCTTGTCATCAAAATGAACCCAATGTGCCCCTCTGTTCGAAAGTCTAACGTCAGCTATAATAGAATAGCTGTGGCCACGTCTTTTCTTCAGGGAATTAGTATTGATTACTTCCAAAGAGCGTCGCTTACTAGTTGCGCATCGTTGATGTGTTATTAGTCCCAGAGCAACTGACCTGCGAAATTCCAGAAGAGGCATTTTATCGCTGATATCGGAGTGAACAACGTAGGCATTCACAAAAGCCATGTCTATTAGACCCCAGAATAATCGGTGCCACCATTTTTTGGATCTCCTATCGACCCCATAGACAGCCCTCAATCTATCTGCATGGTCACCACTGTGTACGTTTTACGGTGGTTTCTTCAGTTCCATGGAAATTACTGGCTACATATACAGTCTTGTTATCCTGCCATCTCCAAACTCCTATGTCCATGGAGGAAAAGCGATAATCATACTCTCCACGTTTCAGGCTTTTATTTTCTGTCATATTGGGTAGACCTTTTCTGCCAGACCGAATGGTTCCACATGCCAATGTTTGTTGGGTTTTCAATTTTTCTAATAGAGGTAATGACGTGAAATAATTGTCGAAATATATAATGCGGTTCTTTCCCCATTCCTCTTCAGTCAGGCTGAGAACCACCCTCTCACCAAGCCCAAATGCTTTGTATTTATCCTTCACTGTTTCATTTTTTCCTTCATATATTTGAAATTTCTTTATGAAACCTTTCTGATCGGATAAACACCAAAGTTTGTATCCACGTTTTATCGGCTTCATGGGATTATACTGTTTCAATGAACTACGTCCTTTGAAGATTATCATTGATTCATCAACAGACAGCTGCTTGGTGCCATTGTATACTAAGCTAAATGATTCATTCAAAGTGTCTACCATTGGTCGTATTTTATACAGCTTGTCCTTCTTATCTTTAGGTATCTGTGTGTTGTCATTGACATGTAAGTTACTCAGAATCGCATTAAATCGATCCCTAGACATTGCAGAAGATACCAGAGGAACACCTAAATCTCTTGATGTGGACCAGTAGTGCCGCCAATTAGGCACCTTATGATATCCCATCAACATGTTCAAACCAATGAAGACCAAAAGCTCATCTTTATTAGTATTGAGGATCTTATTCCTCTGTACAGCATACAGATTCGTTTGCTCAATCAAATTTTCTAATATAGGATCTATAACTATTTTAAAAAATTCTGTGGCTGTCTCACAACCCACAAATTTGTCTTCTACGCAACCCTCCGGAAACTGATAAGTTGGAATATAACTCGTGACGTTCCTTTTTTTCCACTTTCTGTTCATGTCATTGGTACCTTTATTTGTTTTTGACTTGTCTCTCACACGAACACTTTCTTTTTGCTGTACTCGGGCTTCGACTTCCTCATCCATTTCCCCTTCAATTATTCCTTCAGCATCTTCTAACTCATCTTCAATAGTTGCACTGTCTAGAAGCTCATTTACCTGTTCCCCTATATTATTTTCTTCCAATTTTTCATAAATAATCTCATTGTGTTGAAAGTCATCAGAATCACTTTCAATATCGGTGTCAATCTGTTGATCGTCGGGTAATTCCTCGGTTGTATACTCTTCAATAATCCGGAGGAGTTCTGCATCTGATAGGGGTCTTCGGTTTTCATATGCATTATCATGGCTTTCCTTCGATGTCGACTAAAAGTTTAAAAATAGCTAAGAATAATACAGAGAAAATATGAAAAAATCATACCGGTTGTGCGTTCTCCATTTTACTGGTTACAGCCTGACGGTACTGTAGAGTACGTTATGAAAAATTCACAAAATACAGCAGTTCTTACGTTATTTTTATATAACACTTCACTATAAGTGTTCATAAAAGTCCTTTCTAACAATAAATTTTACTACACTTATCTAAAACTTCACAGAACCAATTATACATAACAATCAAGTACACCAATGGCGAACACGTCAAGTGTTACTACGGAGCTTCGGAGAAACTATGAAATACACGCTGTTTGGTGCTGCCCACTTACGGCGACTGATTACATCGTATATTCAAAGCGTACTTGAGAGTATCGTCCGGCTGTGAGAAGATTTTATGGTAATAGGGAATTTATATTGATTCAAAGAAAACCGGTACTTCAGAGTACCGTCTGTCAACAAAGGGTTAAGTAGGCTTGTATTTTCAGTTAATCAGGACCAAGTGGACGTTTTAAAGAACGAGGTACAGTTAGGAAGGAAGTACACAAAAATGAAATTGTTGAGTATCCCAACAAGAGACAGAACTGGGCTGAACCGTCCTATATCTGAGGATGAGAGAATCAGGAGACTACTCCTAAATGAAGAATTCCTAGAAGAGGTATCCAAGCACGTTGATAAATATTTAGGCCTAAAGTGGCGTATCCAAGACGGTTCTGGGGGGGAAGGGGCAAAGCAAATAAACAATCATTGGTGAACCACGCGAAACGTTTTTCTTTTCGATTCAATCTGTTGCCTAACTAATAAGCAATAAATACGTTAAATTCTATATTTATATATTTTTTAAAATACAAAATAGTAAACAAGAAAAAACAAAATATATTTATCGAGATATCTATGTAACTATATAATACAAAGTTAAATTAAATACAGAAAGTATTTAAAAATTAAATTAGCTAGGTTTTAAATATTTTTAAAAAGTACTAAAATAAGTAAAAACAGAAAATAGAAATTCATATATCAATAAAATAATAAATAAAATGATACCTAGGTCGCAACAGGCATAATAAAATAGATTGTTAAATGTCAAAATGGCAAAAAATAAAAAAGAAAACTTCTTGCTTTTTTCTGCATTTCTGACGGAACTTCCTCCGGTGTTATTGGAATAATTGGTACGTAGAAAAGCGTTAACCCATTAAGACGGTTCTCGCCGTTATTACGTAGGTAAGATTTTAATAACTTCAAAGTTGAAAATAGTGCGCAAAATATCCGTAGTAAAATATGAATATTTGGATAAACGATCCCGTCACGCATTTCCAAGGCACTTAGCGCTGCTTCTGGAGCAAACTGTCGATCGGTACCAAAGTTTAAACCCCGCAGATGTTATTGATGAACTAGCATTATCTATATCAACTTTGTAAAACTCCACTACACGATCTAATCGCTGTTAGTTCATGATTAGCATTTTTATTTGGCGCGGGGATAAGGGAGTTGAATAAATTATGTTAGGTTTTTTTTAATTAAAAATATGAAATACTTGTCTATTTTTAGTTTCCCGGCACTCACTAAGTGAAGGGAAAGTAGGTATTGTGATGGTGCGGAAATTTCTTTTAGATAACGACGGATATATCCGTGTTGAAGACCCTCAAGACGATTAGACCATTTCCAGAGTGACGTCTGTCTGTCTGCGTATGTAATCAGGCACGATATCTGCCGAGCCGTTGATTGGATTGAGTTGAAATTTGGTATGTGGGTATAGTTACATCCTACGATGAGCCCATTGGTTTTTGGATGTCATCTGTCAAATGGAAGTATAACTGACAGCAAATGACAGAAGAAGCAATATCTCACGGAACATATTGCAATATGTCATTTGAAAGCCATTGGCAAATTGTATTCAGAACAGTTAAAATATTTATCCATTAGTCATTTGTCAAAAATTAAAAAATGTCAAAAATCAGAAAAAATTAAAAAATTATATATTGGTCTGGATACTTGCCGGAAAAGTTTTTTAATAAATAATATTAAACTTTTTTTTATTTTTTAAGAAAGGTCATTTTTTCCTAAAATGTTTGCATTTTTTGGCCATAGTACTTAAATATTAAGTAAAATGTACCGTTTCTATGGCAATGCCAAAGGGTTCGGCGTCATCATGAATGTCCGACTGAGCCACTTCCATGCGACTTGCACATCCACGACCAGCGCAGTACCGCACATATCCAAACTACCTACTAAGACGATTTGTCCTGCATTTGAATTTCTTGTCGCAGCCGGATTTACATCAGTTGCAGGAGTACCCGCTGCGGTGCTGAATCCTCTGCAGTCAGGATGGGTTTGAGCTGACCATCCCCATCCACCCATCCCCGTTCTCTTTCGGCATTTTTCGATTTTTCATATCCATAATCAAACCTAAATTTAAATATACGGATTAGCATACTAAGAGCGTTTAAACCAGAGGAAAGGATGGAAAGGACGCACTGCTGTGTCTCCTGATCTGTCCTCCGATACAGAGCCAATGCCTGCCGTTGTATATCTCTTTAATATTACAGTCGTACAGGGCGAGAATTAAATATTCTCCCGATTCTGCGATTTCCTGGTGTGTAGTGTTCGGTTGATTGAAGATACCTAGATATTTTATCCCATAAATAGGTAACCGTCGTTTCGTCGTTCTTAAATGAACCATTTTTACCTTTTCTGAAGGGGGCAGAAGTGGTATCGCGTATCGCATTCTATTGCTGCATGAAAAAACATTAGGTGGTAACTGAGATCTGCAAGGGCAGCGATCAACATCTCACTGCTGAAGATCCGAGATTTTTTCCTTGTATCAACATTTGGATGTTATTTCCAGGGTTGAATATCGTAGCCATTAGAACGAGAAGGTCGGTGTCCTGACCTACTATTAGATATTGATTGTGTGCCGCTGTTAGCGACAGCTGTTTTCACTATCACAGCGTTGATTGAACGATCACAGTATCAGCGTGTCATCGGGGGTTTGAATGATTTAGACTCCAGCTCCTGATTTCTACTCCCGAATTCCGTGCATTCGCGTTATTTCTTGCCCGAAGAAAGCCAATTTTTTTGTCTAATTTGAATCTATTATAATTCTCACATTATATTGCTTTCGATATTGGTTATTAATACAGGAACTCGGGAAAACTTCAAATCGAGATTAAAATCTTTAATTTTATAAATTCAAACATAATTTAAGTAACAATTTACGAATTTATTTATTCTAGTGCGTAATTAATGTTAATTATTCCTTGGGGACAGTTATTATTTTACACTTTTGTTGTCTGCTTTGATTCCAAACTTTGGCTTTAACTGACGAAGTAAATTTTTCAAATGTAACTTTTGCATGGGATTTCATCCGCAATTAATTCTATTATACTTTTCCAATTAACCAAGAGAAAATAATACTCGAGGGATGTAAAAAGAGCCCAGAAGATTATTTGGATATTATTATTTAATTTAAATGGAAATTTTTTCGTATTTTGCAAACATGGAAGAAATAAATCATACATAATGGTGCCTGCAAATTCTGAAAGTTGTGGAAAAACATATGTAGTAAGTATTCGCTAGGTATCATTTAATATTTTAAAAATATTTTTGAGTCACTATTCACATTAGTTTTCGCAAAAGCAAGCAAGTCAGTGGCGGCTCGTGACTAAAGCATCAGGTAGGGCAGACAAATTTAATATAGATATTAAATTTGGTCCGCGAAGCATTAATGGCGCCTTTAAAATTAAAATGTTTCAAACTTTCAAGGTCACGCGTTTTCCTGGCACTTCAGAATTTCAATGAAAAATCCATTTACAAAAAATTACAGGGTTTCACAAAATTGATTTTTGGAAAAAGTATGTATCAAGATTTATTGAAATAATATTTATTCACGAATTACTGATGTTATAAATAAATTTAAATAAACAAAATATATTTTATTAGATTGTTAAATATTTTGTATAAAGCAATAGGTATTTCGTTTGTCGAACTTACCATCAATGATTCAACGAATTTTAATTTTCCTTGCCGTATTTGGATTTTTTTATTTAACTCTAGTTTGTCAATTTACTTTTGGTAGTAGTTTAGTTAGTTTGTGTGTTTGAAGAAAAAGAACAGCTCGTAGGTATATTAGAACGTTCCAATAATAAACAGTTCAGCAAGAACCAACGGGAAGTTCAGAGTTCAGAAAAAAATCACTTCGGATACAATTACATTAATACTTTCAATTAAATAATTTTTAACGGTTTTCGACAAACCACTAAAAACAGTAGATTCGTCCAAAAATTCTTTGAATTTATTATCATATTTGGAAAGTAGACTTGCAGGCTGGCTGGGAATAAATGCTTTATCACCAAAATCTAAACTGCAAATTACAACGCAAAAAAATACAAAATACGAATATTATTTCGAATAGGATAAGAAATATTTAAATATGTAAGGTAAGTAGGTACCTAATCAAATCGCGTCAATCACGAACGACAAGACGAAAAGCCGAAAAATCGAACGAAAAACTAAATCCGCATACCTACTCTACCCGGTATTGTATCTTGTATATGCACAATACAACTGTGATCTAAACTCTAAACTGAAAACAGAAAATAGTAAAATCTGAATCCTTAATCATATGACTTTGTAACACCAATCACTAATTAGGGGCTGAAGCTGAAGGGCGCGAATCGTGGACGTTACATCGCTCAAACCGCGCCGATGGGCAAGCCCGTAGCATAATATACAAAATAATGCACGAAACAGGTGCGCCTGCACTGAATTCCTCTTCAAGTCGGTTTAAGTCTATTTTAATTAAAAATCAAAAAATATATTTCTCACTACTTGATTGATGGGGTATCGTTACTTATTAGTTTCTGGAATCTGGAATAGATTAGAGATTAGCTATTACTAGATACATAATTATATAATAATCATAGCTGAAAAGCTAAAGAATGAAGGGCGATCTTATTTTCGTATATCGATATGCAAAATAATTAGTGTCCTACACGCCTAACCTATAGGTAGGTTATAATAAATACTCCGATTAATTGGTTTTTAATAAATATTAAATACCGTGGTTCTAATACTAGATCAAATTTTAAATCCCGTACAATTTAGTGGTAATTATAATAGTAAAGTTTTTATTTTTATAATTACGTATCACTTCAATTGTACGGATTTAATTTCATCTAGAACCGGGGTATTTAATATTTATTATTAAGTTTTAAGACAAAAATTATTAGTTCAGCAAATAGTTACTTTGCCGCTTCAGAAAAGTGACGGTCGACCGGCGCAGGTCACCCTACGGGCAAGCCCATCTTAGCCTGTCTCAGGCTGGATACAACCTAGGCATGCGTTTAACGTTTCGCTCGCACAATCGTCGCCGCGTATACCTCGAACGTATATCGCGAATTAATACAGGCCTGCTTGTCATCTACGGGCTTGCCCATAGCGATGATTAGCAGGTCTCCCTCGCGCTATGGGCAAACAAGATCGTACCTATTACTAATTTATTTCGGGTGCGTAACGCGCAAAATTTAAATCGGAATGTGATTACTGATTAATAATATACTTTTTGCTTTTTATTTATAATCTTACTTAAGACTTTTACAAATCTGTTATGCTATTGTGTTAAAACATATTGAACCTTCTACAAGATAATTGAAACATTTTTTTGAATATTGTTTTCTCTTTTATATTTATACCTTAAATCCTAGGGTGGGCACTGCCCACCTCGAGGAGCCGCCACTAAAGCAAGTATATTATTTCTGAAGTAAAAATACAATACTTATGTATAGGATCTTTATTTCGGATAATTTAGAATATAAAGGTATATCAACCATACAACCAATGCGTTTTTTAATTCCACAGTTCGGCAACCTAGAAATAAGAAATTTAAATTTCAGTGTTTCTTTAAATAGGTAGACGCTTCTGTAGTGGCATGGCGCGACGACTACTGCGCCATCTCGCGGTTCTGCGGCGTAGGTAGTCAGCTGGTAAATTTCAATTTTCTCCCGTCTGACATGCAGTGCACACTTGTGAAATCTTGTAATTTTTCTAAATAAAAATAACTATTAATTAAATATTAATTAATTGAGGTAACTTTCTACCCGTCAACACAAACATTTTTCGTCGAAAAAGCTTGAGCAAAGGGAAGAAATTTCTCGAAAGTTTCCACGTTAGTGATAAATTATCCTACAATGTTTTTAATTCCTACCATCTACACATTCCCACCTAACATACCCATAGTTATTTTATTGTGTGTATTTTGCTTCCATATCTGTATTGAATTTTAATTTCACCTTTCGGATTACTTACAAGAAAAAAGAAACTATAAATAGCATTATAGTTAATTATAGCAATAATTAACATTATATGTAATGGGCCCTAGGCGAAGTTTAGAGGGGTTTCACCTCCGCTCCGTTGCATCAAATGGACTTCTCCTTTGATTTTCCGAATTTTAAATAAAGCACATTTTAAACGTCTATCTAGTGTTTTATTTGGGTTATTCCTATTATACCTATGAGTGACAAATTTTATTTAAGACAATGAAACTATTAGGCACCTATATCCAGATATCAAAAATTATATTGGGAAATGTTGGGCAATGGAATGAAAAACAACTGTCAAACAAAATTCTTTCGACATTGGGTTGACAATAAAATTATGATAATATTTTTAGGTTTCAAATTAAATTATTAATCATGAGATATGTTTTCCATTCCATAGCCAACATTTGTTAAAATAATTTTTGATATTTCTGCATACTTGAATACACATCTTAATAATTCAATATTAATTATAAATAAGGATAGGTACCTATATATTTTTATTCAGATACACTACATCGCATTTTAGACCTAAATTCCATACCAATTAAGTACGTATAACATAACAAACATTTTATCTACGTTCCTGCAAAAAATAAAATGTTATTGAACTACATTTAATGCAAAAATTGGTTCTTTTATTGCACTAGTGCAATACATTTTTTATTGCACGCACGTCATTTAACTACAGTGTTTTGACATAAAGATCATGAGATGTCACCTAATGTCATGACACCTAAATTAAAAATGTTTCGGTTTTTGTATGAACGTAGAAAAAATATTGTATGCAACTCGTACAAAAAGTGTTTATTTCACTTGACGTGATTTTTTGGGCAAGTAAAATTAACGAAATTACTACTTATACTTGAACAGTTTTGATATTACAGGTAAAACTAATATTCATAAGATTAATAATTATTAAACACTAGCGGCCAAGTGACCCAGGCAGCTTTCATGATCGGGAATGATGCAATTAATGCTGACAGGCGGCGGCTCGGTGACACAGTCACACACAGTCCCTAAATGTTTATAAACATTAACGCCTGCCGATATGATTTATATTTTCGTACTAACATTCTCTGCAACTTAATGAACCATATAACCCAAACGTATACATAGATAACATAGCTAGGTCGTCTCCAGGAGGACGTGACCATCTCGAGGTTTTCTTAAAGACGGCTCCTATATACGCAACCAGAAGTATTCAATATTAAAACAGCATTTCCAGCAGTTTTTACAAATAAGAGGTTTTTGGTTATTCGCTAATACGCATGCTACATACATAATTCCCAACAATTTTTACTTTTACTAAGCAGTTTGTCGAAACAATCAACACGGGATCATTTCTTTACCAACTGACTAGTACCACACCACTGCCACTATGGGGCGCCACTATAGACACTACAGAAGCGTATATTAGTCTCTGTTTACCTGATGACTTGGAACCCATCTCATCCTCTAAAGTATGCCCAGAACCTAAAGAAAAAATTTAATGAGAACAATTATTATTATCATGTCAAGGCTATATTATATACCAGTCAGGTGCGTGCAGTCTATGGAGGCAAGGAAACCCATTGCGTCACTTAAAATATATACTTAAATTTATTGTATATAAACTGCATAATTTATTACTATTTACTACTGCGATTTTCGTATGCATTTGTGTACTTTTTAATTGAAGAAATAAAATTATTATTATTATTGTTAGTATTATTATTATTATTATTATTAAAACCTGTTTTGTCACTGGAGAAAAACTGGAACTAGTTGCGTAGTTCAATTATTATAATTTTTAAAAAACAATCTAACATCATAATTTTTTGAGAGTCGTATATAAACTGCTGTTCAAAATTATCGCACCACGTTAATATTTGCTAAAATTTGAGGTCTCATAACTTTTTTACTTTTACTCAAATTTTGATAATTTTTTTAGAATACTGTAGATAAAACGACTAATTTCAACTTCCATATCCAGTCTTTTGTTAACTGAGGACGGTTTAGGTATTATACTAACTCGGTGAAATAATTTCGTAACCAAATTCTTTAAAAATACCAATTTTTGTTAAGAACCATTCCTTTCCTACATTCCATGTAGGATACATTGTCCATGTCTTTAGATACATTGGTTCATTTTTAAGAGCAAAATGAATTGGTCACCAACAGCTTATTGTTAATTTACTCTGCTGTTAGAAGTGATATGTAAAACGTAGACGGCGTATGTCAACCAAAAAACAATGATTGGGTGTATGCAATCTTATTTTGACACATTTTTAAAAACAATACGGTGTTGAGGAATATTCAGCAATTTAAAATAATGAATCGTGTGAGACATTTGACAGCATGTGTAAGAGCGCAAACTTTGGTTGAAGAGGGTAGAAGTATGCGATATGTCTCTCGAATTCTGGGTGTTAACCATTCGACAATAAGTCGAATATTAGAACGTCACAGGGCAACTGGTTCTCACTCCAGGAGACATGGGCAGGGTAGAAAAAGGGCGACGAATGTTAGGAATGACCATTTTCTCCGCCAAAATGCTTTAAGAAATCGGACAGTAACAAGTTCGCAATTGAAGAGTGAACTTGAGATGGTTAGAAATGTTCAAGTTTCTGCTCTTACTGTAAGGAGAAGACTACGGGAGGCAGGTTTGATCAGTAGAAGGCCCATAAAGGCACCAGAACTTACCAGGGCTCAGAAGGTAACTCGATTACGATTTGCACGAGCACATTAAAATTGAACTATCGATAACTGGAGGAAAGTCCTATTCTCCGATGAAACAAGAATAAGCCTAAAATCTTGTGATGGGCGGCAACGTGTGTATAGAAGACAAGGGGAAAGGGAAGCTGCCTTCAATTTCGTTATAAACGAACCCTTTGGTCGTGGCTCCAAAATGTTTTGGGCGGGTATTTCTTTCGATAGCCGTACGGAGTTAGTCCCTATTCATGCAAGGGCAATGAATGCGGAATACTACGCAGAGAACATTCTCCAGGAGCATGTAATGCTCTATGCTCCGTTTTTTGGTCCTGATTTCATATTCATGCAAGATAATGCAAGACCACATGAAGTAGAATTTGTGTTGAGTACTTGATGAAGTCCATATTGATGTTATGAACTGGCCAGCACGAAGCCCGGATTTAAATCCCATCGAACACCTATGGGACATCATTAAGAGAGCAGTGAGACGACGTCTACCAGCCCCACAGAACCTTCAACAGCTGGAACAGGTTACTCTTCATGAGTGGGATAATATTCCTCAACCCGTCATTCAAAACCTCATTAGAAGTATGCCACGGCGGATTCAGGCTGTAATCCGAGCTAGAGGTGGCAACACAACCTACTAGGGATCAGCTCACATAATTTTATTTCTTTGTTTTCCTTTGTTTTCTTGTTAATTAAAAAATGTTTCTTCTCACCCTGAAAGTTTTTTCAATTGATTTCTGTATGGTGCAATAATTTTGACCAATGCATCTAAAGACATGGACCAAAAAACAAAATGTAGGAAAGGAATGGTTCTTAACAAAATTTGGTATTTTTAAAGAATTTGGTTACGAAATTATTCCACCGAGTGTTTTAAAATTAGGGTTATATAACAACCTTTTAGTTAGCCCTGTATAATACCTAAACCGTCCTCAGTTAACAAAAGACTGGATATGCAAGTTGAAATTAGTCGTTTTATCTACAGTATTCTAAAAAAAATATCAAAATTGGACTAAAAGTAAAAAAGTTATGAGACCTCAAATTTTAGCAAATATTAATGCAGTGCGATAAATTTGAACAGCAGTTTATATATATATATATGTCTCGACAACATTTGACAAGGACGTCCGTTATGTCCTGGGGCATAACGGATGTCCACGAACGAACATGTCATGGATATAAATAATATAATATGCAATGATTTTAGTTACATATATGAAGTTTATATTTAGTTACATAATATATCATGACTTATTGATGAAACTTTAAAAATCTAGTTTCTTTTAACAGCTAAATACAGTATTTAAATTGTTTAAAAAATATCACTTAGCATAATGTTTAACAGTTAAAGAAGGCAAAAATCCTCACATTTCTTGGTATTACATTTTTTTTGTTAGTAATTTTTTCTTTAGACATTTTCCCAAAAAACAGTTTTCTCCACAACACCACCGCAGGTACAGTGGCGTAACATTAAGTTAGTTAAGAATATTTTATTATTACCCATTTGATTCTGCTTTGTCGAACAGATTATTCCTACGACAGGTGTAGTTCATCGTCCGTCTTTTATTTCTTTTGACAACGCTGATAATGTAATTTCGTGCCTCGAGCGTCATGTCCATCTAAGATCGCAAGGCCGTGGATTAGGCCTATCGTGGATACCACAATAAAAAAACGCGCCACTTATTCTACCTCAAGGTGTTGCGTGAAAGTGAGTATATTTTGAATTTACTACATTATTATAACTATGTAATAAATAGTCAGAAACAATGGCAAAAATTACAAAATTTGGATTAGGTACTATTTTTTGGAAAAATGTTCTTTGCGCCGCTGTAACTCGTTACATATTAGACTTACAAAAAGAATATTTATACAGAGAATGTGATGAATTTTGTTCGTATATACGTTAATTTTGTTAAATACATTTTCGTTGTTGGATAACGTTGCGGAAGTTATTCTGAAAACAATAATTCAAGATGATGGCACGAACTTGGATTTTAGTCAACGCCCACACCCGAACAATATATTAAAAATTATAGCTACTCCACCTTTTGTAAGACAAAGGCCTTTTTAGCACTTACCGACTGGATTATAGTCTATAATTTGCCATATTATAATGTCATAATATCTAACATATTTTGCCTATATTTTTGATGTTTTTACTTACTCGCATCACCGTTGGAACTATCCTGAGTTCTCTTTAAAGGCATCAGCAAATCGAGCCTGGAAGCATTTGCGGTAAACGGGAAACCAGGTTCATCCAAAGTGACCTCACATTTGTATTCTGCAGAGGATTTGGGTGTCAATGCTATTAATGTAAGTGGACATGAGCCTGCAGTGGCGAGGTTGGAATGGCTAATCATGAGTCCTTCTATAGGAAATTCTTGAACTTTATCATCACCCCTACATCTGAAGAATTCTTCTTCGTCTTTGTACCATTTTACGTCGTATAATTTTCCACCGGCCAGATCATATTTGCACTCGATTGCCACCTGTTTGTAAGCTATTCGTGGCACGTAGAAGTTTGTGATTCTCAAAACATTGCTTGCCACGTGGAAATTTACAGTTGCTGCAACAAATAATATACATTAATGAATGTATTGCAATTTTAAATAAGGATGTTTATAAAATATCATTTAGAAAAAACAGGAATTTTAAGACGTATTTTTTACCTAATAACTGTTTCAGCAATATGGTTTTAATCTGTAGTTTATATAAATTTGTTTTGTTTTTTTTTATTGTTGGGTTTATCTTAAAACTCGTATGTACGTACTTACCCATGATTTTACCATTTATTTATTTCATTTCCATGTCTTCCTGTTTGTCAACAATCTTTTATTTATATTTTTATTATACTATACATATAATAATAATGCATTGGTATTCATATTGAGCACCCACCATCTGGAAGAATCTATCTATTATAATTTAGGGTTGGTACGGAAAGAACTGAACCGGTTCTTGAGAACGCGTATTGACTAACCGTTCAGTGAACCGGTTCTCGAATACGAACTATACCTGTTACCTGTTATTGCAATTCTAATGTTCAGAACCAGAACTTCAGACCAGACAGTTCAGACGCAGTTGACTGTTCAGACGTTCAGCACGGTTCGGACTAGTTCCAGTAATTTCATGTACTTCTTACTTCTTGTATTAAGTTTTGCGATGCGAGTTGAATATATTTTACATAAAATAAAAATTAAACATATAAACTAACTAGTATGTTAACTATAGGGTGTCTGCCAAGTATATGTCTTGAGATTTGTTATCGATTACTTATACGAGAGGACCTGTTTACATAAATTACATTTAGCTAATTGCTTATTTGGGTCCGCAATCGTAAAAAAAATCCACATGGCGCTAGTTCTTTTATTCATTATGATTAATTTACCGCCGATTCGTATTTTCAATAAAAAAAGTCCGTTATATACATGATACATGCGTAGTTGTCACAGTAGAATGAACAACTGAACTGGAACTTTGTAGTCGTTGTTTCGACATCGACACGTTAGTATCGTGGTCTGAACGTTCTGAGCGGTAACAGGTATTGAGAACGGTTCTGAAAAAAGAACGGAACCGTTCTCACCGGTTCATCAATTTCACCTGTTCAGTACCATCTCTATTATAATTGTATAGGGAATTGTATATTGTATTGTACAGAGATACAGACACTGGCATTACTCATTTCTATAGTAAACCTTTTAGTGTGTATTTGCCCTTATAAATCAAGTTTTAACCTCTGTTCACAAATATTTTGAGTTTTATTGTTTGTTTTGTTTTTCGTAACTTATTTCGTAACAGTATTCTCAAAATATTTTTTTTATATAGGTATATAGGTTATATATATATATATATATATATATATATATATATATATATATATATATATATATATATATATATATATATATATATATATATATATATATATATATATATATATATATATATATATATATATATATATATATATATATATATATATATATATATATATATATATATATATATATATATATATATATATATATATATATATATATATATATATATATATATATATATATATATATATATATATATATATATATATATATATATATATATATATATATATATATATATATATATATATATATATATATATATATATATATATATATATATATATATATATATATATATATATATATATATATATATATATATATATATATATATATATATATATATATATATATATATATATATATTTGACATATAGTTGATAAGTTTCATATTTGTGAGTCGAATTGAGTTTAGGTTACACATTAAGTATAAAATGAGTCTTGCTTTTGAAAACACTTTAGAAAATTGTTCTAAAGACATTTTAAATGGCACTCAAGCTTACTTCCTTTAACATCCAACGAAAAATACGAGAAAGTACGTACATATGCAATATTTTGTAATTGGAGGATGACAAAAAACGCACTAAGTACTGATGAAAGTGTGATGCTAGCGTATTTTTTTGAGAAGGTAAGATATTGTTTAAACATTTTATGTGTTTTTCATAAAATGTCTCATTATTTTAGGAAAAAGCTCTTAAGGCATCTAGCTTATGGTCTACCATGATACAAAACCCAAAAAGAATCGTGTATTCTCCATTTACTACTATAGGATCAGAGTGCAACGGATACGAAATTTATCATAAATATTCACGATTGAGACCCAAACAAGTAAAATACAATATATTTTACACTCATAGGTGCGAAAAGTATTATTTTTAAGACATGAGTCACATCATGAGTGAGAAAAAATAACATATTAACTGTGATTTTATGAACTATTCATCAGTTAATTCCTTTTTCAAGTAGGTACATATACTAGGTATATTAAGGACAAAAAATGTATAATTTGTTGGATATTGAAACTCTTACTTTAGTTTTTTGCTGAAATTGGTAGGTAAGTGAGAAGCAACTGACTTTTTTGTGTAATGGATACCTACTTAGTCCTTTTTTCAAACGAAATGTCTTTGTAGCTTGTTGGGCTCAAAAATGTCATTTTCACCAGCCAGTAGGTACATGGATTTTTCCCAAGTTAAAAGTTTTTAATTTTTTAATTTTTTTCATTTTTCATGTTGAGTTTCATTTTTAAGACGTTTGATCTTGAGAAATTTGAAATTTTTACTTGCAGCGCTATTTGGGACCCATGCACAGAACACATGAACATGAACAAAAGTCACCCCCCGCCACTGAAAGTAAGTAAATGTTTGTGGTTTGTGTCCTGGATTTACTTATTATAATGATAATATTATTGATATTGTCTAAGTTGCATATTTTAATTTGAAATTTCTTTCATTAAAATACGGTAATGACTCCACTTTCATAGTTTTCAATATCATGCAGGATATTGTATAGTATCATCCAATGATTTATGAATATGTGAATAAGTCTCTGGTATCATCAAGTATCATGTAGAACCACACCCTAGCCTCAAAAATATTTATCTGACTTTCTTAACAGTAGCGGCTGAATTATCTTTAATTTGGCTAATGCGATGCGGTTCTCGATAACATAATAGAGGCGATAGAGGGTAATGAACAAGTTTTACTTTACGTGATTTTGTTTCGTACAGGATGAGTTGTAAAATTCGTGCAAATTGTCATACCTATTATATATTATCGTAAAAATGCGTTATAAAAGGTTGGATGTTTTTTAGATTAAGGTATCCTTTAATTATTTCAGGTATTTAAATTAATAGTCAAGTTTTATTAATGTTCTATTTTCTATTTATAATATAAATAGATGAGTAAGTACTTATATTTGTTTGTTATTATTTAGTAATTAAATATATTATAAAGACACCAGATACCTATCGCATCTTATTTACATATCACTGAAAGTGAGGTTAGATAACCTAAAAACATCTAATCTTTTAAAACGCATTTTATAATCCCAATGGTATATTTACCTTCAACTTAATAAAATATAGAAAAATATATAGAAAAATGTCTACAAATATTGTCATCACTTTGTAAAAAGTTGATGTGATTTAGAATAACCAAATAATGTTTACCCAAAAATACGAAAATTCCCATATAAACACATCAAAACAAAAACAGCCAAACATAGGCCATGCAATACATGTATATTATTTTTTTAAATTTTAATTGCTGAGGAATAGCAAACTAAAATTAGAAAAATACTTTTTTTAAAATTTTGACATGTAAAGTGAGGCTTTTCAAACCCCTTTGGGAAACACTTACTATTCACAACCAGTTAGGAAAACTAAATATTAGGTACGCAACTAGTTGTGTATCTAATAGCTATTTATGTAACCCGTTGGGAAAAGTACTATTTTGTGTAACGAGCAGATTTCTGCATAAAATTGAGTTTTCTTCTCATAAAATATAAAATTGGTGAAAATTAAAAAAAATATTGTATGAAACACGTTGGGAAACACTATTTTGTGTGACTCGCATCCTTTTGTGGAACTAGCTAGCGCTCGTTCCGCAGAAATCTGCTCGTTACATAAAATAGTACCTTTCCCAACTGGTTACATAAATAGCCATCCTTCTCAGACAAATGGTTGCTAAGATATACACGCTTGAAATGGAGGTTGAAGTTAACAAAGATACGCATTTCACTAACAATACCGCTTCAAAGACATGTTTTTTTTGGTATTATACCTACTCCTTTACTACCATCGTTGAGGTAGATATAGCATTTATAATAATAGCAATTAACGTTGGTTACACGGTTTAACAGATATGCGCGTAAAACAGGTTTTCTGTCTCAACGCATAACGCATGGGCGCCGACAGAGGGAGTCAAATCAAGACACTTGCCCTTCCCCCTTAAAAATTGAACACTCGATTTTTGTGTATAACTATATGTATATATTTTTAATAATAAAAATGTAGTTTTTTTAATTTATTTTACTTTGCCCTTCCCCCTATATTATATTTAACCCTTCCGGCGCCCATGTCTCATCAAGGTCGAAAACTTGGGGTTTTATTATATAGCAAAAACATTACGCTGTTATTGTGCAGTATTGAGCAGTGTAGTGTTCTCTGATAATAGACAAGTAGAGGTGGCAACCGCCAACCTTTTGTTCAGCCGTCCGAAAGTAATTTTTATTTGAAATAATTAAACATAATAATTATAATAATGGTAATATTATTAGTCGTTAAACATTAATAGTTTACTTATTTTATGTTGTATCAGCATACGTTTTAATCACAATGACCTTGAATTCCGAAAAACAATTCGCTATTACCTCGGCTCCGCCCGGAAGACCTTCCCCCCCCCCACCCCCCCCTCTTTACATCAGGCTGAATCCGCCCCTGTTGCAAGCTAAAATATATCTTTTGCTTGGAAAAAGATATCTATACCTCCCTATATTTTGCATGGTAGTAAAAATGGTATGACATATATCTATATATAGGTAAATTTAATAAATACACAAATATATATAGTATATAGGTACCTACAAAGACAATAATTCAAATTTCTTTTACCAATTGCCCATGAAACTGATCTCTATAGGTGGGTATATAGTAAAAGTACTTACCTAGCAATATAAATAATGTAAAAAGTACCATTTTCTCAAACCAGTCCAAGTATTATCCCTCAACTTACATAAACAGGATGTAAAACAACTGTTTATAGTGGCTCCACTTTAATAACATAAAAGCATTAACACAATAGTTTTAATTAAGACAACGAAGTGAATTATACTGATGTTTACTATTGGATGAAGTGTGCGGGTTAAAAAGTCAATTGGCAAAAACATGCAAGCAGTTAAAACTAAAATATAAAAAGGAATTTATGGACCTTTTCGCCGTATTTTTCATTAAAACCATACCACGAAAGTATGCAGTTACACAATATCTACGGATCGCCGATAGTTTTATTTTCACGGTTACAAATAATCTCGAATCCGCTGATAGAACATTCCGCGCGGACGGCCGCCTGACATTAGATACTTAGAACAGATGAGAGAGCACGTGCTTCTGAAATTTCACCCTCCTCATTAAAGCTTTACAAGCAATTGTTTAATTTATATCCATCAGTACGCTATGCTATCATCAAGAGCTATCATATAAAGACGATCGTTCTTAATATTTTTGTGGTTTGCTTCTCGGCAACACGAAATAATACCTATAGTGGGTATACCTAAATAATTATTAATTATTTAGGTATACCCACTCTAGTTAGGGCACATAGGTATGAACGATTTTATACTGTTTCCTTGCAAATATTTAGGTACCTACCTACCTACCTACTAAAAAAAAATATTACAAAATTAGGTACTTAAGAGTCTGGTAGGGGTTTTTATGGTGAATCAATAAAGTAATAGGTATATGGAAGGTATTAAAATTTTACAAAATATTTTTACAAATATTTTTTTCAAATGATATAATTTAAAATGTCCTGAAGTTTTGACATTATCCCCTAACCACTAGATTTTTAGTGTTTTCTTGACTTGTGTAAATACCTTAGTATATTTGACACCAATAAAGATATGTATGTAAGTATATTTTTTGAAATATGACAAGGCAACATTTCACACAGTATTCACACAATTCTGTTGTGAGAAACTACTACGGTCCATATAAATTTGACCATGGGTCAAACAAATCAGGTCCTAATAACTAGATATCTGCATAAAATATTTTAAATTATGACATAAACATCAGCTAAGTAAGTATAGGTACTGACTTGATAGTTGAACTGATAGTTAATAACTGCCTATTATATGAAAATATAGGGCCAAACACTGATTCTGATTTGTACTGATGTGTTCTGATTCCCACTAGATTCTGATTTGTACGTCTTATAAAATATCGAAATAAAGCTTCGTATTTATTTCTAGATTCACAACAATTCTGCCATTTAAGGTAACAATTTTTGAAGGCATAGCTATTTGGAAATTTGATTTCTTCCTGTTCCTGCTTTGCTTTTCTTTTTTTTTGTGAGGTAATGTGGCAACCACTTCATTCTTGAATTGTGTACAATTGTTAACATAGTTATTACCCCTGTACAATCCAAGACATTTGGAAACATTCTGCTCATTACTATTAGGTACATATGTTGCGAGCTAAAATTGTAGAATAAAATGCAGGATATATATAATCAGTAATAATATTGATTTCCATGTTTTTTATCACTTTTAACTGTTGTGTTATGCATTGTGCTGTTTCTGTTGCATTCTTATTTTTCTTACGATTGGTATATTGTTTATGTTTAATCATAGGATATGTTATGTTAATCTGTTTCTTATCATGTTTATCGCTTCTGGGCAGAGTCATATGGTGTTTCTACGTACCAAAAATAATTACTGCGCATTATAAATTTAGATGCATAATGCTTTTTTCTTTGATTTAGCAAAATATCTTCTTCGTGTATTACTGCTTTCTCACATTCCTTCTTCTTTCTCGAGATCTGGCGTTTCTTTAGATAAAAGCCATCAGTAAAAGTAAAGGTTTTCTGTTTAATCCTGTGAGACAAATGTCCTGAATGCTGACACCGACATCGACCCAAATTTTCAAAAATCTGACACATTTTTTAAAACGAATAATGAAGATTATAGAACTTGTGCGAATATATTTCTGTATATTAATCTATGCCAGAGACATGTCTCTGATCTATGCTTATACCGCAAACGACGCTTTATCACAGAATAATTCTGTGGTCTGTAGCTTTATACCGACATACCGATCAAATACCGAAAATACCTCAGATTAAACATCCACAAGATAAACTCTAGCAAGTGAGAAAACGTCCGCGAAAGAGATAGAATGATGGTTTATTATCCCACATGTTATTGGTCGAATCCATCCCAACATCAGAAAATTTACTGTTTTGTTTACAAACACTGCGTTCCCCACCCATAAATTTATTTTTATTCGCTGGACAAACCGTGCTGTACCAAAGTACTGTACTATGGATATTGGGTATTGGCGTTACCCATCTTTCTGTGGATATTTTTCATCTGAGCATAATACCCATTATACCCAGATCAGTGAAGTGCTCTGATTATACTTAAATACCACGATATATCTGTGATAAATACCTACTACCGGGTCAACGATTATACCGGGTGTCTCTGCTACTACCACGATACAGAGACAACGGTATGTCAGGCTGCCGAATCAAGATTGGTCGGTCTCTGCGGATGTATCGCAAAGGCGTTTTTGCGAGATAGAGAGAGCGCGATATAGAAAGCACAATACACTGTGTACCGTGTTACGGAGTAATTGGAAATGTCTCGTACCTGACATCACAGTCTCCTGCGCGCGGACATGTCGTTGTGTGTGCCGTGCCTACTACCTATATTACCCAAGGCTTATAATTATAAGCCTTGATATTAACCTATCATACAGATCTCTGTTCGTCTGTCCTCTGTGGTACCTAGCACGTGAGAGTTTTGCGGGTATCACAACCTCCACCAGTAAAGAGTAAAGCTACATAACAACTGATAACAACGATAAAACATAATAGGGACTTAAGCAGATCCTCAGAAATTGGTACATATCCGTATCGGCTTATGTTAGTGAGGAAATAGCTATTTATGTAACCAGTTGGGAAAAGTACTACTTTGTGTAAGAGAGATTTCTGCAAAAGGATGCGAGTTACACAAAATACTGTTTCCCAATGTGTTTCATACAAGATTTTTTCTAATTTTCACCAATTTTATACTTTTTGAAAAGAAAACTGAATTTTATACATTTAAAAACAATCCAGTATATTATTATATATTTTAAAATAATTTGGCTGTAGCAACAGCACAGAATACACTGTGGGCAGTAGTTTTACCAATGGAAATCGCTATTAGATCTATAATGGCGCCTTATTTGGCTTTATAAAAGAAGATATAAATACGGTCGAGACTATTATTCTTACTAAATATTTCTTAAAATTATTTTGCAGAGAAAGTGATAGACTGATAAAGATCTTAAGTGGCTCATAGATTTTCTTCTATGTTCTAGAATTATATAATAGCTATGTGTGACGCCACGTGTATCAGAGTTTTTATGATACATGGTCTTATCATTGAAGTTTTAACTTGAAATCAGCCATTATTTGCCATACTTATCATACATCTATTGGATGCATTAGGTATATTATTTATACCTACATGTACATGGTACATGGCTGTGTACACATAAGCACTTAAATTGAACTTTAATCAAAAATTGATTAAACCAGGTTACTTTAGCAGTTTAGCGTTTAGCAGCAAAGTAACCATTATTATTGTCTCTTACATCCTAATTAATATTGGTATCACGATTTCTATTAATTTAGATGCTGACATGACCTTATATATTCGTGCCACGGTTGCCTAGAATCAAATGCACAAGTATCCTTACTGCTGATTTTACGCATTTCCCAGTCAACTCTATAATGCCTATGTATATTGGAAAAGGATATTAGAGGTAACTTAAGGGACTACAGGACATAGGAACTAAAATAGCTTGGCTATAAATATAATATACAATTAAACAAAACAAAAAATTATGTAAATTCATGTTAATAGTAGGAGCAACAAAATTGAAGAAGTATGATGTATTTGCAGATTATCCTTTAGTTTCTTGCTCTAAACGCTGTTTAATTCGACTGCACTTTGGACAGTTATTTTTTTTTTCAAGGCAATTTTTATGCACTACAGAATTACAATCATTACATATATGGGCAAAGGAGTCAAAGGGAAACAGAACTTGATCATTTGAGCAAATTTCACAAATATGTCCCCTTCCTTTACAAACTTCACAATCAAGTTTAATATGTGTTGAAAATATATCGACTAATTTATGCAGCTTAGAAGGTAATTCTCCAGAGTCCGTGTCAACAAGATCTTGGAGACTATACATATGGGAGGACTCCAGTAAGTGGGATGGCCCAAAATTTTTCCACAATAAATGATCCTCTGCTGCTTTCCTACAAACTAGTAAGTATTTCCTCATGCCATGTAACTCTTGCCTCAATCGCTGTACTAAATTTAATTCAACCACCAACGAGAAAAGTTTCGGATTTAATTTTGTTAAGTTAATTAATGGCCTTGTGGCTGTTACACGTAGCTGTTGTAAACTGGCCTGAGATACAGGCATCGGCGTAAAGTCCCAGTTGTGAATTACTCTAGCCGGTACAACTGCAGAACTACCCCAATGGCATGCAGGACAAAAGTAGAGACCAGTATAATCGCATCTACGTGCATCTGTCCATTCTCTATCTAAAAGAAATTGAAATGAATGAATATTTATCACAATATTCTTTCGGCTCTATTTCTTGGAATGTATTTGCAAATGATATTGTAATGAAGCAAAAAAAAAACATTTCTTAATTGGTTTATTGACACTATTATCAAGAGTTGCTCATTAGGAATAATTATTCTTATATGCCACATGGAAAAGTCGTACACATTTAGCATTTTTTGTGTATTATGTGGATTTGGAGTGTAATGTGCAGTCTAAAAAGACTAAAAACACTAAAAATAGATATACCTAACCTAACTTCAAATTTCAAATGTAACTAAAGAGCCTTAAAAGCCTTATTTACGTGGAACTTTTAGAGTGAACTCTTTTCACTTCATATGGCAATATCTGAATGCGTGCAAAGTAGCGCTATTTACTTCAAGGTACAATACCCAAACGGATTGAGCACACCTAGTGCAAATAAAGTTGAAAGAATGTGTATCCCAAACGTAGCTATAATGTTTAAAGAAATGTGTTACCTATATTGAAATATATGTTGATATATCAGAGATAATGATGCTCTAGATTAATAGACAGTGAGGGACTAAATGAATGAATAAAAGTTTGCTGGATCTGCTGAGCACGATGATGGTATATAGGACACATTTAGTTACATAACATTGTTAATATCAGTGACAAAATTATGAAACTAATCACAGTCATCACCATTCTCATGGCCCCAGAAGATTGAAAAAGATAACTATTTAAAGTAAACTTGCAAACTAAATGTGTTTTTCCATTCAATATCCACGCTAAACATAGGAAATATAACCTACACCCTATATTTGGAAGCAGAATAAGAGATAAACAAACAGACACATGCATAAATATGACAGTATTTTACCTGAAAATAACAATCTGCCGAGGCAGCTTATTCCTTTTGGTACAGCTAGTATAAGTTTAAAAAAAATATTTAGGAAAAATGTACAATTAGGTTTACTAGCATCCAGGACCAATGGCAAGATTGTGCTAGGTGTAACTTTGCTGGTAATTGCTAGAATTGATGAAAGGGTTATCTCAGCAGTTTGTTTTTAGTTTATGTAAATTTTTGTTTTGAAAACAATGAGTGCATTTAAAAAAAATTAAATTCTCTTCTTTTTTAAAGTATAGGGTGAATATTGGAGAATGGCCATTAATATATGAGATAAATCTGGCAAAATAATGACAAATATTTATTTGCCTTTATTATATATATTTTAAGTAATAAATAAACATACACAGCTGTAAGAGCTTACAGAAATGAAAATTGAATCCTATTCTATAATATAACAGACATGATCTTAAACTATCCACTCTACTTTCAAAACCTACCACGGATTTCTGAAATTCTTTAGGCGCAAATGTTATAAATACAACTTACTTCGTTTAAGTTATAGACTAGTATAGCATTTGATCAAACAGTGCATCAATTGTTTGGTACTTTTAGTACCAAACAATTACCTAATCTAATATCCAAATCTTGAAAGTTGGCGATTACTCATAGTTATAAACCATACGAATCAAATCAGTATTGTACTAGTCAATTGTGTGTTGAAACAACTCAGGATATATACAAACTTTACTTCTTCCCGGCTGAGAAACGTAAACATATTACATAACCTACAATTTGAATGTTAAAATCATGAAGACTAGACAGGAGAATGAGTGTGGTTTAAGCAATGGGACGTTTTCCGTCGGAAAAATGGGTGCCCATAAGTGCATTGAAATTGGAGAAAAAGTGAATTCAACAGAAAGATAACCAAAATCTGTCAGTTTTGAATCGTGCCCTCTCTTTCTTTTTCATACAGCAGCTTACAACAACGTTCGTTGGATATATCAACAGTCACATATAATGGACTTCTTTTTGTTGTCTACCGTTTTATTATTTTTTAAGAGGAACACAACACAACAAAAATAAATTAGGGACGGAACCGCCATCTTTCAAGATTTGGAATATACCAGTAAAATTTTATTATAGTATCTGAATAAGTACCTAATATAATAACCAAAGACAATAATTCATCATACCAATACGATAAATTAATGCATCAAAGATGGGGTTGAAATTAGTTGAAATTATTTTTGTTTATATTGTAAATATACGTTATAATTGATCGGTTTCAAACAAAACTGGAAATACTGCCCTTTCTATCTCACAATCATGACGGAAGTTGAAATACAGGAGAACTCCAATTAACCGGATCAATTGGGACCGGACCCTATTTGAATAATTTGATTAATCAAGAAAAAAATTTAGGTACATATCTGTATACCGACCTTGCCACTGACAAACACAATAATGCACACAAGACTGATGACTCATCTTCTGCGTATGTGTATTTTTTATTTTGAGTGTCTCTCTAAGTGTGTTTTAGGAAGTCGGATGCGATTCGGATAATGGGCGATCTGGATAGTTGGAGTTCGGATAATTGGAGTTCTACTGTAGTCATATTTAAGAATGTTTCTCAATTTTGGGTATACACAGAAATTACCTAGATAAATAATACTTCTTTTTCCTGCACAGCTTTAGCATGGGTCAAGACACTAGTAAATCAGGATAGTAAAACATAGGAATTTTCTATTATTGAATAGAAGTATGTATATACTTACTTATAGGCATGTGTGATTTACATTCTGCACACATATATTTCTGAGCCGAAAGGCCAATTTCCGGACAAATTTCTAGTTCATATGTGCCTTTCTCACTTGCAACAACATGGGCACATTCTCTAATGATAGACGTAATACATTTATGGTGACAGCAATAGCCACAGTCTTCACATTCATACCAGGCTTGTACTACGCACCTGTAATGTTCATGTTTAAAAAATGAGGAATTTACCAGATACCTAGGTAAGTACTTAAAATTACATAAACAATTGAAAATATTTTTTCACATTTCTCCTTACCAAATAGTACCTGTACAATGATCACAGTATCGAGAATTTGTACTACGTAGTAACGGCTGCAAGTTTAAGTGATGACCTTTAATTGTCCTTTTTGATACACCACTACTTTTATTTCTTGGGTGTCTAAGAAGATAAAACATGAAAATAACGATTATTACATGATCCAAATCAATAACTAACAAAACTAATTCAGTTCTCAGGCAAAAGTACTTACTGAGGGTCATCCATTGCCTCCCTGCATTCTTGTAAGCGTAAACGCAATTCAATTAAGTGTCGAACAAGCCACTTTCGTTCATCAGAGCACTGGTAACATTCTAATACTAAATCTTTGCAACGATTTATTGCTCTCAACAATTCCTCCTCTGTGGCCTCCTCAAAAAGATATTATTTTGGCTATATAAAGCTAACACTGGGAATATTATAATGATAATGTGACTACAACTAATCATAGCTCATAATCATAACTTACTTTGTTTAATGCTAATTCTAATTCTTCCTCAGCTAAACTAGTAGGTAAAATTTGATCATCTTCGTTTGATAAGGTACCAGATACTGTTGACGCAGGACTTGATGTCATTTTTCATTTCAACTGTAAACCTTATTCAGATTTGATAATATGAATTTATCTGTAACATAACCTCAATTTTTGTTAAAAGCCTAAAACATCTGTTTTGACGTTCCCGTTAAAGAAGCAGCACAAAAAACTCCAGCCAGGCAAAAAATCATAGAGAAAATTTACTCACAAAACATATAGATAGATTTATTACTGTCTCTGGCAGCAACCTCGTTTCTAAATTTGGTTTATAAACAAACAATCTAACAATTTTTTTTAAATTAGATATTCTGAATAATTATTACACTGTTACCTATTACATAAAAATAGAAAAAAAACTGCTTTTTTAAGTTGGCAGCATAGTTTCCCTAATAAGAGAGGTTTTTATAAACCTTTTATTTATCTACTTAAAAAAATCTACTAAAAAAAGTAAAAACAAAACAAGTAATAAAACTATAAAACAATAATGTAGAACACTTTAATAATGAAGATTTATATATAAATATGTATTTATATATAATTTCATAAATATATTAAAAAATAAATACATACCTTAACTTCTTTGCACAATTTACAAACGGATTTATTTTGTGTTGACACATTCAAATTGTTTCTCAGTTACATTCTTCTGCGACCCATTTTTCCCTTTTGCAGAGATGTAGAGTAGTACACTAGCGATCACTTGAAAGTGCACGACTCTTATGTCATATTTCCTTAAATTTGGCCTTTGTAAAACTGACTTGTTGAAAACTTGACGTTTAGTTTAAGTAGTGCCTACCTGACAAACGCAATGATAACTAATCAAACACAGCTACGAATCTGCTTTACTCTATGCAATAAATATTAATACCACAAAGCAAACACTAATTATTGAACTTAAAATAACAAAACTGTTATATGAAACACGTAAAATAATCAACAGAAATTAATATATTAAAATAATAAATTGTAAATACATAATTCGCAAAACTAAATATAAAATTCATAAACAACAAAATCTTACCATGAATATTTCAATATTTTGTTCATGCACCATTTGAATTCGTTACACTTTGCAATCGACGACTCACTGATCAAATAAGTGTCCTTGTATAACCTGCGCCAGAACTAATTGCTTAAAAACGAAAGTTGCAGGACTAATGCTTAAAAACTTTATTAAAAACTATTACAAATCATTCCACATTGTTCCCTTCAAAGTACTCCCCTTGGCAACGTATACATTTCTCCCAACGTCGTTCCCAGTGCTGGAAGGACCCTAGAACTGTTCTTGTGGAATGCTGTTTAGCTCCTGCAGCGATTATTCTTTAATGTTTTCAATACCAAACCTCTGCAACCTCTGCCTTTACAAAGATCTTTTGAGTCTGGAAACAAGAAAAAGTCTGCAGGGGCTAGGTCTGGTGAGTAGGCTAAGGGATGACAGACATTCCGTTTATTGTGCAGAAATCGCAAATCAGTAACGCATAATTAACTAGTGCGTTGTCAGGATATAGCACCCAGTCCCCACTTCGCCACAGCAACGATCTCTGTTGGGGAGATTTCTGAGACGATTGAACCTTTGTTTCCACGTTGTAGCCTTAAAACCCATGTCTCGTCCCTAGTGATGATGCGTCTGAGTTTTCAGTCAAAGTCAAAGCCGAAGTCAGCGGATAACATGGGTTATCCGCTGACGACGTCCGGCCTTCTTTGAACCTTCTGAACCGTTCATGACATCGTGACCGACTCAAACATTCATCCCCAAACACCTCTTGCAACATTTGTAAAGTTTCGGTAAAAGTTTTACCTAGTTTAACAGCATACTTGACACCAACAAGTTGCTCCTAGTTTTAAATTCATCTTGCAAAGTATTGAAAAATCACCGAATACGCAAAACTCGTTCTACACAAACAGCAGTGCTTGGACTGAGTCACGCTAAAGAATTCTCCAACGGCACTGCAGGTCGTTGCGAAGTTGCCAAGCAATTTAAAAAGTCCTGGAACTTAATGATCCATCCTCGTATAAGTAAATAAGTACCCTCAAAATTAGCTATGACTAATTAATAATTAGTTATAGAGTATATAGTATAATTATTTATTCATCCCACCGCTGTAGACACAAATAAAAAATATTTAAAGCTAAACTCAGTTTTATAGACAAAATGTTGCAGAATTAGACGTAATTGCATCATAGAAAAATGCATTATTTAACGGCTTATACTGGTGCGTAATTAATTTTATAACTTCATGGGCAGCACATCCTCCAATTATCGCTGATACTGAATGTAATTCTGTACCTCCATATCTGCAGACCTCATGTACTCTCTCATCCCTTAACACATGAGAGCAACTCCATTCAGCTAAAAGTTTTCCAATTATGCCTTTCAACTTCAGTACGTCAGGTTCAACTTGATCATCAAACTGACCAGGGTAAGTGTTAAATTCACTTATAAAACGTTCAAATCCTCTTAGTATGACATAATAAAACATTAGACTGTCAGGATCCTCAAGATAAGAAGATAAGTCAAGACTAGTGCGCTCATATTCATCTGCTATGCAACTTCCTCTAATAACACGAAGCTCACTTGCATGTTTACAGAATAATTTAACCTAAAAATAAGAACATTATTTGCAGGTAGACAGTAGGTAAAATAATAATTTGGGTTTATATTTATTTTAGTATTATATTTGAATTTATGTAATAATTATAAGTTTAAAAAGTGGTGCCTGTAAAAATTACAAGTTATAAATAATTTAGTAAAAAAAAGGGGGGTTTTGTTTTTTGCAAATATATCAAAAACTATTGCAGATATCGGAAATCGAAAACAAGATCCTTAAAGGGCAGGAAACATCCAAAAAAAAAGGTCCTACTGGAACTCTACCACCAATATTTATAAATTTAACTTAAAGGTGAAAATAGGGTTAAAAATGGGTGATATGACTTCCACGAGCGCCGACCGATTTGGACACTTTAACAATAAAAATTATTTATGCCCCTTAAATATTAAGAAATAAAAAAATCATATACCTTTGGATACTTGAATAAACGATAATCCATTGGAAAAAAAAAAATTTTAACCCTAAAACTTTTGGAAAAATTTTATTACACCTCAAAAATTTCAAAAAATCAGAAATTTTTCAAAAGGTTTCTGGATGTCATTCCGAATGGAACGAGCCCTAAATCATAATTTTTGGTATAGCCTAAGAGAAATTCATCAAAATGGCACTTGTTGATTATTTGTCAGGGCCAAACCGGCCAAAGATATAAATGACCAAAAGCTACAAAATTAATAACATTTTTTTAGTAGCATATTTTGTAAACAAAAATTATGTTGTCTTTTTTGAACCATCAAGTAACCTGCCAATATTGTAACAGTAATTGTTGCTATAACTAGTAAACATGTATTACAATACTAACCTCAGTTTCAGTAATTACATCTTGAGCAAGTCCTAAATTTCTTGCGATTTGAGATGCTCTTCGATAAACTGCCTCTGCCTGGGATTGAGCTTGCTTATGATACAGCTGTTGTAGAGTAATATAACTATTTGTATCTGTAACCATATCAGGCAAATTTCCTTTAACAGGCAATGCGCCTTCTGACTGTACTAATTCTCTAAGTGCAGCACACATAACCCAAAAAGGTGAGCTGTTTTGCGTGAGATTGATGCAACAGTCATCATCTAAAATTGCCTGTATATGATGAGGTATTCGTGGCGGGTTTATACAGGTATTAACATAATGAATGGCTTCTTCAAAATTTTCTTCTAAAATTTTCAGGCCATATTCATCAGGAACTGGACTATCTCGTATCATTTTTCTTAAAATATCTTTCTCTTGTCTAGTTTTGGGTAAAGCTCCTTAAAAAAAAAGGTTTAATACTTTTTAATAGATCTGAAAAACTGCTATACAGTTACGAAATGAACTAATAAAATAATGCATCTTTATAAAAACTTAATTTTACTTTACCTACCTCCATGAAATTCCTTGTACTTATATAAGTAATAATACAATATAACAATGGCGGGAACATGGCTGCGAGCTTTCTGATCCAAGGTAGCGACATTGATGCTATCCAAATGTTCTTTTAATGCTGCCCAAGGTTTATCTAATCGTAAGTCTGGATTTTCACTATCAGGGTGAGACTCTATTACAGTGTGCTCTCTTATTTGTAATCTAATATAGCCTAAGAATCCGATGCTACGACATACAATTAATGGGACTTTCGCGTCCCACAAATGTCGCGACAGAGGCATTAGTACCCTAAAATAGAGAAATACGTTCATATAACAAAAATAGGACACAAGTTAAGTTTAAGTTTAAGTTAGAAAGCTCATGAAACAAAGTATAAGTATTATTGCACTTGACGTACATTTATTTAACTGAGTTGCCATCGTAGGAAGGTGATTAGTGCCAAAGACTACCTGAAAATATAAGTGTTCAACGGGACTTGCATGTAAAAAAATTAAAGTAGCATGTACAAAAATTTGTCTTGCCCGTTATTTGTCTACGGGCAAGCTCTCCCGCGGCTATAGTTATCTACAGGACCTGCCAGTCCTGTTTGTACTACACTAACATACAAGGGATCAAACTAAAGTGGTTCCTCTTGCCCGACCTTCCCCTACTGTTTAACAATAATCACCCTTTCTGGTAAAAATGTTCATAATAGACTAGATCTGTAAAATGTTTTAGACATATCTTAAATTTTACCCATACATCAATTGTTACCCGTTGTTTCCCAAAAATGCAACAACAAAATTGATATAAAATCTCTACCTATAGTTTATACCAAATTTTACATATCATCTGATATTTGTATTAATTTAAAAGAGGTTCTAGTAACTTCATAGTAAGAAATGATTTTTAATAATGGGTAACTATTATAGGTACCCACTATGATTACAGTAAAATACACTTACAAATAAGCAATATCTTTATTGTTGTCATCAGTATAATAAAAAACCTATGTATATAATACTTATAATATTCTGTAATCTGTATAATCATGAACACACATAAGATGATATTAATTTTCCACTAACATAGCTAAGTAGGCCTTAGTAAGGAATGCAAAAAAGTGTCAAGATAGGACCATTAATCGATAGGGCTAAGTACCTATCGACAATATGGGTAAATTTATTTACATAATATCAATAAAAGTATTTAATATTTTTAACACTGATGCATTTTGACACCTTCACATTCTTACTTATGACCAAGTTATGAAAGTTTACAATAAATTGACTTATACATGATGAATGTGAAACATCACTTAGCTGCTGCCGACTTCTTTTTCAACATTTCTAAGTATACTTCTAGAGACTTCTGTATCTTAGGATTATTAACGAATTGAATGAAGTTATTTAAATCATTTTCTCGGTCCTGTAACATATTTTTTATCGTTTCTTCTCTAACATATTGTTTTGTTGTGCTTCTTGCCATAGGCGGTATATTCGCAAATTTACTTAAGAAAGTGTCTGCCTTCTTGAGTCCTTCCTCTTTACTTTCTACGACTTCATCTACTAGTCCAATATTTAATGCCTCTTGTGTTTTAAACAGAGTGCCTGTAGTTAAAGCTAATTCAGTTTGTCTGTGGCCAATGACATTCTTCATAGATGAAATAAACCACTTTGGTGCCACAATTCCTAATAGGGTCTCATTTAAACCTATTGTATAATCCTTGGACATAATTCTGTACTCACACGACATGGCCAATAAACAACCACCTGCAGGTGCGTGCCCGTTAATCACAGCAACAGTGGGATATGTAGTGCCATATAGTTTAATCCACGTGTCTTGAAGTGTGGTCCAGAATGCTTTTACACGGTCTGGGTTTGGTTTATACATTTCCAAAATGTCTAAACCTGCAGAAAATACAGTTTTGGATGTTGAAGTAAGAATTAGGCCCCTACATTTATTTTTTTCCAATTCAGTTAGTGCTGAGGATATATCGGTGAGAAGTTCCAAGTTAAGGCTATTCACAGGTGGCCGCTGAAGGTTTACTGTAGCAATTCCACTTTTATTATCTACACTGACTGCTACTAATTTCCCTTCACTACTAAACCTCCTAATTAGTTGATTTGCAACATTTAATTTGCATAGTGATTTAAAAGACATCTTAGCGATCTATAAATTCAGGACTGTACATATACGATACAAATTATTGGTCGTGAAACTATTTGTAAATCAAAGTGTAAAGTCCATAAGTTCAAAACAATAAAAATAACTTAGGACTTAGGACGAATATTACGAAATTCTGTACGCAAGTCGCAAGAACAGAGACAACCTTGTCTCTGCGCAAAAATCAAAATGGAGTTGTCATAGATGTCGGTGGTTTGCACAGCTGACAGTGACAATCACAAGTTTTGTGGTGACAAGTACAAAATTATACCGTCGGGATATACCGTGATTTTCAAGTAACGGTGACAGTGATTTAGAAATCACTGTGATTTATACCGGTGACTTGAATAACCCCAGTGATTCAAAGAATTTTAAAAAGCACTGAAAGCAGCGACCACTAATCACTCTTCAGTTCATTCAGTTATCGCTTGGTTTCACGGATTTGGTGTTTGGATACGAGTCCTTCATTCAACGATAACACATAGATTTTACTTTTTCTAAATACATTTTTTTGGGCCCTTTATCCAGGTAATCACACGTACTCGTACGGTGGTCCGATCGTAATTTTTACAATTATACATGTACTTTAAAATGGTTTAAAACGCGTCCGAACAGTGGAGTAAAACGCAAGAACTCGCGCCGGACCTCATATCCGCTGACCACTACCCGGTCCACCACAGTCAGGCGCGTTTTACTCCATTTTAATATACAAATTTTAGATAATCTTCTGCAAAACTATCCGTCCGACAGATAGGTCGCCGTATCTTAAAAATTGAAAAACTTACGAATTTTCAAATACGCTCCTTTTTCGCGATTTTTCCCGTTTTTTTTCAGCTAAAAATGCAGCTAGTGTTCCGGTAGATCTCATTTTGTAGGTTTTTCAATTCTCTACAACTTTTGTTGTCATCTATGTACTATACTTTAAAACCCTGCACAGTTTGTTACCTATTATTTTTTAATGCTCTGAAAAAGCTTTATATAGCTTGGCCTGTATGCAAGACAAAAAAATGAGAAACTCTGTGAGCGATTACAGAGTACACCCCTGTGACACCCTGAACAAAGATTGTTGTGCCACAGAAAATAGCTTATAACTGATTTGTCTAATGGACGGTGAAACCATAACGTAGCTTGGTGACCGCCTGAGGCCAACGACGGTATACATCATACCTATCTTCATTCTCAGTTTCAAATTATGTGTATGACTGAAAACCAAGGCAATTATGTGTTTATTCCAGTCAATATATACCACATATCGTGTCCACGTAAAATGGACATCAGATATTAATACTGCATCGGTAGATATATAAGTGATCATCATTACTGAAGGAACCCAGTCAAAAACTGTACCCATAGTTTGGGTTGATATGATTCATCACACACAATACAATCTGTGCTAATGTGAACAATGTAAATAATGTTGAATTGAATGCAGAATAGCAAAATTTTAACCCCATCATTATATTTTATTTTACTAATTTTCATTAATTGAATCTAAATGACTGCCACTTATGCAAGGAATATCTGTAATATTAAAGAAACAATTTTTTCAATCAAAAGTAAATAGTAATGTCAGGTTAAAGACGGAAATTGTATATAACTACTTTTGGTAAACATTGCCACTTTGACAAAAGGAAAATTCACTATTAATACTCTACTAGAAACTAGAATTAGACGTAATTAATAGACTCTTGCCGCATAATAACATCATAAAATTAGTTAGTAATGCCTAGGTATGTGAGATTATAATTTTCATGAGTTTATTGGTTAATTTTCTGTTATTATAAACTTACTTTTCAGGAAGGGCAGTGGCAATGACTACGGTAAAGTTGCTGAAGAAATCTTGTGTATGTGACATAACATGCTCGGGCGACTCATCAATATAATCTCCTCTGACATCAGGATTTAGTTCAAGTAAACTCTGTGTGGCAACTTGGGCCCTGGATAATCCAACGCTATCATTTTCCAAAAAGAAACTGTAATGCAAACATTTGCAAACTATTTCCTTAAAGGTGCATTCAAGCAACGTTATCTTACTCTTGACATAGTCCTTGATGCAATTAATATCAGATTTTAAATCTGTCTAATTTTAACACTGGTTTTGAGTCCATATACCTAGTTGACTTTTTAACAAGCTGCTATCGTATGTTAAAATATCACAGGTGGAAATCTTACTTCTTGCTTTTGGTGATGTTCCTACATTCATGACTGTTATGACTATTTAGCATACAAAGCACAACTTTAGTGTTAAAAAAAGAACATCACCAAAAACAATGTTAAGGTATCATTTAAAGGTCCTTACTATAATGAATGAGTTGTTATATTGTCTGGTCTTTAAGACTAAGTTAAGATTAAGATTACATAGCATGAAACCACCTGAACTTGGGCTAATTTTTACTTAGAACCAATGTCCTCCTCTGTAATTTTCTCTCCGTCTACTATAGTAAATGAACCTATTCCAGGTAACACAAGACTTTTTAAGATTTCAGTACCTAATGCTGTAGCATTAATGAGGCAAATTTTAGAATTTTCTAATAATTTCTGGCCGTGGTCTCCCCATAACCTTCAATTCAAATGTATAAAAATATATTTTTTTTAAATTTGTTATCCTACCTCAACTGCCTGTCATATTTTTTGCATTTATCACTCTGTTCAGGCGATTTTGGAGACGGAGAAGACATCCCAATAAAATTAAACTATTATTATTATAACCACAATCACTTGTTGCGCGTCTCTGTCTCAAGTCTCTCACCATTCTCTCACCGACTTGAAAAATCAAAACACATCATAGACAAATTACAAATATATACATTACCACAGAACTATGCTACTACCGAGCTAACAAAGTTAGTTCCAACTAGGGACCGTATACATGACCGAACTTATTAATTCGAAGTTCGAACACACTCAGTCCGAATAAGTAAACGGTATATGTATACGTCGTAATTGATACTGGAGGGGGAGCCATGATACTATGTGATCATGATACTAAGAGTCTTAGTATCATGCTAT
>CAXKVY010000179.1:2500-345112 GCA_964058915.1 Tetropium fuscum | reverse complement strand
ATTCATACTACTATTACACTTTACAATTTCTATGCTCTCAAATGCATCCAACTGTCTATTATTGGTCACATTTCTAACTAATCTTAAACTACTAATATCTATTCTATGATTGTTGTCAAAAGCATGTTGTCCAACACTAGACTTATCTGTTCTTCCATATTTTAGATGAGCCATATGTTCTTTAAATCTGGTGTTAATTGACCGTCTCGTTTGTCCAATATATTTTCGATCACAATCATTACAACTAATTTCGTAAATCCCAGACCTTTCATTTGGAACAATTTTATCCTTTGGATTGTCTAAAAGTTGTTGTAATTTGTTGCTCGACGAATGAATCGCTGTTATACCCACGTTTTTGAAAACCTTACTCAAACCATGAGTAAACCGGGGTTCGTACGGGATGGATACATATTTTGGAGCCTCTATGTCCTTTTGCAAGGTCGTAGAATTACGAAGTGTGTCTTTAAATTTACGCTTCCTAATTAGTTTTTCAACTATATCTCTAGGATAACCATTACTCACAGCTATATCTTGAGAGGGAAACTTAGTAAACGATGGACAAGAAAATTGAAACTTGCCATTTTATGTTGATAGCAGTGGTGAGAGTCATTAGGGATATATCTGATCGTACTGGTATCTTTTCTATATATATATATCAAATTCTAACCTATTATCAATATTTTTAATTACTAATACATCTAAAAATGAAAGTTTTCCATTATTTCCCAGTTCATATGTAAACTTTACAGAAGTGAAACGACTATTTAATTTGGAAATGAAGTTTTCTACATCCGCAATCTTAGTGTCAAACACGGCAAAAATGTCATCCACATACCTAACCCAAATCCTAGGAAAATACTCGAATTCTTCTTTTGCTTCAGTTTCAAAACGACTCATGAAGACATTAGCAATGAAAGGCGATAAACAGTTACCCATTGCGGTTCCTTCATGTTGTTCATAAAACTTGTCATTGAAACGGAAGCAATTTTGTTTCATACAAAGTTTTGTAAGGTTTATATATTCTTCTATAGTTGTTTAATTCGAGTAAATCCTCAAGATAGTCCAAGGTCTGTGGAATTGGTACACTAGGAAATAATGAACAAACATCAAAGGAAATCAAAATTTCACCCTCTTGCAATTGAATATTCTTGACCTTATCAATGAAATCATTCGAATTTTTAACTGAAAAACTAGGCTGTGCAATGGGCAAACTTTCAAATTCCTTAGTCAACCATTTTGATAAGTGGTAAGTCGGAGATCCAATAGACGATACTATTGGACGCACCGACTTCCCTGGCTTATGAATTTTTGGTAGACAATACAATCTAGGTACAGTAGGGTTAGACACACGTAACCCATTCTTAACAGGTGGAGTAATAAGGTTGTTACATGATTTGAGAGGGCTTCTAGTTTCTTTACCCTTTACCCTTTACCAAGAATGACCACTGAAATGAAAAATGTCCTCAAATCATGTAACAACCTTATTACTCTACCCGTACAGCGGGCTATACGGGACCTATCCCGTATAGCCCGCTTTACGCGTTGCTTAGCAACCGATGATTGAAGCGTGATTAGTCACGCGTAAATTTGACGGTGATATCATACCGTAGCCCGCTTTACGCGTTGCTTAGCAACCGATCATTGAAGCGTGTTTAGTCACGCGTAAATTTCACGGTGATATCATTAGTGACGTCACCGGAAAAAAATAGTATAAATATGGTAGTTTTTGTAATTTAAGATTAGTTTTAATCGTCTCCGGATGATGCCAACTTGGTTGGCGAAACGCGCGTCGAGCAAAGTGAAAGTGTTTTGGTGTTTGTGGAAACTACTCCGAGTGTTACAGTTTTTCTATAATTTACAGTTTTTTTGATAAATGATTGAAAAATACGTATTAGAAAATGTCTGGCAGCACAGCATTAGTCAACATTAGTTTAGTCTATAATAAAAACCAACCATAGCGGGCGCAATTTTTGAAAACTGTAAGTTATAAAAAAACTGTAAATTATAAAAGAAAAATGTAAATTATAGAAAAACTGTAAATTTATAGTTTTCCGGTAATTTTACAGTTTTTCTATAATTTCTATAACATTTTTTTTTGTAAATTATTGAAAAATATGTATCAGAAAAAGTGTGGCAGTTCAGCGCTTCCGTAATAAATACATATAAATAAATAGAAATAATATTATATACCTAATTGTTTTGTTTTGCAGATATTTTCAGCCGACCAAATCGACAGAGAGCCTCCTCTCGGTACCAAAATACCCAAATGAAGGCCTACCCGATTCTAGTGTATCGTGTGAGTGCTTGGAAGCAGTTTCTCCGGGGCCTGACACAGTAGAGGGTCGCTTCTTCCAAAGTCCTAGGCAAAGTGCCGTCAGCCCCACAGACCCAAATTTTGGATATTACAGCGCCAGACGTACTTCGAGGAGTGAATACCAAAAAAATATTTCTACCAGCTCGGAAGCTACTAGGCTGTAATTTCTTATTTGTAATTTCTAGTAGGTGATATTTTGTATTTTTTTAAAAATTCTGCATAGGTTTAGGTAATTGCATTTTATATAGGACATAACGAGTATATACTTAGGTATATACAGGGTGTTGCAAAATCGATGCGTTAGCATTGCCATATCGGTAACCATAAGAGAAAGGGTTGGTTAAACTATGGCCAATAGTTACGTAATTGATTGAATAATATGCCATGGAGAATTTAAAAATATTGTTTTAAAGATACGCGAGTTCTTTAAATCCCTACGAAGGACCATGAAAGTGTCTCTCGCCTATATAAATCCGTAACATACAGCAGGAATAGCACGAGAGCATAAATCCGTAAAAGTAAAGCAGGAATATAACCCCCTGAAAAGATATTTTTAATTTTTCAATGGACTGCAATTCCACAATAAATTATGCAACTTGTCCCAATTTAACCCACTGTATAATGTATTACGTTATGTGATATTCATAAGGATCTCTATAAAACTTTTCGTTAGAAGTTTTGAAAAAAAAATTAAAAAGTTAGTAAATTATACTGAATTTAGATTTTTATATATACTTAAGATAATTGTTATATAATGGTTATATAATGGTTATATAATGGTAATAATTTGGTTGGTAAGAAAAACCGTCACCAATATTTATACTCACGCATAAAATTTTTAAAACGATTTTATTTATTTATGTAAAATATTATAGCAGAAAATTATTAGTCGCTTCACAAGATTTCGAATGTTTCTTATGAAAACTGGCTATTTTATATATACAGGGTTTTGCAATCAACAAATGCAAGTACAATCTAATGAAATCTTTTCAAATTTTAATACCTTTTTTGTGGATAAGTTAATATTATATAAACCACCACCCAAGCTCATAAAACCAAAGGCACGCGAATATCCTTGGCATGATTCATGACATAGATATGAGAGGGCCGAGCAGGATCATTGCTCTTTACCTTTATCGAAACTAAAGAGCCACTCCGGCTTATTGTAGGGAGATTTCATTTGCTGCTCGATGGTGATTTCAGCCAGTGGCGTAGTCGATTTTCTTTAAATTTGCCATTCAGTTGGAATATTACCACCGATCTTGGCAACCATATAAGGTATCAACGCTTTTATACTCGGCTGTGCCCCGTATAGCAACAGAATAATCAAAGAACTATTAACACCACTGGCGTGGTAAGGGGGTTTTTACTGGCGGACGGAAGGATATGACTAATAGTGAGTCGTAGATGAGTCTGTCACCTTCTGAGGCCAGTAAAAACCGTTACATTACGTATATTGTGATATATTTTATTTGTTATTCATTTGTAAATATATCCTTTAGATATTCAAATTTCGATTACAAAAGAATCCTCAACACTTTGCCCTTCTATTTCAGCAGTCTCTACGCCAATGTATGCTTCAATTTCAACTATTTCATTGTCCAAATTTTGTATTAGGTACCGGAAATAACAGTTGTACCATGATTGTTAACATATAAATATGATACAAATAGGAAAAGTCTAGGATAGTTGGGATGTTTTTTTTGGAAGATAATATTTTCAACTCTACAGCAAAATAAATCAGCGTATTAATGTTTAATCAAATATGTATTCATTATTCTTTCAATTTGACAAAATAATATCTTCAAAACAACATGTTAAAGAACACAAAAAATTATATTTCTAAAATATTGCGGTGGCCAATACTCCTATAGTAGTGCTGGTCAGATGGCCATAGCGGTTGAGGTAAGATGGCCATATAATTTAGGGCGTGCTTGTTTTGTCCTTGCTTCTTTTGTCCTTTTCCTCTTCCTTTTACCATTGATCGCATTACTCAAATTTGTGTTTTCTTCATCATGTTTGGTCTTGATGACACATGTGTGACACTTGTAAATGATGCACATGCACTGTGTCCGTAGCGGATTCTTGTTTGGTATATTTTTTTTGATTATTTTTTTAATTTTTTTTATCTATTTTTTGGTATATTTTTTTACAAATCCTTAATCCGTGACAAACACGCCATTAAAAATTCTAACAGTTATGGATAGATATGACCATCACTCCCAAAAAATATATAGAAGAGATGGCTCACCCGGAATTTTCCACACAAATGAACAAAAGCAACTCATTTTGAGGTTATGCTATAGCCAATTACGTACTCTAGTTGATCTAGCCCCAAGTATCGGAAAAAAACTATGTCTATTATACATCTCAACAGTTTCGTAACCAATTCCCGATAAATGTTTTCGGTCATGCTCAAAAAATAAAATGATAAATTACTTGTTTACATTTATTAGCAACAGATTCCTTCACAGCATCGCGTGCTCGATCACAGACACCGCTACGGGGCGCACTGCCCCGTAGCGGTAAAAGTTGAAAATATTTCAACGGGCCATCTCTTATCTATGGCCATCTATCCTAGACTTACCGTAAAACATAATTCTTTAATGTAAATAAGGCTGCTAACAGTGCTAACGTGTAAAATAATTGACAGTTAACCTGTAAAAATTTTATAGGTTAGTTTAGTAGATTGTAATAATAAAATTTCCTTATTAATAGGGTGTTTTGATAAATTGACGCTTACAAATGAGTAACAAATAAATACTTTTGTCTATGCCTTAATACCTGAACCCCTAGACCGACCTAACTTACATCTGCAAAAGCTGTGATCAGTCTTTTTCTATTATAGCAGTAAAGTCTAATATTATCATTCATTAATATATGTTAATGTCCTGTTATATATCGCAGGATAACATGTATCATATTATATGTTTTAATTAGACAGTTTTAATAAAGAAAAAACTATAAACTTGAACAGAATAAGAGAAAAAATAAGAAAGCACCTGTTATGCTTTTGGAGATTTGGGGGCCTACACTATATCAAAAGAGGTTATCTCTTTTGGAATAGGTATGGCAAGTAATGTATATTGGTCTGTGTTTATCGGCAAATTCAAATATTAGTTAAACCAAAATAAATGGCCCTGGGTGATAATGCGGCCAACACTAAATGTTACCCCACACGTAGCATATTACTGCTACTTGTGGGATAGCACAATTCTCGTGGTTCAGTACACGTATTTGACTTATGGCGTATCATGGCGGTTAGAACATTTTTAATTTACCTACGTGTTCAGATAGAGAAATTTTGTTAAAGATTAAAAGAAGATGTTCCAGCCGACAAAGTAGGTAAACCAAAGAGCTTATTAAAAGTGCACATATATTATCTCTAAATATAAGAGATAACTTATACTAACACGATGTGTAGAATTTTGAAATTCAATCACCGCTACAATTGCCAATCATGTCATTTCAAGGAATACTTAGTATATTGTGCAACTAGTGAGAAAAGCAGCAATTTTCGCACGAGCGCTTACATATTATATCAAGAGAATGGAAAAGATACTTTTATCATCTGTTACACATTATAACTGCATATTTTCTAAAAAATAAGAAAATTAGCTACTAAGGTATGTTAGAAGTTCTGATTTCAAATAGGGAACGTGTATATAATTTTAAATATAAAAATTACACTAAAAATACTGTTAAACACCACTATAGCTTAATTACTAGTACCTATGTAGGTACTTATATTAAAATTATCTTCACTCGCATGGAAATATTTACTATTCTATGAAATGTCTTTTTCATTTCTTCTATATGCTTTTGGTCATTTTGGTCTACGATTTTTATCTTCCGGTAACAGTATACCTAAATATTTTATCTGGCGCTTTAACTGTAGCACTCTTACATTATGGTGCAATACAAATATTGGTGCAATACATTATGGTGCAATACATTTAAAATAAGCAGATTTTTTTCCATCTTAAGAACCCACTTTGAACGTTGATTGGTCCTTCAATCAACACTTTAAATCAGTGCGCAGTATTTATTCCACGACAAAATTAACAATGAAGCACCTACAACTTGCAATGGAACACTATGAATAAGAACGGCCGAGCCAAGCCCTGCGGTCTCCGTACTCACATAAGATATGACGTCACAGTCTGTTTGCAACGAGTCGCTCGCGCCCAAACAATTAATTTATAACAAATTTATTACTAGAAATTAAGGAATGACATTTTCATGCAAAAAAAGTTCCCTATCATAATTAATATCTAGTAGTACATCTGGATATGAATCCTGGTATATCATTACGTTTTAACATATTTTCTGTAATAGTCCCTAATATTGGTTGAGGTACTATTTTCTTTGCTATATGTACGTAATTTGTTAGAAAGTGCGTTATCAATGCAAGATTCAGCAACTGTTATATATCTCCGGCCACCATGGCGCTTTAGAGTTTAAAGATCTGCCCATGTATAACTCTGGGTTTGATAATTGTGGAAATTAATGTCGCTATCTGGTTTGCCATACTGCCATACCAAATTTGTTGTTCCGCACTGCTTGTTTTGGTATATTTTTATTCTGATAGAATTCGATGTTTGTAGTCATTGATATACGTTACTGGATCACAAGAAAAAAATACAAAATTACCTTCATTACCAAATTCAAGATTCGAATCCATTCCATATGAACCCTGGTTTGCTCTAGAACTTTCATATATGCTGGTCTGACACTTACTTGTGGTACTTCATCTACCAGGAAATAAATTAAAACAACTGTTAGGGAATCCAAAAGACAAACTTGGTACAAATGACAGCTTGGAAATAGGAAAATATAAAACAGCATGAACAGTGAAAAAAGGCCTATCCCAAACAGTCTGTTTTAGTAGTTATAGTAGTAGTAGTCCGTGGAACTGCGACAGGAATTTGTACGTAAATAGGTTGTACGTAATCATTTTACTTTTAACGACGTCTCCCGATGACGCTAACAGCGTTAGCGAAATGTGCATCGAGTTAATTGATTGTAGTATTTTGGTTCTTGTGGAAACTGCTTCAGCTAGTTCATAGTTTATCTTAAGAGAAATTGTAATTATGTTTATTGTGTGAGGTAGATCTTAACTCATTTCATGCATCTCATAACTCTTATCCGAACTATACAGTCACTTAGACAATAATTATTTATTTTTGCACAATTGTTATGGATATATTTATTGTTTTTATGCATGTGCTAAACGTTGTATTTTTTTTAGAAAAACAATTTTATGCGTGATTTTGATAAAATGATTTTAAATAAAATCTGTTGATCTCTTTAATAGGCAGTTTTACTAATCCATCACCAGCTGCAACAGTGGTATAATCATGTCAGACAGTAAAATTTTTCGTCAATATGTTTGATCAAATCGATTTCATGGCGTGTCAATATGCGGTGAACAACGGAAAGAATATGGGAGAAAAATTCCGATGTCGTCATGTTCGTCATGTGTTATTTTGGCACTATAGTTACCTACACAAGGAAGCCAAACTTCCCTTATGCTCTGAGCTCGACATAAGCTTCTGTTGCATATTTTATCACCATTCCTCATACGTCGTTGTTCAACACTCGTATGGCAGATATTATTTTTAGTACCTTAAAACCAAAGTCATATAACTGACATCATAAAACTAGTTTGGTCAAATAGTTTGAGAGAAAATTTGATATTCTAACACGGACCTTACTACAACGAAAACAGCGGTACATACGGTACATTTGCTATTTGTTTATGTTAGATGACAGGGGACAACGGCGCGTTAGGACTAGGGAATGAATATTTTCAACCAAAATCTAAATACACATACCTATCCTAGCGACTTCGCCATTTTTTGAACTCCTGGGATGTGGATAATAGATAATAATAAAAATCTATATGTACCTCTCCTCGTAACATTATTAGCCAGCGACTTGTGAGGGAGAGGGTACGGCATTTTATTATTAATTTTATTTAATGCAATCTTCATCCCTGCCTCATGAGGGACACCAGCGAAGAGTCTTCGCCGGAGACCCCATCAATTATTATATCATTGCTGAGGAACCATACAAATAATGTGCTCTGTTTTTCAATACTGATAGGTATCTACATATCATATTTTTAATACAATTAGAACTTTGTTCGACATCTCCCGTTGGACAAATAACATTTAAGGATTGTAAAATCCAGTTTGTTTTCTGTAGTTATGTAGTTATTACCGCAATATCCCAGCAATAAACGAGATGTAAATTGATTGCTCTTTGTGTCCTTTGTCATTATCTCTGTGAAAAAACTCTATGGAAAAAAGGTTGTACAATTTTTCTAATAGGTTCAACTTAATATAATTTTACCAACTGAATTTACAAGGGATTTTATTAGTTATAATTTACAATAAACTTTATAATAAACATTATAATAATGGAATGTCTATACAGAATCGCCGTGGTGGTTCTTTATATACCAACCTACGGAACCGCCGCGGTAACCTAAACAATCTAAAAATATTCTTGGGCAACCAACTATGGTACCATATTCCATGTACACGTATCTGTAAATATAGTACACGTTATACTGTTAGGCTATCAATGCTCTGGCAAACGTGTGATGAACTAAATATATGTTTTATCTATCTATCGTGTGAAACATTTTTTTTTCAAATTTGTTCCAATTTCAAGCAAAATCGTATTTTTTATATTTATCAATTGCGTCTCATACCAATTACTAATATCCAAATAATTAAATTATTTTGACAAAGGTAACTGGTTCTTCATTAATATGTTTACCGCTGATGACGTATGCTGAAATTGTTTACTTTAATGTCATTGTCAATTTAAAAAAAATGAGTTAGTATGAGGTAATAACCATTAACACCACCTGAGATAAAAGACCTGGCGCGAGAGCTGGAATTTAATATATTGCCGGAGAAGTCAAGAACAAGAACTGTATATGAACTCACACATACAGCAGATTCGTGGAATATAAACAGAATAAAAATATGCTGATTGACTATATTTCCGATCTTTCAAAGAAAATGAAGGCTTCAACGTTATGGTCTACCTATTCGATGTTGAAAGCTACACTGAACATAAAAAATAACATTGATTTGGCAAAATATCGGAAGGTATGACTTTTGAAACGGCAGGCAGATGGTTTCCATGCAAGAAAAACCCGTGTTTTTCAAAGAGAAGAAATCGAGAAATTTTTATCAGAGGCCCCAGATGAATTGTATTTGAGCACGGAGGTAGGAATATACTGAAAATTATCTATTTTATGGATTAAATAACTATTTTTATTAACATATTTTAGGTTGTACTTATTGTTACAGTCGCTGGGGCTTCTAGATGTGATGAGTTTTTGCAAATGAAACTGGATGATATAAATATGATATCGGCGACGAATTGCTAATTATGCTACCAAATACTAAGAGCAAAAGATCATGATCATTTGTAGTAACGGAATATTTCATCGTTTACAGAACATATGCAGCCTCCAGACCCTCGAATTTGAATTATCGGCGTTTCTTCTACAAGTATACGAACGGCAAAGCGCACATTTCAACAATTCATTGGCATTTACAAGTTCGGTAAAATGCCAAAAGAAATTGCTACTTCTCTGGAACTAGCTCATGTGAAAGTGTATACCAGGCACTGCTTTCGCAGAACGTCGACCACGTTGCTGGCGCATTATGGTGGGAACATAACAAGAACTGTAAACTTATAGACTTTACAGTTCTTGGGAACATAACAATGTTGAAACAACATGGGACATGGAAATCTTTCGCGGTAGGGCTCTATCGAGGACTCGCCAGCCAATAAGTCGAATAATCGGCAATACAATATTTTCACGAATTTCCGGAGTATCAAGTACTGTGGATAATGATATTATTAATTTTACGACGAAGGAGGGAAGTGGAGAGGGTTTTCTGTTTCAACGAACTTTTTCTGCATAGGCAAAAAAAGTCTACTTTTCTGACTATGCAGTAGAAATACACCTTTTAAACCTGTCAAGTGTCATTAAAAAGCCGCTTTTATAATGTCTTTTGGAGAAAAAAAAATTTACCTATTATTTTTTATTTATATTATTTTATTTACTTAAGTTAATTATATAGATAATATTAAACTGCGTCGTTTTTATTATACTTTTAATGTTTCCTTCTATAGAATACAAAAGAGGCTGCCACTTGATTGCCACATTTTCATTGCCTATAAAAAAATAATAAATTAATTTCAATGAGAAACATCTGAAATAAAAATTGACGACGCCACTAGACCAAATGGGGCCAATATGGCGGCTTACATAGTTATCCCACTTGGCGCATGCTGTAGCTCCATCTCCCCACTGCCATACACTGGTGTCCAGTGTCCACTTGTATTATAAGTGGTACGTACGAACGCGAGGTGTATGAGAGACTTATCTACTATCCCACATATTGGAAAACAGCCAAGGTCGTCCCCATACATAAACCAAATAAATCCCGCACAGATCCAGCTTGCTATAGACCCATCAATCTTTTACCATCCATAGGCAAGCTACTAGACTCACTCATCCAATTCCGAGTATTGGAGTTCGCACAGACAAATAAAGTCATGAGCGAATTCCAATACGGATTCCAACCCAGCCATTCCACCGACCAACAGCTGTTTCGCATCTGTGAACGCATTACCACCAACCTTAAACGAGGTCTACTCACAGGGGTTGTCTCCCTAGACCTCGAGAAAGCCTTTGACAAAGTCTGGCACCCTGGACTGTTATATAAGCTACATCTAGCGAAATATCCGACGCGTATTATTAAAATAATACAGTCATACACATCTAATCGCAAATTCGTAGTGACAGTCAAACAGGATGTATCCACGTCCCGCCCAGTGTTAGCCGGCGTACCCCAGGGCTCTGCACTAGGACCAATACTTTTTAACCTATACACGCACGATCTCCCACATCCAAAAGACTATAGGACCACTGTTGCATTATACGCAGACGATACAGCCACATTAACAAACTCAAAGAGCCCACAACTGATATAAAGACTGATGCAACAGCAGACAGACGAAATTGTAACTTATTACCACAAATGGGGGCTACACGTAAACGGAGCAAAGACGCAGGTCGTCATATTCACCAATAAAAGAAATTCACCAAACATAACAAAGTATAAATGATATAAACATCAAAAATATCACGATATTAAAATACTTAGGGGTAAATATAGAAAGGCACTTTAAATTCGCAAAATAAATACAAGACATAATCACTAAATCTAAATTAAGACTAGCCAAAATAGGGAATATAGTGCTACAAGCAAATACGGAAACGGCAACCCTTCTGTATAAAACATATATACGTCCAATTCTCACTTATGCGTCTCCAGTGTGGCATCCCTGGATCACAAAAACACAACAAAATAGCCTACAAATAATACAAAATAAATCGCTAAGATTAGCCACAAATATCAGGCGCTCGAGTAGAACCAGGAATACCATACTGCATGAACGAACAGGCACACAACTTTTAGATACATATGTAGAAAATAGAATCATTCCATCATTCATAAACAGACTTAACACTCACACAAACACTACCATACAAACAGCACTCATACCTAAATTTTTACATCCGCCAAAATATCCATCATTGAATTTCGTTTATGCTCCATGACCCTGCATCCAAACCCCAATACTAATTATGTAGATAGAAAAAATAATAAACCAAAAAAAAATATAAAAATAATAAAAATAATCATAAAAGCATTAACTACATGCAAAACAAAATAGCATGAAAAGAGCATGAAAACAAAATAACTAAAAGAGGCATCAAAAAAGATAGACAATAATAAAATATAATTATATAAAAGACAACACAAAAAAGACCCAAAAATACTAACTTAGACCTAAGGAATTTGTATCCAACGCTTCTTAGCCACAGCTTTTATAAATAACTAACAACTAACAATAGGAAAACTAACACCCGCAAATTTCCTACAACATCCTAACCATAGGTCGCAGACAATTATACATACAAACGGAAAGTCTAGAACAAAGTCACAACATAAAACACAACAACCGGCAAAAGTATCCCGGAAAGGATAGATGCCAAAGCATTGCCATCGACGACAGTGTGAGGTGTATGTAGAGGAGGACCTCGGTCTACACGATTATGATATGCCAGGCAAGTTTCGCTCTCACACGATAAAGTCTTGGTTCGGAAAAATTACAGGTGGTGAGCTATCGTCTGGTGATCGGCCTTGATAGAAGAAATCGTATATCGGTAAATGAAGAAAGATAATGGAAATGGAAATATTCCAAGAATTTTATATTTCTAAGGTTGACTGGCACCGGGCGGGGGTCTGACGGTCGCCTGCTACGGCCCTGTCTATTTGTGACTACACCCTAGATGTTCTACACACATCCCAGACTATTTTTTTTAGTCCGGGCAGAGATCTGGGACACACCTTGAGCAGCTTGGTTCTTGAGCGAATTTCGTTCGATAAACACTACATCGATTTCGACTGTATTATTATCTTATACTATAGCGTAGACTTATTTATTGTTCTACCTTGCCCCTAGCTACAGCCAAAGAAGAATGTTATTTGCAATTTACAGAATCACACTGATATTATTGATTTCTGCAAATAATAATTAACATAAGCAGTGTTTATATTATATACTGATATTGTCTGATATGCATACAGAAATAATAGAGATAGGCGGTATAGTATAAATATACTTTTTAAGGTACAAGGAGCGTAGAAGGTATGAAATTATTTTGAAATTGACAATTTGTCGTTTCATGTCGATGTTCCTACATATTATAATGTAGGTATATGCTCCCGGTATAATTTATATGCTATGTATATAGGTAGCTCCTAGTGTTTATATAAGTAGTGTAGGAAAAATAAATTTTGACATCGAAGAAATTAGTAGGTACATACAAGCGAGAAATTTGAAGGAGATAAATATACCTACTAAAAGGCCCCTAAAATGGAAGCTGTGCTTGCCCGTCATATTGAAAAATGAAAATTTTCAGGTTTTTTGTATACAGGGTGAGTCAGGTTTTTTGTAGACAAACTTTAACAGGGGATAGAACGCACGTTTTTAAAAAGAAAAGTGCCTATAAAGATATGGCCGATCTAGCTTCCTAAGGAAGATACAGGGTGTTAAAATTTAATTTTTTTTTACATTAATGTGTAATATTTTCTGAACGGAATGATATATTCACTAAATATTTTACACATATCTTAACCTGCATAGGATCAACATGTTGTATTGTTCCTGTCGAAAATACTATAGTGGGTGTTACTTTTTTCGGGTACTTCGACTATTCTGCATAATAGAACTTTTTTTTCGTACGCCACTGACATTATCTGATACATAAAATAACGGCCCATTAGTAACAATTTTGATCTCTTGTAATTTTGCTCTAACTATGACAGTTTTCGAGATATTGGCCGTTGTTTCTTTGACAGTGTAATGTCGTTATTATAATTTTTTTTTCTCGAATTTTCTTTATGACTTATAAACGAACGCTTAGATTTTTTCATGTTTGGGGGATAATGCCTATTAATTAAGGCGCATAAAACAAGCGGTAAGAATGTTCAAAAACTTGCACAGTGGCGGGGTGGAAGGGGTGCTCCACCCCTTTCGTAAACAGAACTTCTACGTCAAAGACTATTTAAAAAAAACTGTTATTTTCATTATCTACATACAGTTTAACAAAAATAATGTCCCTTCTTCTGTTTCGAAATTCCTGTGCGTTTCCTAGTTATTTTGATTTTTAGTGTTTGCTGTGGTACTAAATTAAGTAATTTATTTATTAGCAATAATAATTATCGGCTAAATATTTAATTCTTTCAACGAAACCTACCTAAATATGGTTTGTTAAGGATTCTAAAAAGCCGAAATCTCTTTATCTCTTTCCAAGTAATTACAATTACAAAAAAAACATTAGATGAACATTGATGTTAATGTTTATGGAGATATAAACATTTTTGAATTTATAGCAATATTTAATTTACAATAATAATTGTGGAATAAATAACAATTGTTAGCAATAATGATTTATAAATAACAATTACAAGAATTAATAACAATAACACTAGTACCTACATACATAAAATTAGATACTTTGTTCAAAATGTAAACCGTTCTTCACAATACACATTTCACTGTGACGTATCATAGAACGTCTTAAGTTAACTAAATGATGCACCCTTATTTCATTGCAAGCATCTCTAATGCGATTTTGAAGTTCCTCAAGTGTATTAACCGAAGTGGTATACACTATTTCCTTAATGAATCCCCACACAAAAAAGTCAAGTGGTGTTAAATCGGGGGATCTGGGAGGCCACGCCACTGGACCTCCCCGACCTATCCACCTCCCTGGATAGTTATTGTTTAGCCAATTTCTTACATTTCTGCCATAATGGGCCAGGCACTCATCAAGTTGAATCCAAGACTGTTCTTAAATTCAAAGGAATGACTTCCCATATATTACCATGGTGTTCTTCTAAAAATTGTAGGAAATTTTCTGAATTTACACGTTGTGGCAAGAAATAAGGTCCAAACACGTGGTTGCCGTAAATTCCAATCCAGACATTTGTACTAAATTCATGTTGAAAACTTCGTGGTCGAATGGCATGTGGGTTTTCATGTGCCCATACATGCAGATTGTGAAAATTTACTATACCACGACGAGTAAAACAAGATTCATCAGTCCACAGTATATTGGATAAGAAATCCCTATTATTTTGAATGGAGTTAAGAACCCACCTACAATAAGTAAGTCTTCGTTCAGCGTCACCTGGACATAAACCTTGAACAGGTTGAAAATGATATGGGCGTCTGTGATCCCATTTTAAAACCCGGGAAATTTTACTTTGGGAAATACCAAGAGCAATAGCAGCACGTCGAGTACTTGTCGTTGGGTTCCTATTAAATTCCCGCAATATACGGTCTCTATCTCGTCCACGGTTGTTCTGTCGGCCCCCGGGTACATTTTTCAAACCCTGGTTAACAAATCGACGGTGGATACTCACAAAAACGGAATGATGAGGTTGTCGTCTATTTTGAAATCTTCATCGATACTCCCTAGCTGCGTATCTTGAATTCCCATTTGCGAACCCATAAATAAAATGAATGTCGGCTTGTTCGCTATTTGTAAATGTAAACGGATGTTACACTAATTAAAATCTGGCAAATCACATAAAATAACTTTTTAATCTTAAAAATAATAATTAATAACAGTGAAAATATTCAAGATGAAGCAAAATTGTTTGTAGATAAACTTGTAATACGTCAAACTGTCGTTTCAAAATATGACATAATGCTTACTTGTTTTTCAAGGAGTATAATATTTTGTTGCAATTATTACGTACAGTTACAAATACGCTAGTTTTAAATGGAAATTATTTAGCAAACAACAACAAAAATTGAAACAGAAATTGATACATGCACAAGTTTAATAAAACTAAAAGGAAATTTTTAAGACTTTTGGCAACTGCACAATAATCTATTGTATTGTAAGTACATTTGTAATTTAACAGATTTCAACATATAAAAGTATTGTATTTGAGTAAGGCTTGATATAACAAATATTTATTTTGACTACATTGGAAAAAGATAAAGAATAAGAGATTTGGGCTTTTTAGAATCCTTAACACACCATATTTAGGTAGGTTTCGTTGAAAGAATTAAAAATTTAGCCGATAATTATTATTGCTAATAAATAAATTACTTAATTTAGTACCACATCAAACACTAAAAATCAAAATAACTAGGAACCGCACAGGAATTTCGAAACAGAAGAAGGGACATTATTTTTGTTAAACTGTATGTAGATAATGAAAATAACAGTTTTTTTTTTAAATAGTCTTTGGCGTAGATGTTCTGTTTACGAAAGGGGTGGAGCACCCCTTCCACCCCGCCACTGTGCAAGTTTTTGAACATTCTTACCGCTTGTTTTATGCGCCTTAATTAATAGGCACTATCCCCCAAACATGAAAAAATCTAAACGTTCGTTTATAAGTCATAAAGAAAATTCGAGAAAAAAAATATAATAACGACATTACACTGTCAGAGAAACAACGGCCAATATCTCTAAAACTGTCGTAGTTAGAGCAAAATTACGAGAGATCAAAATTGTTACTAAGGGGCCGTTATTTTAGAAATATGTATCAGATAATGTCAGTGGCGTACGAAAAAAAAGTTCCATTATGCAGAATATCCGAAGTACCCGAAAAAAGTAACATCCACTATAGTATTTTCGACAGGAACAATACAACATGTTGATCCTATGCAGGTTAAGATATGTGTAAAATATTTAGTGAATATATCATTCCGTTCAGAAAATATTACACATTAATGTAAAAAAAATTGAAACTTTAACACCTTGTATCTTCCTTAGGAAGCTAGATCGGCCATATATTTATAGGCACTTTTCTTTTTAAAAACGTGCGTTCTATCCCCTGTTAAAGTTTGTCTACAAAAAACTGACTCACCCTGTATAAATCCTTTACCGTTGCATTAAGGGAAAAAGATAAGGAACAATTTTTGACAGCAACATATTTTATGTAAAACGAACAGTTTTTGAATTATTAACATCGGTGGAATGTTATTGAATTTTCAAACATCCAAATTTTGTACAAAATACATTGTAAAATATGTGTTTTATTTTATTTATTTATTTAATTACAGGACTGAATGATAACGACCAAAAAAATATACATACATATAGACATATGTGATAATAATAGTGATACAAATATATGTAATATGTAATCAAAATAAGCTATCGATAGATAGAATCAAAAAATTAATAGATATATAGAAAACAGATAGTACCTATTATGATAAGTAATAACATGAATGATAAAAAATATTAAGTTAGTATTGTCAGCATAACTCACATACCTATTACCTATTACATACTTACCTACTACTTACTGTATATTAGGAAATAAAGTTGATAAAGCCACATTCTTATAAATCGTACGGACATGAATTTTGGGAAACAAAATATATCTACAAAATTATTAATCAAATTAAAAGTGTTTGCACATTAAATACATAGGTGCAAACAATCAATATGGTTATGCAATAATTTGTAGATGCCAATACTAGTCCAGCCAATACTAGATGATAATACTAGTCCAGCAGTCCAGCTACTATTTTTCTAAAATCGAGGGTATACATATCAAATTGTGATAAAAGAGTAGTATGATTGCTATAAACACCGTAACGTTTCAGATATAGAATATGCCGCGAGACACGAGACGTCTCGAAACCATTTTGTCTTGTATCGAGAGCATTTTGTCTCGAATTTCGAGACGACACGAGATAAAATCCTTCGAGACAAGGCGAGACGAGATTTTAATGGCTTAAATCGCTTTATACTAATGATAATAATAGCATTTAAATTTCAATAGTTGTTTTTGACTTGCGAATAAAAAAGCATCATAGCAGTGGCGTACCTAGCCTTATAGGGCGTGAGGGGGCAAACATGTGAGGGGGCGCTTTATGGGCGTCGGCAATGTTGGGTAAAATTAGTAGCGCCGGCAGGCGCGAAGTTATAACGCCGCAGGCGAAAATTTTTAAAATGTTCAAGGTCACATGTTTTCCTGGTACCTCAGAATTTCAATGATAAATTCACTTTTACAAAAATATTGACTTTCACAATAATGCTTTTTGAAATTTGTTAAATAATAAAAAATAGAAAAACTTATTACTAAAAATACGGTATTTTATGTTATAAAATGTATTTACAAAAAAATCAAATAATAACAATCGAATTATGACAGTTAAGTCATATGATAATAATAATAACAAACAATATATAATAATAACAAAAATAAATAGGATTTATTCAAGGGGCCGACCAGGGGATGGGCCCCTTGGCGTCCACCTAACTACGCCACTGCGGTATGAGTATGCGGTATCAAAGGGTATGAGTAGGTGGTATTACGTGCCTTTAAATTGTTAAAATAAAACAGATTAAAATATGAAACCTTTATTAAAAACTGCATGGTTTTCGAGTACATATATACATGCATGCCTACCATTCATATATTCAACCAGGATGCGAGGGTTTCTTTACGTTTTGGGTTTCACCGTGTTGGTCGGTTAGACTTATTTTTGTGGTGTTTTGAAAGAAATTGGATGGATTTTAAATAGGTTTTAATATAATCTTAATAGAATAAAAAGAATAAAAAGAATTTACGATCACGATATGATGATGGTTTCTGTTCCCTTATTTTTTTTTTGTTTATACAGGGTGGCCCGAATTGCAGGGAACAACCAACATGGAACAACTTTACCATGTGATAAAACTTTTTAAAATAGGACAAAAAGTTCATATAAATATGGGTCGGGAAATGCTTAGTTTCCGAGATACATGGTATCGAGGTTTAACATTTTTTTAAAATTATTGACCTTAATTGTAAAGATAAAAAATAAAAAATTGGCACAAATATTTTTTACGTTATGCTGCTTTTTTGGAAAAAATCTTGGAAATAAAATTGTTTAGAACCCTGTAATTGGGGGGGTCCGTCCCCTTTCTCCCCTTCAAATATTTTTCAACGTAGGTCTGTAGTCTTAAAACTACGTTCTTTTATGTCACTTGCCATATTTTGATTTAAAGCTCAATTTTTTAGATATTTTACATGTTCTTAGTCAATATCAACTATCAACAACTTTGCCGTAAATCAGACACCGAAGGTGGAGCGTTTTTAGGATGACAGGACAATTTAATGAAAAATAAATTTAGAAACATATGAATGCAATAATAACTGATTATAATTATATTAAAACTATAATAATTGAATAAAAAATTAATAAGTGAAAAAACCAATATGTATTTGTCACTGTAAAAGTTGCAGGTAATTTTTGTCGCTGTCAAAGTGACAATTGCACTGTGGCATATGTAATTAGTGTGTAATGTGGCGAGTTACACAAAATAGTGTTTCCCAACGTGTTTCATACAAGATTCTTTCTAATGTTGACTAATTTCATATTTTATGAGAAGAAAACTGAATTTTATACCTTTAAAAACAATCCAGTAGGTTGTAACGGTGTGACAGCTTGTCACTTTCATAGCTTGTCAGACCTAAATAACTTACTATGAAGTGAATTTTACAAAACCAGTTGCATAAAATTTTACTTTTCGTGAAAAGTAAAACGTTTCCTAACGTCAAAGGGTTTTGAAAAGCGTCACTATCAAAATTATTTTTATTTAATAAAACAATTATTTAAGGTTTATCAATGACTTAATCAATGATTTAATTTTTATATTTTAAAATATTTACCATAAAGGTAAAAATCGCTAAAGGTAAAATCGTTAAAAGTAGGTAACTTTCAACTGTATTGACTGTATCTCAGCGAATTTTTATTAAAAATACTTTAACGGTCACTCTATTGGTGGAAATTGCGTCAACTTTCTTTTTGTGAACCAATGCAATGGTACCTAAATCCACTCAGAACGAAGTTATACAAAAAATGTAAAAAAAAACAAAAATTGTCAATTTTTCGAAAAAAAGTTTTTTTGGCCTTATAATTTGCAATTTTGATAAGAAATTTGATTCTCTACAAAAATCGTGTCGTGTGTATACACTAAAAATGCATAGTTTTTTATTACAGTTAAAATAAAATACTACAGTTAAAAGTAGACAAATATACTTACTTCGTTCACAAAAATCCAAACCGAAATTTAATAGCACTGTGGATTTATCACTTTTGAGCTACAGTTGAACATGAAACATTAAAATACCAACGAATTACCTATAGTTCCTTTTACCCCCGTTATATTTTCGACAAGACTAGAGGGCACGTTACTTCAGTCCTTCAAAAAGAAAAATAAATTAATACCTCGCTAAAGAAATAAAAAAGTTAGGTACCTATTTATAATTTAACTATGTACTCCCTTATTTTGAGCCACAGTATAAATTTTTAATGTCAATAAGCATGAATATGAAATAAATATATAAATAAATCAACGATTTATCCGCTCATTGACTCGAGACTACTTGGGCTTAATCAAGTATTATATACCTGATATAGCCCACAGTAGGTACCTCAATAAAAATATTTTTTCCCTGGCGTTTCGATTTAATAATCTATTTATATTATATTGTATCTATTATAGTTTACGGATTTACCCTCGAGTTTACCTATAATACCCGTATTAGAAAATGTAGGGTACATGGGTAATATACTTAATTAATATAATTATCCGTGAATATCGATAAATAATATATTACGTATAATATTAAATAATATTTTAAATATAGATACCAATACCTATACCTAGATAGATATATAAAATAGGTAATAGATATGTATTATTATTATTATTTTTAACTTTAACCAAGGGGCACATTGTATATCTATCATACCTGCATAGGTAGGTACTTCTTAGATAAATAGATTCGATGCCTAATTTAAACATTAATAATAACTTCTAGACATCTTATTTTATTTTAAAAAAATATGTAAATTGTGTCGGTTATTATATAGGTGCATACCTAGGTGGGCAGCAGTGGACTTTGTGTGTTAAATACCATGTTCATCATAATAAGCATAATATCGTATACGAATAGGTATGGTATACCTATACCTATAATAATACTAGGATATGTAAACATATTCAAAATATAAGCATACCTATTAGGTATATAAGTAAAATAGGTACATCACTGCCCAAAAAGAAAGAAAGTTTTAGTTAGGTAACCCGATTTGAATAATAGGTATTTAGGTATATAAGTAATATTTAATTTATTACCAAAACAACAAAAAGAAAACATCTAATTATGTTGTGTATAAAATGTAATAATGGACCTACTAGAATATTTTTTCAGTTTATTGTGGGTAGGTACCTACATTCGCTATGGATGATGTGTAGGTAAAAAGTAAAAAGTACTTTATTTTGTCTTGCCGACATCAGGGGAAAAGCAAAGTGAGATAGAAGCGGAAAATAAACTGAGAAGGGCAAAACAGCATCGACGTATGCCGTGAAGGAAAAGTATTTCAAATTCATAGAACTGCTTGAACCTCTCTCAGTTTGGTGTAGTGGCCCCACTGTGTACGAGGTGTTTTGTGATTTTTCTTTTGTAATTTAAAATTCATCATTTATTGTCGATGAAGCAATGTCAAAAAGACACATTGCATACATAAGACCAGAGGACCCTAGTTTTTTAAAAAAATTAAAGGAACAAGCAGGTTATAAAGAAGGCCCAACTGTAGACACGAAAGTAGGTTAGGTTAAACATAGGTTTTCTTTTGTAATAATATAAATGTATGTTTGTAGCGTGAGGATTTGGGTGATATTCCTGACGAAGATCTACAAGATACAGAAGAGGAACAACCAACTGTTGTGGTTTTAAAACCAGGAGATTTAACAGCTGAAGAAGCGGCCCAAGAGCAAGAACTACAGAGATTAGAAAAGGGTAAGCAACTATAAAAATGTACCTTTTTGTCGGCCTTAATTGCTTATAATAATCACAATATCCTTCAATTTAACTTTTACGTATTCATATTACTACTATTTTTTAATAATAATTGATAAAAATTAACAATAAACAGGCGGTGTCAGAAAACGATGATCGAACTCGCTCGGCTGTTTTCGATTTGCGCAAGAGCAATTCGATGGCGCCAACACAAACCCGCGAAGTTCTCAAATTTAATTTTGTATAAAGAGCGCACAAAACTTTCATTTCTAAATTTAATGCATCAAATACCCCAAAGGACGAACTTTCTAAATTAAATAGTTAACAGATATATGTTATCAAGTGAATAACAAATTAGGATAAAAGTTCGAGAAGTTGCGTTTTGTAATTTATTTTTCACTACGTTATTATGCTATTTAAACAGAGCCGCACGTATACCAACTAGTTCGGGAGGGACAAGAACAGATTTTACACGACACGTGATCATTTTAGCTCGTATTAAGACTTTGGAAAGGTTACTTACTCCCCTTTTCACGAAAATGGTTTGGTCTATTATACGAAACGGTATTTTACTCCAGCCTGACTACCAGATAAAATTTTCTTGGTCGGCCATTATTAATAAAACGTGACGGCCAAATACCTACATTTTCTCCATTAATTTTTCAGGACAACATTTCCCCATTTCCATTTTCAAAAATAAGGAATTAGTTACAATGTCATTATTAAAAAACTTATTTTAAACTTAATATTATTAATAACGTATTTAGTTTAAAATACCTGTGTTTTAATAATGGCATTGCAATAGAAAAATATTGGGTCTATGCAGCTTTTATATAATAATATTATATGGCTTCATACGGCTTTACCTAGGTACCTATACCTAGGTTTCTAAATTAGGTATCCAATTTCAAGTTTAATCCAGTAGGCATAGGTATTATTATTTAGATAGCTTAAATAACGTACATTAATGTAATCAAACGATACCTAGGTATGCTGCGATTATTAAGGTTCCTGTTCTTAGGTAGGTATAGTTACCTATAGGTAGGTGTATACCTACCTTCATTGATTGTTATTAAAGATGTTATGTAGGTATATTGCAACTAAGTACGACCGTATACCGCTTTCAGGTGCCTAGTCTAGTAAATACCTAGATGATTATTTTTATTTTAGATGACATTTATTTCACCAAGTTTATTGATTACGAACGAATTAGGTTTAATTTTGCGTCTTTTTTTAGTAGCTAGGGTTAGCTATGACTAATATATTTTTGACGTTAACTATTTCGAATGCGTAGGAATAGCCGGAAAATATGTCTCAACAAATCTCATAGTAAACATTAATATACAGGGTGCATTTAAATTTATGAAAATCAGATTTCTATTTCATAAAGAAGTTAGGTACGTACCTACTTTTGTTGTAATTATTTTCGAAAAATAGAAAATTAAATTAAACAAAATATCCATTTTTTTATATAAAAAATTATAGATCCTGGGATAGTAAATAGGTATATCAACGCCTCTAACTGTACCTATACCTTTTTGAGTTACTGCCTTAATACTGTATTGACACTATGCAAGTATTTGAGTAATACCTAGGTACCTACCTATATCGAGATATCATTTTTAAAACAAGAAACGTGTTTTCACATCATTCTTAATAATTATTACTATATATATTTAGATTTACGATGATACTATGTAGGTATATTAGTATAATAATAATCCTCGTAATAATAATAATAGATAAATCTAAGATACACAGAAACTAGTTTGGTAAAAAAATATTATCAAGTTAAAGCAGTAGGTACATTTTAAAATTTGTTTCGTATCCAAAATATAGACGAAACTCCAGCCGACCTAAGTAGTCGGATCATATTTAAGGCTCCTAATAAATCACTTGAAAAATCTGAAGAGAAGGCCTCCAAAAGAAAACAAGAAACTCAAAGTAAAAAGTCCAAAAAGGCGAAAAACAAGCAGTTACTCTCATTCCAGGACGAGGAGGAGGACTACTAATTTTTCTGTGGTAAGTAATCATAATTTCTCCTTACTCCTTTTACTAAAACTAGTGTTTGGAAAATCGATATCAACTAGGGTAGGTAGGTATGTATGTATGTATTTACGCGTTGCATGTAGGTGTAACAATACTGCGAATACGTAGGTACCCTCGTATATCCAATATTTATAGTAGGTAGGTCACTTGTATAGCAAATTCATAGGAAAAGCTCATAATTTAGAGGAAAGTCTGGCATCATTAGACTTGCAAAGCCTAAGATTACCCACTTTTATCCAAAAGTTTGACAGAATAAATTTTAACAACATACAAAATCAATCACTACAGTAATAGGTATTAGATAAAATTGCATTATATATATAAGCACTGTATAAGCACACATCTATATCTATATATGATGTACTTACTACCAGAAATACCTACCATCACTATACCTACCTATTACCTCAACCCAAAATACTTAAATAAAAATATTAATAGGTATAGCTTGTAACTGGATAGGTATATCATAATGTAGGTTTTAATACCATATCAAATTAGATTTTTCGAATTTCAGTAAAGCCAGTAAAATAAATTATTCCGAAATCAATCCGACTTATCGACTATATCCGACGTATCTATAATTTTAAAATAAAGTAGGCAATCAAATTTTAAAAGTTGCGTAAATGACTATGACTATGATATAAAGTTAACTTAAAAGAATCATATCGTTTTGTTAACGCTTTCATATTTCTATAGTCTTAAGTAAAAGTCGAGGTAAAAGTATTTTTAGCTAATATTTCTAACAAAGTTCATTTGGGGATTATTCAAGACGGCTAACAGTACATTATGTAGGTACTCGTAGTAAAACTAATAATAACAAATAGATATAGAGTCTAGGTATGGTGTATAAGAATTTTATTAATACCTACCTATGTTAATATGCGGTATAAAGTCAACTTGGTGTAAGTAGATACCTAGGTAATATAATGAATTCGAGATGAATCTTCTTAAGAAACTGTTTGTTACAACAGGAATTTTTTTTGTGAAGCATGGATGACCTTTAATTTTAATTGAGATTCTAATGAAAAAATCTTTTTAGGTAGGATTTTCTAAAGTAATTAGGTATTAGAAAAACTTTACGCCAAACTTTTTTTTACTAAAAATAAATGTATTATAATAATTATTATTGGAAAGCATTATGTGATAAAGACCAATGGTAGGCGTTGAGAAAAAGATATTAGATACACAGTATACATGAACAAAATGAGGTTTGGGCGCAACCATTTCTCGAATGAGGGGCGTCCGGTATACTTTTTGTCGGGTGCGGTAATCTTCATAAAGAAATTATTATTCATGTTAATTTTAATAAACTTGACTCCCCGCATTTGCCATCAGTTTTATTAAGTAAAACTAGGTATCTAGGTATATTGAAAATTATTAACTGCCTAGCTAGGTAGGTGTAGGTATATATGATACCTACATGTATATCGACAATTAATAGATACTATATTCTACCTACAATGTTTAAATACCTAACAGGTAGGTAGGTAGATATACCGATTTAATTAGGTATACCTACCTATTTCCTTATTTAATTAGGCAATTTAGGCATACTGCCTTGGGTATAGAGGTACCTATTTTTTATTCCAGCATGGTAGGTACACAACATAACTATTTTTCTACTTAAATGAGGAAAGCTGTTATTAAGAAAATATCGGATTATCTTTACTTGAAAACATACAAAAAGAACTTTTAACTTCATGCTCTAAGTTATTTCCAGTTTGATTCCTACGTTAGGACTTAAAATAGGTATAATTATAAAAATACGTCGTTGAACCTCCTATAGGTAGGTATATGCATTATTGTATTTACAATTAGAATAGAATAGGTAGCTATAGCTTCTTTTCACCTAGAAGCGAAAATGACTGAAATGGGCCCGATATGTGATATTCAATCGATATATTTTCTCAATTGTTGTAAAATTCTGCCCATGCTTACGTAATGAAAAAATTTTAAGACATGGCGGGATGGAGAGCTACGTCACTATTTTTGGTCACGTGACGTACCGTTAGACGCCATATTGGCAGTTTAGTGCGATGCCAGGGGTTAAGCGACGTGTGCTGGGCTTCCTCTTGTATCTTTTTTATACATAAAAATCATAATAATTAATAAGGTATTAATTAGCGGGCAGTGTACATGGTAATTCATCAAGTTCAAGTGTCAACAGTTTTGAATATCGCGGGTTAAGCATTAGTTCGGGTATTTACGACTATTGTCACAGAGTTCTATTGGCGGTGCAGATGTTCTCTGTTTCTTTCAAGTGAAATCCCATGTGCTATGGCGGGAATATAAGGCAATTAAATAATTTATGGTAAATATCCAGAGCCGCATGCAATTTTGTGCGAAAATTATGTGAAATGCATGTAAGGTGATAAGTGATGGAGCAAAACAAAAGTTTTTCATGCCACAGCGTCGTTGGCAGCACTGAAATTGTTATCATTTCCATCAGTGGTGGTGGGGTTTGAAATTTTACCTTTCAAAATAATTGTTGCTTGATTTGATGTTGATGGTATTACTGAAGTTGGATTAATAAAGTTTTTAGTTTTATATCCACGTTGCACATGATTTTATGTATAAAATATAATAAATAGGTATTTATTTACAATATTTTGCTGTCTAATTTTCTTAAAAACATGTACATATCATAGATTTTCTTAGATATATCATATATTCCAATATTTTATTTTTGAGTCTGTCACGTCCGTAGCCGGAAAATCACGGAAAATCGTCCGTAAAATAAATATTATGCAGTTTACCTAATACCTAATTACGTAGGTACCAACAGATAATTTAATTTTTAATTTTTCAATAACAGTGAGTGTAGGGAATTACTCAATTATTTTTACTAACAAATTAGTAATTACCTTATGATTTTAAGATTCTTGTGGTAAATTGTATAACACCAATACCCATATTAATATATAATATAATGATATGTAAATACCAGTGAGTTAAGCCTCTAATATTAATTTAAATTTTCTGGATTATGCTATGGAAAACATCTACATTATAAATGTTTCTATGTCTTGGGACTCATTAAGTAATACTTCTAATTTATTGATTTTCAAATCTTCATAGATGTACCTAAGAAATTTTATGAAAGGGCCTAGGTACCGTACCTACCTAGAAAGGGCCTACTTACCAAATATTTATATGAAGGTATACAGGAATGTATACCTTTTACATCTAAATTTAATTAATGAACATCTAAATTTAATTGCCTATAAATTTAAATGCTTAATTTTTGCACACTAGAACAAGTGAACACCTACTTTTTTCTAAATGTGGATGTTATTTTAGATTATAATTAGTTTCGGTATTAGGTAGATGAATATATTGAAATTGCCATAACATAAGTATAATAGTGGCTTTATACAGTTAGTATGGACATAGGTACCTATATGGTGGCAAACTACCAAGTTTTTATAGTACATGACATAATGTACCCATATACCTGGTAATGTACATAACAAATATTGTTAATAGGTATTGCACATTTTCATTACATATGAAGCAGTACACATTTATTTTCGATACTTAATAAAGATTCAGGATTGAAGGGTTATATTGTTATATGGTTATTATTACAAATTCTAAGGGAACATATAATTTATACCTACTTTAAATTTTGAATTAACTTATTTAAATGATGTATTTTGATTTATAGCAACTTAAATATGTATACCTACCTACTGACCATATGAGTGAGAAAAAACATCGTATCTGTCACTTACATATTACATTCACTTACATATTTATATATTTTGCTTACCATTTTAGTTTAATTTAATCTTACTAGCAACTACTTACTTTTCTTACAATAAATTCCATGTTGTAGAATTAATAATAATACTACAACATTAAATTTGTTCTGTTCTCAAGGCTCTCTTTCTTTAACTATTTTTATTTTGGCAGAACTGACTAACTGGCTATGGCAGCTGTTGCTGACATGGGGGAGGTTGATGAAATGCACTCTAAAGAAGATGGTATTTATAACTCAAATTAATATATTTTTTATTTTCAAATGTTTTCTTTTCAGATAGTGTAGTAGTAAATGGAGAATTGTCTAACGACATCGATATGGATAACCAAGATGATAGTCAAGAAAGTCTTAGGAAATCGAGTTTACCAGAGTCAATGGATGTTGATGAGAGAGAAGATGAAAACAATGAAGCCAAAGAAATAAGACAAGAAACAGCAAATACTACTGAAGATAGTACGGAAGATAATACAGCTGAAGAGAGTTCTGTGGCAACTGAAAACCACTCTGAAATCAATGAAGATGAAAGTAGTCAAGAAACTAAAATGAGTGATGAACAAACGGAGGAACCGGACGATATTGAGGAGAGCGAAAGTGAACAACAGGAAATAAAAAGTAATGATATTGTGAAGGAACATTTGGTGTCACAAAGTGAAGAAGACGACAAGGCCAGTAGAACAGATACAGTTGAGAGTGGAGATGGTTCTGAAAAACCAGAAGAAATAGAAGAAAGTATAAACGACGAGATAAACGATAATTCATCTAAAATTGTGGAAATTAATGAAGAAGATGAAGTCCATGAAATTGAGTCTGATGATGAGGACAACAAAATTAACTCAATTGATGAACCCATAGAATTAAATGACTCAGGTGGTGAAGGTGATGGTGACGTGATGATCGTTGATCCGCCAAAAGAAAATGGTACTGAAGTTATAGACTTAGAAGCTACACCTGAAAAGAAACGAAAAATTCGATCAGAAGACTACACTCCTAGGAGAAGTACCAGAAATTTAAACAAGAGCAAAAGCTATGTAGAGAGTGATAAAGAAGAGGAAGAGGCAACGTCACCACGTCAATCACCTCAATCATCTGATGAAGAATCTGATATAGAAGAAGTACTCCCCCAAGATCCCCTGGCATGCAGTGATGCTATAACAGTAGAGAGAGTGCCGGCTGAAAAAATAAAGCCCATGCCAAAACCATCTACTATTGTGGTAAAAGACACTAAACGGTTAGTGGAAATAGCTTCAAAGACAAATCACACGACTCAGGGTAAGAAGGAACCTACTCTTGTGATAATAGACACTAATTCGATATTATCTGGCCGTGGGCCTGTTCCGGTGATTAACAAACCACCCCCATCCTCTGCGATAACTAACTCTAGTTATTCTTCAATGTTGCCTATGGCTCTCCCTGCGCAAGGAATGTATCCTCCCAATATGAGGGCCACTATAACACCCATTCCTCTAAATACTACAAATATCACATCAACTCCACCTCCTAAAATATCTCCCGCAACAATTACGCCAACGTTACCAACACCTTTGCTTCCTACGTTAACGGACGATATGTTTGTTGTGGAGGCGCCTTCTTTTATTGTACCATATGTTTATGAAAAGCCTCCCGTCAAAGATTTTAAAGTATTCGTTAAGGATATGCAAACTAAAGTTATAGAGGAAAAGAAAAAAACTGAGGAGAAAGAGAAAAAAAGTGTAAAGACAGGAGGAGACGATCAGGAGAAAGAAGAGGCCAATGATGAAGATAAAAAACAAGGTGATACTGATAAAAAGGCGATAGAACAAGAAGTTAGTAAAAAGGAGGAAACAAAGAAAGAGATTGAAGATGCCAAAAAACCTTATTCATATTTTGAGAGTCCTCTAGGAAAGTTTTTTATAAATATAGGTTTTAATATGGTTCAAGAGTTTGTGCAATCTGATTTACTAAGACAACAAAAACGCAAACGTGATAGAGAAGGTGGAACAAATCCCGAGACAGAGAAAACTATTAAATCTTTAGTTAAAAATCTTGAATATAGCAAAGAAAATAATGAACCTTTCAAGAACCCTATTAAAAAGTGTGAATTTTGTAATTTCAAAACTGAATCTGCATTAGCTATGTCTTATCACTTGGAAACTCCGCATATGAAGAACTTTGTATATAAATGTAATTTTTGTCCTTACGAAGTGCGCAGTCCTCATGACATACTATTTCATATGGAAGCGGAACATGCCGTCAGAGGTCACTTGGAGAGAGCGCCAGCTTTTCACCAGTGCCCCAACTGTCCGTTTGAGGACAACCAGAAGGGCAAGTTATCTCGCCATTTGGTGGCATGTATGAGGAAGTTCAAGCCTGAAAGGAATCTGGAACCTCCAGTAGACTGGGAACCTCCAGCAAAAATACCAAGAGTGCCTAAGATGAGACAGCAGGGCCTTAACGCCACAGCAGCCGCGTACCAGGCCATGTCGAAGACATCCCAGTACCAATTTCTCTCCAAGATGCAGTTGCAGAGCACCCAGCAGGCAATGCAAAGGGGCAGAGGCCGGCCGTCTTTGGGCGGAAATGCTAAGCCTCAAACGGTACTTAGACCATCAGGTATGGTTTTTAAACAGCAGGCGATGTCTGGTGGTTCTGTTCTTGTACCGACAAATTATCAACTTAGTGGAAATCAAGTATTCCAGGTAAATAAAACTATTCTCAATTATATTTCTTATAACGTTGCATGTGATTCAATGAAAATTGTTATATGACGTGCATAAATATACAGTAAGTTCAAATTTTAACATTCGCACTTACATGTAATGTAACGGGAAGTTATCAATCCTTTCTTGTTTGTTTTTTTCGTCCTTTGTAATCTCTTTAAAAATGTCATTTTTTCTTCATCGGACATTGCTCCTCATTCTCAACATTAATAACATTTTCATCTTGCATCTCGTCCTTCTTTGATTAATAATTTTAGAATTAATTTGATACATTTTGGGAATCCTCACAATAATCTCCTGACATTCACTCGGAAACTTTTAAATCAGAGCGATTTCCGTTCTACCACAGCTATTACATGAATTCGGATTTTCATCATCCTTAATTATTAGCTCCCATTTATTATTTGCATATAGCATTAAAGTGTTAACGTCCATAATCCGAACACACGATATTCTGAACCTCCAATAATCGGGAGCAACAGTTCACTCCAGTAGTCCGAACAAGAGTGGTGATGGAAGTCCTATCACACTTTTTGGGAAGAGCAAAACAAAAAGTGTCTAGCTTACCAATTAATGGTTGCTTTTACTAGGCACCAGTTTTTAACGGGGTTATAAGGAATTTTATGATATAATTTAATGGTAATATTTTCAGTTCGCATTATTTTATGAGGATCACTATATATGTATATCAAGTCCGGTCAATCTAGACATTCGAAGGTACATAAATTCGCATCAAGCTGAAAATTGGTAGAATTGTTAAAAATGTGATTATAAATGAAACTTAAAAGTTCCCCATCATTCCCGTGTATGGAAAAAATTTTACTCGAGGTCAAAGGTCAAAAAATGAGTTTTTCGCGATTTTCAGCGAAACGGTAAGTCTTATCATAAAAATATATTAGACAAAAATTGTAGGTCATCATATTATATATCAAAAATGTATCAGTGCTTTTTTTTCTACGAGCCACCCTTTCTGGGATATAACGATTCAAAAAGTTGTTCAAGTTGTTATGGGCATAATAAGCACACGTTTCTACGCCACCTATGAGGTAGTGTACTTAGCGCGTTTTTTTTAACGTGGTTTCCCCAGTAGGCCTACTCCACGGGTCAGTTGTGATCCTGTTTAATTTAAAACTATTGCAAAATTACGGAAATTTGTAAAAATTGTAAAAGATAAAAAGCGATGTAAATTAAAAAAGTGGTGAATTTTATTCGTCTGAATTGTAACCGTCAAACTCTTCTCGTTCTTGTTCTCATTCTTCTTCTTCTTCTTCTTGTTCTTGTTCTTCTTCATCTTCATTCTGCGTGCAAGTAAATTGCGTCAATAGTGATGTATCCTCGTTGGAATCAAACGAATCCTCTTCTGTTAGTGATTCAACATTGGAGCACGACCGGCCTTGACAGTTTGCACATGCCAAAGAGCAGAACAGTCCGACTTTTTTGCAACCACATTTAGCACTGCATCCCTTTTTGCAGTTGCAAAAAATGGTGTTTAGCAGTTTTTCCGGTGCAGGTGGGAGTAAAGTTTGAACTGGCTCCAATGTATTGTCGACCAACTTCCAACCCCAGTCTGTAGGGTCTAGCTGATAACCAAGCCACACTTGAACTTGGTAATATACCCGAAGAAGATGTTGATGAGCAGCAACTGAGGTTGGAGGAAGAGAAGCTAATTGAACTTGTTTCTTATTCTTAGTGTTTTTAACGAAACATACATATCGATGCTTATCTAAGCAGGTAGTTTTTTTTAGGAGCTCCGTACATAGAAAGGCGCCCTCATGCATATTATGCCCATAACAACTTGAACAACTTTTTGAATCGTTATATCCCAGAAAGGGTGGCTCGTAGAAAAAAAAGCACTGATACATTTTTGATAGATAATATGATGACCTACAATTTTTGTCTAATATATTTTTATGATAAGACTTACCGTTTCGCTGAAAATCGCGAAAAACTCATATTTTTGACCTTTGACCTCGAGTAAAATTTTTTCCATACACGGGAATGATGGGGAACTTTTAAGTTTTATTTATAATCACATTTTTAACAATTCTACCAATTTTCAGCTTGATGCGAATTTATGTACCTTCGCTCTCATTTTTATGTCTAGATTGACCGGACTTTGGGTGAAGTTTGATACCAGTTATACTTCTCACTATTACTCATAAAATTAAAGTTATATTATACAGAGCTAAAAAGTACCTTCCAAACTTTTTGAATAATATTTGCAAATTGTGATAAAGAAATCACTCCCTGATTGGTAAAATTCGTGCTGTCATTTGTCAAATTCGTCCACCTTATGTGATTTTCGCTATATAGTGACTGCCATGCCTGAGACGTTGACAAAAACGTACAAAAAAACATTAAGTTCAGAATAAAATTGAGTAGAAACGGTAGTGTTACTCTTGTGCAAGAGTTTATATGTATATGATTTTAAAAGGGGTTTTCTGGAAATTCGTTGAAAGTAATAAAACCATTTATGTCAATAACAATCAATTGATAATTCTTATATATTTTTAGCCTTCTGATCCAATGAATCCATTGTTCAAGAGATTTCCTATAAACTGAATTTATTGCAAAATCTTTATTTGTTTAAATCGACATTTGTCTAGTTGCCGAATTTGTTGTTTTATTTGTTGAAATCGCAAATAATTTTCTGGTATGCTTTGTGTATGCTAGTATTGAAAAGTAAAGTAGGATATGTGTTAGGTGGTGGGAGGTCAAGATTTAAGCGGCCGGCTTGGTAATCCTGGCCACATGTTTCTCCCCAACATGCCTTCCCCCTCTAGCACTATGGCTATTCAGGTACGACAGACATGCCTGCGTATCAACTTTTTTTTTCAATGTCTAAAACTACTAAAATGCTTCACAATAGTTAGTCAAAATTAAAGAGAAGGCTTTATGAGCTAATTTTAATCAGATAATAATAAAAAATGGGCAAAAGCTGTTAACTTTTGTGTAGCAATTTACCATAATTTTGCTTTATTTTAATAGTTTTTTCATTTACATTAACACTAGTTGCTACTTATTATGTATTATTTAACCATTTCTATTGCATTTTACCTTTTAAGGTTCTATTAAGAACCCTACAAATTTCCTGTACTCATATTTGACATGAAAATGCCAAAACTGTGTATAGTTATATCGTAAACAGCATAAAAGCAGCCTTTTACTAAATATATCAAATTTGTAACATCCTACATACCGATGAAGTTGTGATAGTCTGGTAGTTAAAGCATTCAAAAAGAAAATGTCTGCCACTAGCGCTGAACCTTTTTTAATTGCTTTGAAATATGATCCAATTATTGGGAAAAATAATTTTGCCCTGCTTCAATTGTTATTGATTTAATTTAAATTAAAAAACAACAATTTTTATAACTTTTTTCATAGTAGTCGAATTGCAAAAATTAAATTTCCTATCAAACAAATTAGATGACAAAATTATTTTTGCAAAAATATGTTTCTGCGATTTCAATGTTCAGGCATCTGTAACTTTTACATTTTTCAATAAAAATACTAGAACATTTGAGATTTAGTAGCTCTTTCAGAGGTCTTGAGCCATACGCAATGCATTTGCTGCAATTTTCAAAATGATGTCACAAATCATTAATTAAAGCAAAAATTTATTCGGCTATCTGAACCGTAAAAATAAAAATAAGCCAAAAATTTATAAAACATGTTATAAAGAGGCTTCAATATTGAGATTGCGCAAAAAAATGTACCCATATTTTTACAAAAATCTATTTTATAAAATAAAAAAATTCAAATAACAATTCTTCATCAATTTTTCATATAAAGAAACAAAACAAATTTATCGGTAAAGTGCATAATTTGACACGAATTTTACCACTGGTGTTACATGTAAAACTGTGTAAACCAACTATTTATTTATAAGACATCTCTTATCTGTTTAAAAATCTATATCTTGTAATAATAATAACAAACTAACTCCATAGAACTAAAAAAAAAATCCCAGTTGAAATAAATGAGTGAGAATAAATAAATGAGTTGATATAAATGAGTGTAAATTGAAAAATTGCTAAAAACACTCATTTGTTTATAACAACTATTACTAGTAGATAATAGTAGACAACACTGGTAATAGGTACCGGGTAAGGTAAAAAATATATCTAATTGTTATATAATCACTCCACCTGTTCGTGAGATATTACTAAAAACTTATCACATTACGGGTGTCAATTATAAAACAAAAAACATATCAAATACCTCTGGAAACAATGCCATTGTTTCCAGAGGTGATTGAGATAATAAATAAATAATATATAGGTGACTATAACAGTAACGAGTAATAACAATAAACAACATAGGCCTAATAAAAACAAATAAAAGTCAATATTAATACAGTAACACAATAGAGTAACACAATTTTATTTATTTACACGTAACGTAATTAAATATTTTCCACGTAACCACCACCATTCTGAATACACATTTGGCATCGCTTTATAAAATTGCTTCTCACCCTTTGAAATTTATCACCATTTTGGTTTAATTCCTCAATTTTTACACGTATGCATTCTTTTAACTCATTTATATTATTAAAAACCCCAGTTTCATATATATCTTGTTTTATCATCCCCAGAGAAAAAAATCCATAGGTGTTAAGTCCGGACTTTTAGCGGGCCAATATATAACACCGTGCCTTCCTATTCAAATAGGATATTTTCTGTTTAGGTATTCGGTGACGTTCCTTGCAGAGTGTGGTGGTGCTCCATCCTGCTGCCAAATAATAGATCTGTTGTCCACTAAATTAATATTATTTAAATAATTTTCAACTGGATGTTGAAGAATATCCCCATAACGTTGTGCATTTAAGGGCCCATTTATAAATACAGGACCTACAATAGCATCCTTGTGGATGCCACACCACACGTTTACAGTTTGGTATCCTTGTTTTTTTATTTTTTTTACAATATGTGGATTTTCCGCTGCAGAGTAATGTGCATTTTTTCTGTTAAAAATTCCCGCAGTAGAAAAACTTCTTTCGTCAGTCCAAAAGACATGACTTAGAAACTCATCATCTTCCTCTATTCTATCAAGTATGTCTCTGCAGAAGGTTAACCTGTCTTGAAGGTTGTTGTCGTCTAAATATTGAACGGGCAAAATACTTTATGGTTTAAAATTATGGCGATGTAATATTTTTATCACACTTCTTTGTGATATATCCAATTCTATTGCTGCGGCATAGAATGATTTGGATGGATTTTCAGCAGAATATAATAACGCGTTGAGTTCTGTGTCTTCTCCTGTTTTTGTTCTTCGCCTTTCCCTTTTCTTGTCTCGCAGAGATTCGGTATTCCTAAACTTTGCATAAATGTTTTTAAAACTATTTTTGGAAGGAGGTAGCCTTTCTCGAAATAACCTACATACTCCCTCCGAGCAAGAGACTTATTCTTGTTGCACTGAATATAAATTTCAAGTAACTCTTTTCGCTCTTCCAATGAATATACCATTTTCAAAATAACTTGCGTCTTTACGAACACTACGTATTTTTTACGCTAATATCTAAGAGAGTGAACTACTATCTCACAAAAAACTGGATGACATCTGTCAACAAATAAACAATGCAAATATGCATTGTTTCCAGAGGTATCTTGATGTTCTTATTTTATAATTGACACCCGTAATGTGATAAGTTTTTAGTAATATCTCACGAGTGATTATATAACAATTACACATTTTTGGATTCAGAAAATTAAGGACATTATTTTGGTCTAAAAATATATGGGGTGTTCCATTTAAAAAAATCATGTTTTACTTTCCACCCTGTATATTTTACGAGATTTTTAATGTCTGTTCTCAGATTATAAAAATTCATCAAAAACCATGTCTACTCCTTTTTTGAATGAGTTAAATCGGCAAAGGATAAGTGAGATAAGGGGGGTGTCAATCTTGAGAGACTTACCCGGTACACTGGTAACACTGGTAGAAACACAACTATCGCGGTCTTTTTTTTTAATTCATGAAAAATTACCTATGCAATTAACGTGCAATTTGTTTTGTTTCTTTATATAAAAAATTGACTTAGTTATGTGAATTTGTTTATTTTGCAAAATCCATATTACTCTCTTTATAACATGCTTTATGAATTTTTGGTATCTCTTTATTTTTTATGGTAAGGAGAGCCGAATGAATTTTTAATTTAATTATTGATTGGTGACGTCATTTTCAACATTACAGTAAATAAATGGCTCGGCCCTGATTTCTATAGGAGCTACTCAAATTTTCAAGTATTATTATTGAGAAACGTAAAACATGCCTAAAAATGGAAATCGTTAAAACATATTATTGCGTTTTTTTGCAGTATCTTTCCAATAATTTTCCAATTATTTCCAAAATTTCCAATAATTTGCGAAGATTAATATAAAATTTAATAACAAATTATTCAAAAATCAAATTATTATTATATCAAATTAATCAAACTATGACGTAACCGTCATAGTTCTGTATCAAGATTTCATTGTTCGTCATTCAAGATTTGGGTAGTATATTATGTTATTTATATATTTATTGCTGTGAATTAAGACATGTATCAAATTTTTTTAGCATTGATTCCATGAAAAATCTGCACAATGTATAGTTTCAGTATAACAGTACTTAGTTTTATGCTTTTAATGTTCTAAAAATGAAATTGTTTTCAAAAATATATGTAACAATTTTTGCAGAATTCAAACCAAGGTAAAAAGGCGGCACAGCAGCCAAGTATATCAATAACGCCTTTGCCTCGGGGTACAACAGCCACGGCATCTCCTATAGCACCCGCCAAGCCGGGTGATACTACTTCCAAGAACTCCTTTGTTATTTGTGAAATTTGTGATGGCTACATTAAGGATCTGGAGCAATTAAGGAACCATATGCAGTGGATACACAAGATCAAGATTCATCCAAAGATGATATATAATAGGCCACCTCTTAACTGCCAGAAATGTCAATTTAGGTTCTTCACCGATCAAGGATTGGAGAGACATTTGTTAGGTTCACACGGATTAGTTACTTCTAGTATGCAGGATGCAGCCAATAAAAGCAAAGATTCTGGAAGGTGTCCAGTTTGTGGAAGGGTAAGAAATATTCATATTTTAATATTATTGTTTTATCTTAACCCTTTCGCCGAGCGGTTTTCACGAGACTCTCTCGCCAAGCGCAGTCAAATTGCCACTTGCGACTATACGCGTCTGGAGCAGTCTCTGGTACATTTCACGTCAACTTTGTATGCCTTTATGCTAAAATATCCGCTTTATATGACAATCACCTATTCCAATGCTAAAAATATAGACCATAGATTAATATATTGTAGACTGATGTAGACTAATTCAGAACGAGGACATATGTACAGTTGTATATAATTCTTCAGGGTGGCGCATGGCGCCCTTCATAATTAGACCACACCATCTATGTCAGATTTACGAATTAGATGCTTAGAAAGCACACTAGCGCGTAAAATCGTCTTGAGCAGTCAGGTCCAATTTAAAAATGATGGGCGAGTTAACCCGCTTCGAGCGCCTCTGGCCCATTTATTTTTTGTGAGTATACACAAGGTATATTAAATCTGAGGGAAAAGTATGATTTAATCTGATGCACAGTACCAGTGCAATTATAAATAACATTATTTTTGCTAGTGTTAAATATTTAACTGGTTATAATATTAGAAAAAATTATGCAAAACAAATCTTTAATGCAGGATTAATTTAAAATTTGATCAACATCAGATATAACTTTAGAAAATGTTTTACTATTTTCAGAAATACAAAAATATGTACTCTTGATCTGCCTAACTAAATTGGCACCTTAGGAACTTCAATTCTTTTATGATGGTCAGAGGCTCAACAATTTTTATTTTTATTTAACCTATCACTACTACAGTTCGTACAATATGTATGTATAGTTGAACGACCGGCAACCCTGACCTACACAATGTTTTTCATTGGCGTAGACATTTTATTTTCTTAGGGGGTGAAAGTAGAAGGTTTTTATATGCATATTTTCAATACCACAGCTGATATTGAATGCAGGTTTCCACACCACTCATGAAGTATTGCTTTCAGCGCGTTACCATTTTTTAGTGGGTGGTTCGCCAGTAGCCATATTTCCCACAAGTAACAAAAATAAATATGTACAAAACAGCTAAGTAGTCGAGAAAAATAAACTTTAAAACGGAAAAATAAAATAAATATACTTGTGAATGAAATACAATCATATTTATTGTGTAAGTAGGTACCTACCTAATCTACCAAATCGTTAACACTCAACAAAGACAAAGATTATTAACAGACAAGCTTTGACAAAGATCAGAGCTTGTTTGTTAATAGGTAGGTACCTACATAACTAAACCGAGACTAAATTCAACACATTTTTAAAAATCATTACAAATGCAATACATACCTACCTATCAGCTTCTCATCGCAAAGCGATTTCCAATACACACACTTTTTTCAGCCAATCAAAATTAGAAACTGACCTTGAGATATTTTACAGTCATTGAAAATTTTCCTTTCTTTTGTGGCTAGGTAGGTACACGCTTATAATTTTATAAACAATATATAGAACTTTTAATTTTGCCCACTGATGTAAATTATTAATTTGTGATCTAGGATGGTAGGTACCTACATAAAAATAAAGTCAATGGACAATAGGTACCTACTTATGTAATAAACCAGAGAGCTTTTCAGTTTGGTAAATCCCAATAAAAAACCTAACTTATATCGTTGCATTTAGCATTTATAACCTAGCGGCCTCAAGCACTGGAATATTTTTTGGATAAAATTATTTGAGAAATGTCTTAAGTGGAGGATGTAATAGGTACCTACCTACCTCAGTACACGTCAGTACCTACTTCGAGCAGCCCATAAATCAAATTTTTTTTTGGTAAAGTCGGCTCTGCTCTAACACCCACTATCCATTTTTGCCGTCAAATAATATTTTCCTTAAATTTTTTTAACATCCCTATCCTATCTCGTAAATAAAGTGAGGTCTGGTGGAAATCTACGTTTTTCAGGTTTCATACGAAACGAACAAACATGTTTGCTAACCGCCATACTCTTTTATTTCAACTCTCGTAGCGATAGGTAGGTATATAAATAATATGTTGGCAATTCCCGCGAACACGCCACTGTAAGATATGCGAACCTGATCCTATTCGATCCGAGAATCCGATCCCGATCCGAGAGATACGATTCCAATAAGTTAAAAAGAGATATACTGCTCGAATATTCGTTATTGGAAAGGTCGTGGATCGGCGTTGCCGCTTTTAACTATAAAAATAGATGTTTACGTAATTGTCATATTTAAAGTAGACGAAAATAAATGTAAAAACGTAACATCTTGCCCTATAATATGTTATTGTGTGCACAATTATTATTTAATAACATTCATAAATAATATATACAACTTTAATATAGTCTTGTGGAATTGGATATTTTAATTGAATACTGAGAAAACGGAGAATTACATGTGGCAACTGCGTGGTATCTTATATAGGGTCAGTTAACTATACATACATATTGAATGAACTGTAAGACAGATATTTTGGTCCATATCCCATATCCATTATATATATGTTCACAATGCACACACAACCATACACACACACTAATAGAAACAATAAAATTATCAAAGGATGGTAAAATATCAAAAAAACACTAAATTAAAACTGATAAATAATATGACACTAAAAACCACGATTATGATAATAAACGGATTAGTTTTTCATCAAAATTTGATAACCTTTGTTAAAATTGCATTATTGTCTGTAAAAATTATTTTATATTACTGGCACTATTAAGGTTGGGATTCTGTAGAGTGAGAGAAATTTATTTTGGTTAACTATAAATAAATAGTTAAAAAGCTACATATGATCTGATATTCAAATTAGTTTCAGACATTAGCTATTATTATAGTGAAGAATTATAAGTTTTGTCCTAAAATTGCTTGTAAGCCTCTGCTGTGGTTTGCAATGAAAATAATGTGCTTTTACCAATAAAAATACATATTTTCATTGCAAAACCACAGCACAGGCTTTTAAGAAAATTTTGGAACAAAAAACATTATAATGATCACTATAATAGCTAGTGCCTGAAACTAATTTGATTATCAGATATTATGTAGCTTTTTACTTATAGTTAACCAAAATAAAGCCATTCATAGCCATTCATAGATGCCAGAGACGCATCTATTTGCCTCTCACTACAAAATCGCGAATGCTTCATATTCAATGTTTGATGAAAAAATTGCGTTTTATTTAGAGCAAAAGTGATTTTTTTATGTTTCGGATGTTCTTGTCAAGTCCATACTATACTCTATCCAACGAGAGAATGGACTTGCTTTGCGCATCGGCGACTAAAGAGGAGGGGCTCTGTAACGAGCTACGCAGGACCGTCATTCGACTTTTATTCTTCTTAATTGGCGATAATGGTGGATTTATCTCATCTCTGGCTGCTGCCATTCTTATAATAGATTTAAAACTTATTTCACAACCGTAAACAACACAACTAAAATAACCGTACTTGCGAGACTACAAATACAAACTGTGAATAGGTAGGCAGTAGTAGGTACTTTATATAATTAGGTACCGGGTAGGTATCGGACCCAGGCGCCGGCCCTGGCTACCTGCTGAGCCAATTAAGACGTTGAGGGCGTTGAACTAATGTTCTAAGGGGCGGAGATCTGACCAAAACAGACGAATTTTCGCTCGAGTGCAAGTCCATTCTCTCGTTGGATACAGTATAGACTAGGAACAGAAATCCAAATTCGTGTTGCTAGAAGTATTTCATATAACAATATGGCAACCGGTACTTTTAGGGGTTTTGTACACCTCTGATTCCAAAAATGCCTGTTGCCAAATTGAAAAATAAACCGGAAGGCCATTATTCAAGATGGCGGATTTCTGAGAAATTGCTTTTCTGAATCTAAAAGAATCCAAGGCATATCTGGGGCTGTCGATATCGCTAAATACAAATTTGATGACACCAGAGTCATATTATGGCTCACCGCATATGCATATATTGCATACTCTTTTGAATCTCCCATAAGAAACACATGGCGGAAAAATTTTTGTTAGGATCCCATTTCAAATTTTGTGTCCGGATTTTCCTAACCTAACGAATATGGTCAATTTGTATTGAGTGTAATGCTCTATAGACCAGGGTCGATAATTTTTTAAACCAAAAAAAATAATAGTGGATGAAACCCATTGGAAAAGGAAGAGAATATAGATTATGTACAATTCTGAGCTATTTATTAAAATTTACACTTTAATTACTCGAAAAACTTTATTTAATTTTTCCATAGGACTTGTAGTTTTGCCGGAAATCGAAATAAACCGTTTTATACCCTTAAAAACTCACCCCCCACTTCCCGACCTCATTTTTTTTCACTTTTTACCATTTTCAAAAGCTTCAACTCTGGTCTACTATGCTTTTGCACCATATAAAATAATAAACTAGTATGTTTATATTGTTACAGGTATACCAATGGAAATTGCTTAATCATGTGGCTCGAGACCACAACATGACATTGAAACCTGCCCACTTATCCTACAAATGTACAGTATGCACTGCGACTTTTGGAATGTACAAACAGTTTGAAAACCATGTATACTCCGCTCACAGTGTGGTTGCTAAACGTGTGATGGATAAAAAGAGTGCCTCATCATCTCCCTCAACAGCGAACAAAACCGATCAACTGAAACCTTTGAAAATCAATGATGAAATCACAATTATCCCCCAACCACCGAAGTCCACAAATGGGGCCAGTAAAGAAGGCAGCCCATCTTCTACAGGGTCAAATAATTCCAGAAATAGCACTCCTAGTACTAGCAAAAGTAGGTAAATTATTTTTAGAGAAAATGCGTTTTGCACGAGTGGTATCGTTATATCATTTATTAAATACTGTATACATATTGGTCTTTTATATTATATATTTAACGATTAATTTTGTATTCTGGAAGGTGTAAAAATTAGGAAAGAATTTAATAAATAGTTGTAGCATTTGTAAGAGCTAAATAAACGAATATAAATTTTATTATGTTTAACCATGTATACTCATTCTTGGAAGAGGATTTCAATTCAAGATCCACATCTCTTGCCCTCTTCCAACGTTAAATTTATCCTTTGCCTCTACGAGGTAATGATCGATACATGGAATTTTGCAAATATTTACATAAATAAGATATAACATTAAGTTGCTTAAGTTTAGTTGCAATAGATTTCATCTCTGATAATTCCATTCTCAACTACTTTTCGGTGTTACTATATCGTCTAAATATTACTTTGGTAATAAAATAATCATCGTCAAATGTCAAAAGCTGGAAATAATTTGCGAAACCCAAATTTTTTATTGATGCGAATTAGCCGGCTATTTATATAAGTAACATAAATGAATAGATAATTAACTGGTTAATAAAACGGTATATAAATATTTTCAAATAAATAAATAACTTTTTAATGAGCGTGAAAATACCATTGTAGTGACAGCAACCTAGTGTTAAATGACCGGTCAAGTGAATATTTGACATGGACAGTCAATCTGACCGGTAAATTACCAGTTAAATAATTCTCAATTTTAAAGTTGATGAATAAATTATACCAATGGATTGGTCTCGTCCTCTCCTGTAATTCAATAGGTTTTGTGTGTATATTTTTTTTACCTGATTTGTAAAGAAAAAAAAGAGCTAATGGTCACTTCCGGGCTGTTTGCCACGTCTTCGGTTTATGATTCTTGACATTTGGAGAAGCATATCGCTCTCTTCTTCAGAACATCTGAAACTGGAGAGTAACTCGTCTAGTCGGTGTTTTTATATAAGTCGTGGTCACTGGGCCGTTACGTTCTTCTCTGTGATTTTCCCGTGATCTGATTTGTTTCCACACTTCAGGTAATTATATCCCTCCGTCTCTGTTGATATTGTTAGGGTTCTTGTGTATCTCAATTGCTTCTCTGTAAAGTCGGGGCCAAAATCTTCTTTTCCTTGCCAACATCTTGGTTTCCTGGATTGCTATAGAGGGTCCTGTGTCGGATGTTCCACAACAGCTGATTTTTCCACGTGATTGTACTTGAGGTGGCTCTTGTGTTCCTTCATCTGGTGCTGATATGTCTTCCAGTTTGTCCTATGTATACTTTGCTACACCATATGGTATACAATGTACGTGTGGCAAGGTGTACATAGGACAAACCGGAAGACATATCAGTTCATGACTGCTTCAAATATAATTACACAATTAACAACTGAGTGAATTAGTCAACTGTCATTTTATATAGGATTTTATATGGTTGATATTACTTTATTATTTTGTAGCATACTTATGTAATCTCTGATACTTATTCCTATTATTTAAATTGGCATATTTTGATAACATTGATTTAGTTTCTTAAAGAGCAAATATCTTAACTCACAGTTAAGATAAGCGACACCTAGCCTTAACCTACTTGAGTATAGAATACTCATTGCTAAAGTTCCTCAGTATCGGTAGGAGGCATGACCAAAAAGCACCAAACAAATATGTTAACTGATTACATTTTTTAAAGATTAACGTAAGAATATTCTCTTACTCAAATGCTACAACGTGGAATGTGGTCTAACAAACCAATAAGATAAGAGCACTTTAAAATTTCAATAAAATCTGGCTAATTAAAGATTCCAATAGCCTATACTAGATAGATACTACACTTGGGTGCAAAACAATCGACTCAGATACATGCTCGAGATTTAAGAGAATATGTATCCACTCCGATGGCATTCCAAGTAAAGTTTAATATACTATCTGAAAGCTTAACAACCAAGGTTTCAAATGATACCGCTTTGATTAGAATCGGACCTGTTCTGACAAAGTTATAGGCCTAAGAACATGTGGAATACAAATTATTTCAAGGGAAATGGTGATTATGCAACGAAAAAGAAATGAAATCCTCAGTTAAAATTAATTTAATGATTATTTCAATACATGGTATTGCCACCCCTACTCCTAATTACACTTTTCAAGCGATTACGCATGGATCTGATAACTTTTATTATGCGTTCTTGAGGTATTGCTTCCCACTCTGCAATCAGCGCAGCTCTCAGCGCTTCTATCGCGCTTTCTGGTGCAGGATTTCTGGCCCGGACTGTTCGCTTAAGCTCTTCCCATACATGCTCGACTGGATTTAAGTCGGGGCCCATTGGAGGCCAGTCCATTTTCGGTATAACGACGTCTGCCAGGTAGGTAGTGGTCACTCGCGCGGTGTGGCATCGCGCATGAAGGCCTCACAACAACTCGGTTTTTCGAAGAAAACAAATCGGTTTTTCCGTGCATGGAAATGCCCACCCAGAACATGCATGAGCCGCCTCCATATGAGACAGTTTCTTGAATACAGCATTGAGCAAATGGCTCTCCTGGCCTTCTATAGACTCGACGTCTTCTATCGTTGCCGTGTAGGCACATTCTGGACTCGTCGGTAAATAATATCTGACTCCATTGACCGAGGTCCCAACCGAGATGTGCGCGAGCAAATTCCAGTCGTCATTGCTTTTGGACTGCCGTCAGCTTGGGACCCGTAGCTGCCCTTTTGGGGGTCAGGTTGGCTGCCTTCAGTCTTCTTCTAACTGTCCCAGCGCTGACGACCACACCTCTGACCTCCGTCAGTTGTTGCTTGAGGTCAACGCTAGTCATATGTCGATTTTTAAGGGATCTTAAGACAATAAATCGCTCGTCTCGTTCTGTTGTGATTCGCCTACGGCTGCCTGCTTCCCTGCGGACGAAGCCACCAGTTTCCCGGTACCGACGATACACTCTTGTCACGGCTGATTGACTCAAATTTAGTCGATTTGCCACGGCCCTCTGACTGAGGCCCTCTCTCGACAGTGCCACTACTTGGGCTGCTTCAGCGGCTGTGGTATGCATTTTTTGCATCAACACTCGGGCATATACCCATATGTCAAATTTGCATAAGCGACTGAGACGAATTTTCGAATTGGAAGCGTACTGTAGGCCGATCACAGTCGCTGGGCACGCATGTTGGAATTTGCAATAATCGTAACAACCCGTTCGTGTTACATATTTTGTGAACGCCTCATCCGATTAATGCAAGAGTAACAGTTTTTTAAAGCTCAATGACAAAGGTAGTACATGCATGTCTTATGTTTTTATTTTCCTTTTTTTTAGACTGAAGCAGGAGACGGAAATGCGTGTGCAAATAGTGAGTCGATTGTTTTGCACTCAAGTGTATATTGTTTTTTCGACTGTATGGTTATTTGTACACGTTTGCAATTTCATTGAAAGTGACCCAAAATTTTATTTGGAAATTTTCTACTCTTAATCTTCTCTATCCTAATTATTATAAATATAATGTACTACACTTTTTTTAAGGCATGTTAGCACTGTATTTTGTTAACTGTCTAGGCATCATTGTAGGATTTTTACATCCATGGCATGATCAGTATGCGTCATAAATTATGAGGTTAGGTATGAGAAATTGCGTCTTTATTTTTACAGAGCCAACCGGCTATTTATATAAATAGCCAGTTAAAATTAGTTAATTAACCCGTAAATTACCTTGGTTAAGTCCACTCACCAGCCTTTTTTTTTTAAAGGAGTAGAAAACTTTCAAAACCTTCTGAGCCGTGAAAGGCGCAAGAGTTTATTCGGGGTTATAAGTATATTTTGGAAGTATATGCCTGGTTGATAAACTGAAACATTTTATGCCTCTACACATACGAAGGCCCTAGCTCATAAAGTTTTGCAAGTAGTCTAATGTATTTCCCCTGTTAAATGTGAAATGAATATTTTATTACTTGATATGAATCTGCATGATTTAAAAAAATATATTTAGTATCAGTATGGAAAAATGTTAAATGTATTACATGTTTAAGGAAGTAATTGTAAATTATAGTAACAAAATTTACAGTATTGGAACATGACATGTAAATTAAATAAATGGTGAATTGATTTATATTTGTGATTGCTTGTTTTGCAAATTGTTGCCACATAATGTAGTGTATTTCACTGTACAGGGTAAGTCTCTTAAGATTGACACCCCCCTTATCTCACGTATCCTTTGCCGATTTAACTCATTCAAAAAAGGAGTGGACGCGGTTTTTGATGAATTTTTATAATCTGAGCACGGATATTAAAAATTTCGTAAGATATACAGGGTGGAAAATAAAACATGATTTTTTTAAATGGAACACCCCATATATTTTTATACCAAAATAATGTCCTTAATTTTCTGAATAAAAAAATATATAATTGTTATATAATCTCATATATATAACTCCACCTGTTCCTGAGATATTACTAAAAACTTATCACATTACGGGTGTCAATTATAAAACAAAAAACATATCAAGATACCTCTGGAAACAATGCCGGATTTTTAGCGGGCCAATGTATAACACCGTGCCTTCCTATCCAAATAGGATATTTTCTGTTTAGGTATTCGGTGACGTTCCTTGCAGAGTGTGGTGGTGCTCCATCCTGTTGCCAAATAACAGATCTGTTGTCCACTAAATTAATATTATCTAAATAATTTTCAACTGGATGTTGAAGAATATCCACATAACGTTGTGCATTTAAGGGCCCATTTATAAATACGGGACCTACAATAGCATCCTTGTGGATGCCACACCACTCGTTTACAGTTTGGTATCCTTGTTTTTTTATTTTTTTTACAATATGTGGATTTTCCGCTGCCCAGTAATGTGCATTTTTTCTGTTAAAAATTCCCGCAGTAGAAAAACTGCTTTCATCAGTCCTAAAGACATGACTTACAAACTCATCATCTTCCTCTATTCTATCGAGTATGTCTCTGCAGAAGCTTAACCTGTCTTGAAGGTTGTTGTCGTCTAAATATTGAACGGGCAAAATACTATATGGTTTAAAATTATGGCGATGTAATATTTTTATCACACTTCTTTGTGATATATCCAATTCTATTGCTGCGGCATAGGATGATTTGGATGGATTTTCAGCAAAATATAATAACACGTTGAGTTCTGTGTCTTCTCCTGTTTTTGTTCTTCGCCTTTCCCTTTTCTTGTCTCTCAGAGATTCGGTATTCCTAAACTTTGCATAAATGTTTTTAAAACTATTTTTGGAAGGAGGTAGCCTTTCTCGAAATAACCTAACATACTCCCTCCGAGCACTTACTCTTGTTAGAGACTTATTCTTGTTGCACTGAATATAAATTTCAAGTAACTCTTTTTGCTCTTCCAATGAATATACCATTTTCAAAATAACTTGCTTCTTTACGAACACTACGTATTTTTTACGCTAATATCTAAGAGAGTGAACTACTATCTCACAAAAAACTGGATGACATCTGTCAACAAATAAACAATGCAAATATGCATTGTTTCCAGAGGTATCTTGATGTTCTTATTTTATAATTGACACCCGTAATGTGATAAGTTTTTAGTAATATCTCACGAACAGGTGGAGTGATTATATAACAATTATACATTTTTGGATTCAGAAAATTAAGGACATTATTTTGGTCTAAAAAATATACGGGGTGTTCCATTTAAAGAAATCATGTTTTATTTTCCACCCTGTATATTTTACGAGATTTTTAATATCTGTTCTCAGATTATAAAAATTCATCAAAAACCGTGTCTACTCCTTTTTTGAATGAGTTAAATCGGCAAATGATAAGTGAGATAAGGGGGTGTGTCAATCTTAAGAAACTTACCCTGTACTTACAGTTTTAGCGCAAATCCCATTATAGTGTTGAATTTAGAGATGTCTTTATTTGCAAATTATTCGAATGTGCAAACCTAGCCAACAATGACAGCCATGAAAATTATATGACTGTATATGTTTATATTTACTGTGTATAATGCAATGAGTTGCAAAGAAAAAGAGCGTTATGCGGCTGAACCGTTTAGTCCAGATATTGTATATTGTTTTATATGGAGTTAGAAGTGACAGTTTTTGATTGCTGATGTATAGTACATCTCGGATATATAAGAATAAAAAAAACCCTTTTAAGTGTCCCACCACAAGCCCTGACTTCAAAACTGAACAGCTGCAGACCAACCCGACAAAAAAAGATTTTCACCACATGAAACATTTATTTATTCAGCAAACATTTGATATGAATTAAATAAATACTATTTTCAAAATTTTACTTTCCAATCCGCACTAGAAGACTTCGGCGCTCAAATGGCACTGAAATAAACAATTTGTGTTATAGAGTCTTATTAAGTATTGAGTTGTATGTCTTTTATATAATAAATACTACAAGTTATTTTGCACAAATACAAATATTGGTAAAAAAACACCTGTATTTGCATTGTTTAAATATATTATAAATCGATTGCCCCCTTTAGACGGTGGACTTCAAGTATCTGTTGTGTAGAATGGGTTGCCTATATGGTGGTAGTATATGGGTTAGTTACCAGGATGCGAGGGGGTCAGGATGTGCTTATCCACAATACCATTGACAGCGGTTTTTCTGAATAGATTTGAAAGTAAAGAGGAGCCGTGCGCTTCTCATATAAATTCAAATAAAGCCGTTCTGTTATAAAATATATAATATGCGCCTTTATCTGTTCCCGTTTTGTGAAGATCGAAGCGGCATTTGGCCTTATAGCTATCTAGTAGACAAAAAATATAACTATAACCATTCTCTTATATAGTTATAACCTAATAAATTTGCTTTTAGTTTTACTGAATAATAATTATACTTTTGTTTTCCTTTCCTTCTAATTTTCACAGTTGTGCTAAAGCAATTAATATGTGTTCACTCTTTTGATATATTTTTGTTCATTGGGGTATCATAACTGGAAAGGGCTAGACTCATCTCAGATTCCACTCTTTTCTCCTCATTTTAAATGATCCTCAAGTCCTCATTGTAAATGATTTTGTCTCGAATGGATCAGCAAACCAACTTGTATCCCCTGATTGGGGAAATAAAAGATTTACATAGGACGCACCTTAGTAGGCACGTACGATATTATACTCGGTTTCGGAAAGAAATGGGAGTGACTCATACCCGCTGTCTTCGTCTTCTTCATTTAAAACAATGCCACTGTCTTCGTCTTGACCATTAAAACGATGTGTGACTCACTCTCATTTATTTCCTAAACTGAGTATAGTGGCCGCTTCGGACAAATGTGAGGGACAGTTTTTTCAACAAAAAAAACATTTTGGTAACAGAAACAAGGTAAATAAGGTACCATCGCTCATATATGTCCAATGCCGCATCGGGCATATATGAACGATGGTAATGTTGATTTAACGATAGAAAATCTGATTTGACAGCAATATTTTTGACAATAACACCAACCCATAAAAATTAATAAACTAAAATGCATCATTGCTCAAGAGCGCCAACAATTTTTAACGGCCATATTGCGAACTCATACACATAGCATAACCAGAGAACTGTTCTCTGGCATAACGCATAACCTATATTTTTAAGACTTGTTGTCCATGTTGGTTCTGTCTTTCTGTGTTGACTTTTGTTTATTCAAATAGTGTGCCTTAAAATATTGGTGTTGTGCTTTATTATATTTCTTTTTCCCTGTTATACTTGTGTAAAGTTCATTATTATGGCTATGGATCATAACTATTGTGACAGAGACACTAATGTTAAAATGCAAGCTGAAGAACATGATTTACCACATGTTTTAATTTTAACTTTCAGTACAAACCTGTTTACTACCATCTATCTGTAAATTACAACCAAATACACTCAAACAGGAATCTATTAGTCTATTCATTGCCAACATAATTTTGCAGAAAATATAGCTTACCTACTAAAAATAGAATGTCAAATATCGAAATAGATTTTCTATCGTTAAATCAACTGTACATAAGATTATACATTGTATCTTTATAGTGTGGCTCCCTATGAGATCCCTGACGATTTTAACCTGGGCTGATTGGAAAAATAAAAGATTTACATATGACACCTATTATGACCTTAGTAGGCCACGTCGGACATATGTTAGGGACAGTTTTTCCAACACAAAACCAAAATTTTGATATCAAATAATGTTCAGTGGCGAGCAGTTCAATGTGCATGACTCTTATTCCAGATTTATTTATATTGGGCCTTTGTAAAAGTTACTTGAAAATTTGGGGTTTAGTTTGAGTAGTGTCTACCTACTCACAAACAAAACACAAAAAAATAAATAAAAAATTTATAACTTAAATATTGATGGAAAGTTTTGCTACTTGGGGGTTTTTGGGGTCGCTGAACACGAATATCACGACGGCAACGGTCTCCGATGTACCTGGTGCCCTGGGTGGACAGTATCAACGTCCACTGTAATACAAAATGCATTGAGCAATTTAGTTCACCAAGTTTGGAGATGCTCTCACGAATCGAACGCACAAAAGATCCCATTAAGATCCATCTTGCTGCTGAAAGAATCGATAGTTCCTTACTTTATTTCTCGTCTATATGCCTTTACACAAAAAATGTTATGGCTTTAGAAAATTTATGATCTAAACATTGTGAAAATGGAAATATCACCGCACTGCTCAATCAAATGACAGATTAATGACAAGACATAGTCTATTCGAAATCTTATCTGTGTAAATATTACTTTAGGAGCTCTCACTGTCAATAGACATAGGTATTGGTATTTTCTGATACTACTGCAGTGTAAAGTGTAACAAAACATCCAGGTTGCAAATAATATGTGCAAAGGTGACTAGGTTAGCAGGTTATTTAATAAGTACCTACACAAAGCAATTGGGTAATTCATGTTTCCTAATATACACTGTTCAGGACATAATTTAAAAATTGGGATATCACTACACATTAAAGACACGGGGCAGTAAGCATTGAAACAACTCAGAGCAGCCACCATTCTAAAAGCAACACAATGTTTGCATTCATTTTCATTCCTCATTGAGCACTACGTTCTTATGAATGCAACCAGTGTCAAATGTTTAAGAATATTGATAATTAAAATAACTTTCTTTTTGCACCATCAAGTTTTTTTGTTCACTTATCGTGTTTGTTACTGGAACGGCAAGTAACACTTACCGGTCCAGAACGGTAAGTAAATTAAATTGCCAAAATAGATATTTTTATTCGGTTTCAGTTATCTATTTAACGTCATTTTTGATATTACATAAAAAATTAAAAACATATTATGTATAAATCCGTTTTCATTTATTGCGATTGTGCAAAAAATAATATAAGCAACAACGTTAAGGGATATACCGTTCTCAGACAAACATTGTCGTCGAACGGTAAATTACCCTTACCGTTCTTAATACTTAATAATACTGTTGTAAGTAGAATAATATGTTGGGTCTTAAGCTTGATACGTACTTAGTTATCTCATTAGGTTGGTTTACTGTACAAGTAGTTGTTGTCAATTTGTACGTACTTTGTTATTGATGTGTATGCATTTAATCTTTGGCTGAACAAATTGTAGTTTAAAGATAGTAAATTCAAACCTTAATCCACCAGCTTGAACTTGTTCTAATGTCTACCTCACGAGAGTTGAACGATGTATCATAGGGAAGGGTGATAAAATATGCGATAGAGGCTACCGTCAAGCTCATGGCATATTGCAAATTTGACTTCTTTGTGTAAGTAACTATAGTATAAAAATAAGATTGTAACGTTTGTAGTTATTTATGAGATAAAGTGGCGACATCGTAATTTTTACCCCCTTCTTTCTGTTGCTCAACCGTCTTGTGGTGGACTGTAAAACGATTTGTAGAATTTTGCAATCATTATCTATTTTCATGAGGTTCTACATCATACCTACTTATAGCGTAAACAAACCGTCAAGCTTGTGGATATTTTAGGTCATTAGCATTTTGTGTGCAACACTGGCAGCCTGGGGAATTAACATTCACTATGGGCATCAGGGTTAAAAAAAAAAGTAGTTGTTTCAACGCTTCCTGAATTACTAATTGAAATATATAGGAACCACGAAGAATTGTTAAAACAATTGCAAGACATAAAATTTTTTAATATCTATTCGTGCGCTTAAATTTATATATGTACAATGAAAGTCAGTTATAACGTCCTCGAAGGGACCGGCAAAATGTGGACGTTATATCCGGGCAGACACTAAATCTGGCGGCAAGAAATGACACAATTTTGTTTACCAGTATATTTTTAAAGCAAATCAACATAAATTCAGATAAAAACAAAACATACCATAGACAGACATGGAACTGACTTGTCATCTGTTGTATTGGCCCCTCCCATATGACACGTTATAATTATTTTATATTTATTACATTACAGAGCAATTCATTCTATTCTACTGGTGATTTTACTGCTAGTGCTTATAAGAAAGAGTAATGTGATAATCTCAATAACAAGTAACTGTTTAATAAGTGCTGTATCTAAACATTTTACAGTTAAAGTAATATCCATTGCATTGTACATATACATACCATGGGTTATTTATATTTTGTTAGAAGAGTTTGCGCCTGTCTAAATGAGATTTTTTAGTATTATTTCTATAAATTTGTACACATTTCTAATGTCTATAAATGTTGCCTTATTTGGATGTAAATAAAAATTACTTAAAATACCGTAAGTACCCATAAAATATACATGAATAATGGAATGATAATGTCTATAGTCCATTTTTATTTAGAAATTATGAAATTAATTATATAAATTATTGTAAGGACTTGTAATTATTTGCAAAATTAATTTTAGAATTATTTTACCAAAAATAGGAAAACTGGATTAATGACAAAACTTAAGTTAATTGAAAAACTAACTACAGTATTATTGGAGACAAATAGTTAAAGGGTCCTCAGAAATCATTACAAGTATGCAACTATATTCTCTTATAACATTGGCACTAATTATATGAAAATTCTCTTCTGACTACTAAGTAGAATAACTAATGTCAAACTCAGTAAAAAATATCGTACACAGTACACTCAAAACCAAACTGCAAATGAACACATATGATCACGCGATGTAATAATTTCTGAAGATACTTTTTGACATATTTACTTTTGACATTTTGATTAAGTGTATTTTCCATATCGAAATTTAGAACTTGATATTACGATATCATAAGCTATTTTATTTTTCAAACGCAAACATTTGGTTTCTCTTTTAGAAGTTCATCACTGCCCAAATATCACTTGTAATTTTTTTGTAGATCCTGACTTGTCTGCTCCTAGTGCTTCTCGTGCTGATCGATTAGCACAAAGAAATACGAATGAGGATGTTTGAACAATATGTAAAATTGAGTTGCGCGAGGTCAATTTTAATACAAAATATCTTTAGTTCCGGGCAGTATATCAATGTTTTCAAATAAGATCTGTTTACAAAAATAACACATAGGTGAATCGTGCTGTTATTATTTACTCTCTTTTATTTCAAATGTTCGTCAATAGCTAGAATCTAGTAGAGTAGGTAGATTATTGAAGGTCCATTCTCCTATGTGCTGTTTTATTTTCGCAGCGTAGTTTATATACATGTAATATATACGTATCTACATATATATATAGTATGTATGTACTTATATACAATTGGACCAAGTGGTTTTTTTAATTACTTAACTGCATTATACTCCGGAATCTGTACGAAGTACTTTTATTTAAATAATGATATATGAGGCGAGGCATGATTTTGGTATGAAATAGGAAATAGAAAATTTAAATAATGTTGCACTCTTGTAAAGACTAAAGATTAGAATAGAAATTATATATAATTGATAAATTAATTATGTGTTTCTTTAATATTAATTTAGTCTTGTTTTTCCAAATAAATAATACGTTTAAATGCTTATATTACATTGCAATTGATTATTTATTTGCTATATTTATTTTTATATTGATATAATTTTTTGTTGAATTATAATCATTTCAGGAAATAAAATGTAATCTTATTCTTTTTCTATCTACTTATTTCAATTGTATCTAAAAATTAAAAACTTATGGTAAGTATTGGCACATATTTTAAGCATACATATAACCACTGCCCTTGAGGATATTTCCAACTGCATGAACATTTATAGTTTTTTGTCCAGCAGAAATGACACAATGTTAAATCTTCTAAAAAGTTTCTTCTCTCAAGTGTATTTAAAAATTTAACATTAGCACCCTGTGTCGGTGACAGTACTCTTCTGGAGCCCAACCGCAACATTCTGGAGGTAATGAGTTGTCAAGCCTCTGTTGTATAGGGTGAGTATCTTTTAACGAGTGTTGCTGTGCTGCGCCTTTGGTAGGTGGATGTGAAGAGAGATTAGCTTTCATCTTGGTCCATGACGTGAGGAACGTAAAATACCGTAGTTCATGCAAATAATGTTCATTAGCGGGGGCCTGATACGTCATGAGGAGCATCTGCTCCCCAAGCTTGAGTGATTGCTTCCGGTATTGATGTAGGGCAGTAAAAGATATTAGCAATTTATTTTATTTCATGTGGTTGTTTTTGGAAGCATTTGAGGATTGTCGCTTTACTTTTGTTGTAAATAGCAGATGTTATTTTGCATCCAGTGAAGCTATGTATGAAGAGGATCGACTCATGATAAGGCAGTTCTTGTCATTTTCTTGTTGAAAATAATGTCTTCAGTTGTTCCCTTTTCGGGCTTCATGAAATACACACTCCTGTCTGGCAGGTTAACATCTCTGATGATTACATATACAATAGTACTATCGGCAGCACTTGTTCAGTACTTGCTTCTATACCTCTTACAGCCAATGTCTGAGCTAGTAAATGATTCAGCCTGGTCTTGTTCTTTGCATTGTTAATAAAATGATCCTGCTGAACATTGGAGGTCATGTTTTCATCAAAATTTACCATCCACTTGTTATAGTTCTGTTGTTCTTGCCTTGTCACTAGTTCGTATATATATGATACCTTCAGATTCAACCCTAAATCATAGGACCAACTTTATGCTCAATTTTATGTAGATTAATTTATTACATGAAAATTTTTTCAGTAAGTCCAATACTATTTGATTTAATTGCAAAACTGGGCAAAAGTAAATATTAAAATTAATTAAATTTGTTTTTAACACGTTGAAGGACAGTAATGCCGATGGGCATCCTCTCTAGGGTTCTAATTCTGCCAGAATGCCATCCGGCGTCTAAAATTATGTTATTATATATTATATAATATATATTAGTATACATTGTACTTAAATTAGTTCAAAAGTGAGAGGATGTTTATCAGCGTCAAGTTTCAAGCAAGCAAGGTATCCTCACTCTCCCGTCAACGTATTAATAAAAAAAATATTATTTTGACGTAGATAAAGCACATTTACTATTAAATATGAGACAAATCGGACCATAAATAGAATTTATCAAAATATCTCGAACAACGCCACCTACCGGGTCCAAAAAAAGAATCTTTAGTTAAGTGTTCTTCTATGAATGGTATAGGGCCACCATATTAAAATTAGTAAATTTCTAATTTTCAGCTCTCCATACTTGTCGTAATGAGCCAATTTTTGTCAAGTAGCTTTAGAATTAAAGTTTACATTGTTCTTTTATGTATGGATTGGCACAGAGTTTTTGTAGTTTCTTTCTGGACAAAAATAAATATGACTTCATCAATGATTTGTTGTCAAAACAACATAAATAGCGTAACATACAAGACTCATTTACAATAGAACATTTTTTTAAAAAAGCAGACTATTGGATAAAATTAACTCGTTACTTTTATTGCAAATATTACCTACACTTGGCAAACAATGTGGTGGACATATTATGATCAATAATTCACCCAACATTTATCATATGACCTAAATTTGTAGACATTGTATTAAAGGGAATTAAATGCAATTTATTAGAGGTAATATTAAAATTTAATTATTTGTAATGATAATCTCATTAAATAATTTTTTTACATTAGCACGGCTGGTCTGTGTTTATATCACACCCACAACACTTTTAAAGACTGATTCTTCAATTCTTCCGCTGGTGAGGAGTTCCATCTTTTGTGCTGGGAGGAAACGGATGTTGGAGATGGTTTTTCCCAAAGTTTCAAATCATTGGCCATCCTGTTATGTTCTGTCTCTTGTTTATCAGAGTTGCCATTGGATAGTATGGTACTGTCAACAGAAGAATTTTGATCCAGTGAGAAATTTATGGAACTGTAATCACTGTAGTTATGCAACATGCTTCGAAGTAAAGCACTTTTTGTAGAAACCTGGAACATAAATAAATAGCTATTAAAGGTAAGGAAATGGTATTATTATTAATGCACTGAACAGTGCTAGCTGGTATCCTCTCAAATCATAATTTTTGTTAATTTATGTTTATTGTGTGACCTCTAATTACCGTTAGGAAGAGTATAATCAAATCTACATCAGTGCATTTTTATTGCCTATCCCAGGCAGAGTGGCTTAACGCATAGTAAGTAATGGGTCTTCGTTATTGTTTGTAAATCACGTGACCATGCTTTATGCAGTTATTAGGCAACTTATTATACAATACTAGATTCAAAAGTCAGTAAAGAGAAATCACTAGATTCTAAAGTCCGTATAAAATGTATATGAGGTTTACTGACCGCCTAAATGAACAATTGCTGTTGCCACATGTAATTCTCAAATTTCTCAATATTCAACTAAAATATCAAATTCCGCAATACTATATAAAATTGCTAGTTTCACGACCTCGATTATGAGTGAAGAAGGTGTATGTGATATTGATGAAAGGGCAGTCGAAGTAGGTCAAGTATCTGCTTCATTTAGCCAGGAAAGACTGGTCAATATAACGACCTGTAAAAAATATTAATTTAGGTAAATATTAAATCAATAATATATCTGTTAATATTCTTTTGTTTATAATTAAATCCCTCCACTTCCTACATGGAAGTGTACCGCCACCGAAACCAAACAGCGGTCGAAATAAGATTGTAGTGGAAGAAGATGCCAAAAATGCGATACGTAGAACGGTCCACAGTTTCTTTAGAAAGAACGGATTGCCAAATTTAGATAAGGTGCTGCAAAGTATAAGTGAAAATGATATCCCTAAAATGTGCATGGCTAGTCTGGCAAAAATTTTGAAAGACATGATTTTTACGTATAGAAAAGTAGACAGAAAGAGTATTCTCATAGACAGATATGAAATAGTTGCTTGGGGGATGGATTATCTTCGAAAAATAAAAATGTAGACATTTATTACATTTAGGAAATGATTTTCTAAGTTTTTTTTAACAATAGTGTAGTTAGTGATAGTGACGAGTGGTAGAAATCATAGTGATGGTGACACTAAAGATAGTGCTATTAATTACCCATTTTCAAGGTATTGCGGTCGCTTGATAATTTAATATGACTGATGATTTTCATTATTTTAATTTTTTGTTGAGAATTTTTTATTTTATTTTGGAATATATATTTATTTTTTTGTTTCCTGTGGGAAAAATGGCTACTGGCGAACCACCCACTAAAAAATGGGAATGCGGCCGAGAGCAATACTTCATGAGTGGTGTGAAAACTTGCATTCAATACCAGCTGTGGTGTTTAAGATATGCATATAAAAACCTTCTACTTAAAAAAAACCTAAAAAAAAATGCCTATGCCCACGACGCGCTGGCCTACGCAGTTTTGCCAGTCAGTGAACTTCGTATACATTTTTTACAGACTAGTAACATTTCTGTCAAATCTCAGTGATGTAGACATTAGGGCTGTCAATATGGTCCGGTTAACCGACCAACCGAACGGGTTCAGACCGCGGTTTAAATAATCGTGTAACCGGTTAACTGATCATCAGCCGGTTAACCAGCCAGTACCTGGTTTGGGTAAGTCGAATCCGGGGAGTCGGTCACACCGGTCATGACCGGACCGGTTATGGACCGGCCTAAACCAAACTAGTCATAACCGAAGCGGTCCATAACTGCATAAATAGTTCAAACTGGCCAGGTCTCGGCGGATTTTAACGTGTACGGTCTTTAATTGCGCAAGCGCTATTAGCTATTGTAGTTCGTAATAGTTTGTATTATATGTTCGTAAACAACGTAGTGACAAGTCGGTTTGCTTTGCGCAAGCGTTGTATTCTATTAGTAATAGAAGTGAAGTTCGTAAACGATATAAACATAAACATTATAAACAAATAGACATTATACAAATAAATAGACTCTTCACATAGGATGCGCTGTAAAAAATAGGCTTAAGCTGGTCGAATTTTTGATTTGCACATGGATCTTGACACCCCCAGGCGCATGCGTAGCAGATTTGATTATCAAAAACAAAGGTTTGCAGACATCTTTGTTTACGTTCATTTGTTTTTGTTCATGGTATTTCTATGGTTTGTGGCGATTGTATAACAAGGGATCTCTAACATTTCAAATCAAGACATTTCAAACCGGTCAATATTATTAACCATTTTAGACCAGTAAAAACCGGCCTAAAGCGATATTGATCAAACCGGTCTTGATCTATCCTTTCAGTATACCGGTCAGTAAACCGTTCTTTATCGAATCGGTTTGGTTGAAACCGATTAAAAATATAATTGAAAACCGGTCCCCGGTTCAAAATTTTATGGTTCGAAACAGATCGACTTGGTCAGATGTTGACAGCCCTAGTAGACATTTAAAAATGCGTTTTAATTTTACATTACAACTTGCATTTATCGGCCTTATTTGAAAGTGATTGTTCATTAGTTAATTGACCTGATAAGATAAGTTAGCCTGCTTGTATGGTGTGTTGAAAGATTCTATTCGATAAATGTGAAGACAAAAATTTGAGGATACATGGTTGTTTACAACAGTAAATTCATGAATGTCTCATTTTGCACAACAACAATACTTCCTATGTATACTCCTTTATATGGAAAAGAAAACTTTATTTTTAATATTGTTAATGTGTGTTATTTTACACCAATAGGGAAATGCATATAATACCCATAGTTCCGGCTTCCGCCAATGATGTACTCAGTAATGTACTGTGGGTTGCAAACTTTCAGGAAGTCACGTGGTTTACAATCATTATGGAAGACCTGATAGAATAACGAATCTATTATCATTGGCACACAGCCATTCTTTAAATAAATTATAAAGTCATTGATAATAGCTATTAATTTTTGTTTAGAAACAATATTTAGTTATCTTACATCACTAGTCATTGTGGAATTAGTTATGGGTAACCCTACTTCTTGAAATGAATTCATGGAAGAGAATCCACTCTCATCCTCCACGGAACTTATACTTCCAGCTGCAGGTGAATTTGACTTTTCTAATTTGCTTTTCTGGCTATTATAAACATTATTGTCATTTAAAAATTCAGAATCGCTTTCAGCTACAGATCCTCTTGCCGAGTCCACATTTTTAAATGTTCGTTTTGGCACTGTTTTTCGAAGCTCGCTGAGTTGAAGGGATAATTTCCTGTTAAATGCAGTGGCTACTTTAACTTCGCTTTCTGGAAGAATTAACTTAGGGCTAAGAGAGAAAGAAGTTGTCCTCTGAGGTTTATAGTCAGGGTTGGTGAATTCGTTTGCAAGTTGTGCTAGAAATTCAAAGTCATTTCCTGGTTGGCTCTGGATTTGGGCAAGATCTGGCTCTCGGGTGCTCAATAAAGATTGAGCTGTTCTTAAGAGCCGGAACGCTTCAGTCGCTAGCTTCTCTGGAGGAATTTCTTCAGAAGAAACATCTTCTTCTTTGTTTGGCCTCCTGAAAACAAGAACAATAGAATAATAATTATGTAGGACTTAATCAATTATCATTTTGTGACTGAAAGTCATGAAATGATAATACATACGGTCAATAATGGTAATTATTATTATTATTATTGAATTTTTTAAATAGTGCGGTTACAAAATTTACGTTCATCAAGTTGTCACAAACGAATCACAAAAAAGAAAAGTGTTTCAGCTGAAATGAATAAAATTAACATTGTAGAAAAATCAACGGAAGTTCTCAAAAATATAAATTAAGAAACACAATAGATATTGCCTGAATAATTGATTATAACAATTTAAAAAAATATATTAAAATCATTTGTTTTGGCTGGTTTTGGAGAAAATTTAATTAATATATATTAATAATTATATATAATTATTATTTAATTATTGACATGCCTAATATTACCATAATCAGAAGTAACACACATATTTATATATAGTTGGGTATTTTATAATAATTATACATCATTGTAAGCATTAATGTGTGTTATTAATTAATGGTTCAGCATTCATTAATAATAATTATTCAATTCATTCATATTTTAAAAATAATAGAAAGATAATATGTAGGTACCATGACAAATTTTTATTTGTAATATAATCATCTATACAGCTATTGAGTCCGGGATTTAAGGTAGAACTGTTGTCTTGCACTTTGCTGCTCTCCTTTAAGATCTGGTGTTCACTTTTCGATCTTGGCACTGAATGCTTTCTATTTATTCGATTTCCTAGAAGTTCTAAACTATGATGGGCCTTTTCCAAAAAAGTCACCACTTGCTTCATCACTGCTCTATACATTTCCCGGCTTTTTTGTATCTGGAAAATAAGATATAAATATAGAGAAGCATGATCTGAGGAACTGGCTGGCAGAGTTTCAGATTTTCATTGTCTTATATATATATATATATATATATATATATATATATATATATATATATATATATATATATATATATATATATATATATATATATATATATATATATATATATATATATATATATATATATATATATATATATATATATATATATATATATATATATATATATATATATATATATATATATATATATATATATATATATATATATATATATATATATATATATATATATATATATATATATATATATATATATATATATATATATATATATATATATATATATATATATATATATATATATATATATATATATATATATATATATATATATATATATATATATATATATATATATATATATATATATATATATATATATATATATATATATATATATATATATATATATATATATATATATATATATATATATATATATATATATATATATATATATATATATATATATATATATATATATATATATATATATATATATATATATATATATATATATATATATATATATATATATATATATATATATATATATATATATATATATATATATATATATATATATATATATATATATATATATATATATATATATATATATATATATATATATATATATATATATATATATATATATATATATATATATATATATATATATATATATATATATATATATATATATATATATATATATATATATATATATATATATATATATATATATATATATATATATATATATATATATATATATATATATATATATATATATATATATATATATATATATATATATATATATATATATATATATATATATATATATATATAGAGGAAAAAAAATCAATGGCAATAAAAGCAAAGGCGAAAAAGGTGTACAAAAGTATTCCCGTGGATGGCGGTGCTAAACTTTAAACTAAAACTTGAGTTGCAGATTATAAACTTACAGTTCAATGCCCAGAGCAAATTAAAAGTTTAAATCTATGGGATCAAAAACAAATAATAAATTGAATTGATGAAAAATTGATTATTCTCCAATTTAAATACTCATTTAAGCTAACATAAAATAATACCAATTTTATAGACAGGATATCAGAACAGAGAGATCTTAAGGGCTAATTTTTGGAGAATATGGAGACACGAGACAAAAGCACAAATTGTTTTCCACGTGCTACTTAGGGCTTTAGCTTGGCTTTCAATTTTGAAAGGAACCACCTTTTTCCGTGGTACAAACAGAAATATATTAAGGATATTATTCAAGCTTCTAAAACACTTAGGACCACAATCTTGCTGTGTAAATATACATTTTCAGGGTCACGAAATACTAATAAATAACAAATTTAATTTATCTGCGATTTCCTCAAATTTTCAGAAACATTTTCCACAAGGTCCCAGGTAGGCCTGGGTATATAATCTGATCTTGCAATATTGTCATTGAAGTACATTTTCTTGCAATGATTCTAATATAATCATTTCTACGCATTAATATGTTGTTGAAGTGCTTATAATAATATATTGTATATTCTAGATAGTGTATGTGTGATTGCATGTTGTTGTCCCTGTCTGCAATAAATTCAAGCGTTAGTATACAACTTGGTATGCAGCGGAAATAATAAAAAAAAACAAAATAAAAGCCTACTACTATAAAAAAAATTTAAAAAGGCACTACTCAATAATTATACTTGACGAATTCAAACGTTTCAGAACGTTAACAAAAAGTCAGTTGTCATCAGATTACAACAAATTATTATCTCTCATATGTTTATTATCTCCCATATTTATGATTATAGAAATAAATTGATTGAAAACTGATTAAAAAAGCTCTTGGGTTTTGCTCAAAGTAAAAAGTAGTGCTATTTGGGCATCACTTTTACCAATTTCGTTGTGCAAATAAAATTCAATTATCCAGTAGATGTAGACCTTTTTTTTAAACCCTGTATTTCCCCTAATAATTCAGATGTTATAGTGAATACATAAAAAGAGGTAAAAAGTCTTTTTCCGTCGACCGTGTATTTACGAGGTTAATTAATGTATACAAAATCGTTTTATTAATGACCCCTATTAATGCATGATTTTCTATTAATAAACGATTTTAGTGAAACATATGCATAAATTTAAATTTCCAAATCACGACGGCGTGTCATAAATCTGTCACTGTCACTAATGTCACTGACGGTTAATATTTGAAATATAGTTTTGTAAAACTTCGAATAAATGGATATCGACAAAGATTTTAAGTTAACCCCGCCAGAAGTGGCAGAAACTGCAAATGTAGTGAAATGGACCCTATCCCCTATTTAGTTAATAAAATTGCGAAGTCGTGACCTCTGTTTTGTTTAAAGACGAGATACCGATTTTTAAATAACACGTGGTTAGGGTATAAATACGCGTTAGGAAAGACGTGGTGCGGGGTGGTTTAGATAAGTCGCGAACACGCTAGTTGCCTCCCGTATGGGACCTTCGTTTTTGCACCAAAACCTTACAACTACTAGCTGAATTGCCTTCCGTATGGGACCTCAGTACCTTCTGACGAAAGTCGGCTAACTAACAACAAACTCTTCAGTTTTATATCTAGAGAATGATTGTAGGTTAAAACACAAGTATGGGAACCCTTGTAAGTTTTCATTTTACTTTGACCTAAATGTCCAACAGTATTATTGCGATTCTTTTGCATAGAGATCGAGGGTTTCTCTGCCGTGCTCTCTCCCCTCGTGAATTCAAGGCTGAGTACGGCATGTACTTATTTTATCTTGTTCATAAATTGAATACCTGTTTAAATAAATCAGTAGGTGTATTAAAATGCTTAGTCTTTTCTTTTCATCTCAAAACTCCCGCTTTTCGTTAGTAACCAGTGCATCTCGGACAAGGTTAATTTAAATTAAATACAACGTAGGGTAGGTATTTTTCCTTTTCACGATCACGTACCCCGGCCATGTGTTTCTCTGATTATTATGTTGAACCGACCCGGGTTGGTTACATTACAGTACCAACTTTAAGTTTACTGGTAGAAAAGAGCAGACATCTATATGAAAAAACTTATTAAATAATTAAATTTGTACTTAGTTTTCTTAAATAAAACTTCAAAATAAGATTTTCTCCATTTTATTCAAAGTACAGTCGACGGAAAAATTTTGTAACTAACTCGTATATTAAAACGCGATTAATAATCTCGACAATTAACGAGCTCGATTATTAATCGCTGTCATTAATACACTAGTTCGTTAAATAACTATTAACAAACGGTTTTATTTTAAATCATCAGTTGTACTAAAAACTACAAAATAATTAGGACACAAACCTGGACCTTCCTGAAATTCTGACGTTTGGTAAGAAATAAAAACGGAGTGCATTTAAAATAAAACTATTTTTATTTTGTAGTTTTTAGTTTTTTAAGATCTACTGTCCACCGCCTACCAAATTTGAGGCAAATCAGTTCATAAATTCGCTAATCCGCCATTTTGATTTTTAAGTTTGAGACAAAAATGGTATCGAGTGACCTTAAACACCGCAACGTTTCAGTTTGAGACAAATCGGTTTATAAATAGGATAATCCGACATTTTAAATTTTTAAGTTGTAGTCAAAAATTGTATTAAATTGTGTTTAAGGTCACAAACACCGCAAAGTTTCAAGTTTAAGACAAATCGGTTCATAAATAGGAAAGTCAGCCATTTTGATTTTATTTGCAATAAAAAATATTAAATTGTATTGCTACCGGAACACTAGACACCTACCAAATTTCAAGTATCTACCTCATCGGGAAGTGGTTGAAAAAGCTGTTGCAATATTTGAAACAAACATAAATTTACAATGTACGGTCAAGCTAAAAAATAAAACCGTTTAAAAAAGGAAATATGTTCAGAAAAGATCAGGCACAATTTGGCGTCATAAATTATTATCAATTCTCAGTTTCACTCCACATGGTGTCTCAAAAATTAATGAAAAATCGTTACTTTCTTTTCACCTCTATTTTGCCAGTGTGTTTCTACTCGTATGGGTATTATTCTTAATTTTTTTGCACAATATATAGATAATATAAGAAAATAATTTTAAATCATTTTCTGCTAATCAATATCAATCAATCTGTTAAGAGCATAAAATGAATGGTCCCTACGCTACAGCATAATGACCAAGTGTATTGGAGCGTAGACCCTGTATTATAGCTGATGATTTGTTCACACAAGAATCTTACCTCTTTCAATTGCCATTGCAATGTTTCTATTTTGGATTGATTCACTATATTTTCTACAGGAATTTCTGGTATTCTACTGGAATAGACTGGACTATTACTGCTGATGTTGCTACATGAGAACCGCCGCGAATCGTCCATGATATTCCGAGCTTTCTGTAAAAAAAAACAAAAATATTTAATATGATCCACAATGTATCTATCATACAAACGATATATTATTCTTTGACTATACTTATAATATCTAAACCTAAAATTATATTTGTTTAACTTAGGTACAATAAGTAGGTATACGGATGACTATGACCTAGCTGCTTAGACTTGCGGATCACATAGGCGCAATGAATATTATATTTTATACGTAATTAAATATTACGCAGATTAATTACACGACACGCTATCGCTATACTCTGGGCTAGTTATATTTAACTGTACATACGTTAAAATATCGTGTACCTACTTATATCCCCTCAATTTGCATCGGTCTTTGGTACAATAAATTCCCAAACTAGTTATTTTTATGTTAGTAATAATCGCCTTAAGAAAGTCTTGAGCTTCTGGCACTGCATATTTTATTACTCTTCGTTGCGAATGTCGAAGTGTCTTTCTGCATTTTATCAGAAAAATCGAGTTGGTGTAGCGCTTTCTGCCAGGGACACGAGGGGAATTTTGCGCCGCTATTTTTTTTAAACAACTCATTAAAAATATTTTAAAAATGGTGAATGCAAAATAAAGGATTTATTTAATTTATTCGATCACGTTATTTATTATTAAATATTTCTTTAATGATGTACACATCGTAAAAACAGTTCAAACTTGGAGAAGCTGAATACGCTCTTCGCATTGGGAGTCACTTCCTATCGTGCCCCTTGTGCAGACCCCTTTCGCCCCCATAGCTACGACGCTGGATCCGACCCTAACGAAACGAACTTTTTCAAAAATCGGCATGAAAAATCTTTCAAAATCTACTTACAGCATTGTACAGCATATTATATTTTTGATACATTTATCAAAATGTATTTATAAACGTTTGTGTTATTTATCCTAGAGAAATAATAATAAATAAATAATAATAGGATAAATAATAATAATAACAGCAACGAGTAATAATCGCATAACATATTTGTTAGGCACGTTAGAGACACCTACTGACCCGTCACTGCCACCTAAGACGACACCTTTACATAATGGGTCTTGTGGAAGACCGTGAGTGTAGGGGATGCTTGGAAGATGAGGAGACGATGAGGAGAAGATGAGGGCATGTTCTGATGAATTGCCCCGCTTTCCTGCATACACGTATGCAATACCTGGGACAACTGATGCTGATGCCCAGGGACTTTAGAGAGCTATATCCCAGCCGCCTCGTTGGCTTTATTAAGGCAACTGGACTGGTATAGCTCTCGAAAGGCGGGACGTGACGGGCCCATACTGAGTCCTATACGTCAAAGGGCAGAGCCCCCGCCAATCTCAAAACTCAAACATATTTGTTTAAGATGGAATATATAGTAGGAGGCCCTAGGGCATTTGTCTTGCACCTAAATGCCGGTTGGCAACCCATATGGTGTTAATAAGGGTGACTTCCTGTTCACAAAAATTCATCTTGCCACCCCCACCCCCGCGTCCGGCCCACCCTGCCTTAAATGGTTAAAATTTTGTTCACCTATATCTCAAGAACAGAATGACTTAGGACCAAAATTATTTTACCATTACATAGAGACTATCACAGAGAATTAAACACCTAACAGTTTTTTTAATAGCTCAAAAACTGAACGTGTTATCTTTACCTATAGATAATATTAGGTTTTTATATTTATTGATTATTTTGACAAAAAAGCAAAAAAGTTTCAAATTTAGCTTTCCAAAAATGTATTTCACATATCATCCCTGTCGTTAAAATTTTCCTATTTGCTTCACACCTCTCCACATTTCTCCTATTCAACTATTGAATATATAATTGTATAAACTATTAGAAATGTACTGTCATATAGTAAGTAATAGCATTTATTGATTGTACCCACAACTACCCCCCCCCCCCTCCCAAACACATGCAACTTTATAAGTCTGGTATAAAAAACAACAAGCAGAAATGTTTCAACGTTACCTACGCAACATTCTTTTAAACTAAATTAATAAAGAAACAAAATAACTTTTATTATAAAAAATTAAAAGTTAATATTACTTAAGTATTAATCACCTTCTTCTTTCAGTCTGACGTGTCATATATATTAAAATGATTTTGACATAAATGGCCAGCACAAGAACACGCATCTGTACATTTCAAATTACGTAGCTTACACTTGCACTGCTATTTGTAGGGCTCTCAGATATTATTGGCAAAACGCAGACTCTTGTTTTAGAAGTGGCAATATTTTTTAATGACAAAGAGTTATGTACTCCAGCCCATGTACTCCATGTAGGTACAATGGACTTATATCCCCAGAATTTTGCTTAAGATGCTTCAACATATTTTTATCATGCTATATCGTGACATTTTGCCTCAAAAATACCACTTAGGTTATCATCGTTTTCTGTCAATGGAAAACGGTTATACACTGGCTTCTTTCTGTCAATTGTACATGGCATCAGGCAATTCAATTCTGGTGGGATTTCCCTTAATCTTTTATCACGACTAGCGTTACTTAAAAGGTTCATCGGTTTTCTTTTGTCAGAATGTTCAATGGCTTGATAAACAACCATACTGGTCGCATGAAGTGTATTTTTTCCATCAAAAGTGTCCTCCATGAGAAGTCGACATTATCAGACGCGCACCACATGTATCTCTTTTCGACCAGGTCTGGTGGAACATAAAATATTGTCTCCCTCAGACATCTGTTTGATGGTTGATTGTGCGATATGAGTTTCGAGTCTAATGATTTTGGCATATGGCACGGAGCAACCCAGAGAATGTTTCTATTTCTTGCCTGCGTCTAGCTCTATGGCAAGCGCTTAAACCAAGCAATTTGAAGAGGATAATATCGCTTCTTTCTCTTGAGGTCTTTGTCTTGGTATATCTGTTTCGAGGACCTCATTTCGTACATAAGAATTTTAAATATTCTCAGTGAGGCACTATTGATTGTTCTGGTCGAGAATTTTCTCATGGATATCATGACCAAAAAGCGGATACCTGTTGTGGAACAAAGTACCAAAAATCGCCCGTCAAAATGTTAGCTGCCTCGTTGCCTATTATGTCTATCTTTTTCAGCAAAGTTATCACAAATACCAGTAGCACATGTAGCAATCCGAACTTTTGAAAAACAATGTTTTTGAGGTTCTCTAGGTTTAGCTGAATTGGAGAAAATTACTTCTTCATCAAACAATTCTGAAATATATTTCTTTAAAGTTCTTCGAGAAACGATATGGCTCTCAGGTATATATATATTCTCATTTGTGCAATATTCTAGGTACTTCTTTGACATCAGTTATAACATTTTTAGATAACTGTAACAGTAACCTAATAAAAAAAATCTGTCTAAGGCTATTTCAAGTTGTTGGTTTAACTGCTGGAGGCATTCAGAATCATCTTTGCGCAACACACTTCTGACATTATTAGCAAAACAGTAATTGTGATAAACGATATCGTTTGTATGCGCGTCAGTTTCCGATACAAATCCAGATAATTTAATTTTTAGTTTTAAGTCAATATAGCATTTTTTAGCATTTGATGTCTTCTAGACAACGGTGGAAGATTTTCGTTGCTCAGATATGACCGATTGGTGGTGAGGGTAAACGATGTGGAGGTGGGGGTGGCAAGATGGATTTTCTTGAACAGCAAGTTACTGTTATTAACCCCATATAGATTGCCAATTATCGGCACTTTGCAAGCGAACCCATTTTTTTTCGCCCTAGGCATCCTACTAATATGGACATAGCTTGAACATTTGCATTTCTTACTCGATTCTGCAATATGAACTATGCGCCAGAAGTACATCTTCTATCTTTACCAATTTATTGTCTACAGCAGCAGTTTTTAAATATGCGCATATTCGTATTCTTTTTCGCATTCTCGCGTCCTCTTATCCTCCAAACCCTCCTGGTGCAAAAGATAACTTTCATCACATGTACTTATGTATCTATGTAATGCACTATTTTATTGCCTTGTTCGCATTTCCTGTATTGAAAGGATAGTAGGCTCATATCGGTAACCTTTAACGATTTCGATGTGTAGCTACTTTCCTTCGGGTATTTATTATGATGCATTGACATATTTATATTCGCATACATTCTGCAATATATTTCAACAAAACAAAAGGGGTATGCGATATACTTACTCGATAATATGTAAAATATATGTAGAAAACAACAGGATTGTCCTAGATGAATTTAATCATTAATTTTCTTGTATAAGTTTCATTTCATTTGTACACTTACAATTTTTTTCCCATTAGTTTTTGTATCTTACCATGCTATATATGAAATAGATTAAGCGGCCAAGACCACTTCTATGCCAAAATAAAAGGCACTAGGAAGTATTTTAACATACAAAAACGGCGGCGCCAGCGTTGCAAGCGAATCAAAATCCACAATACATTTTTTTTAACGGTTGAATTAGGTAAGGTAGGTTACATTGCGGCGCTTAGGTATGATTGTAATGAATGAAATCATCTCTTGACATTCTCATGCTCATTAGAAATAAAATTGGAACTCACGAAGTGAAGGTAGATTGTATAACAGTTGCGTCAAATCATGAATTTATTGATAGTAATAATAAGAAAATTAACTTGTTCATTTTACAGATACCACTCCTTATTAATTGTAAGTGGAGTAGTTATGTAAATACCTACCTACTAACTAATATACCATAAGAACTGATCGTTGATCGTTTAAATGCATTTGCCACATGAATTAGTCAGGAGTCTACTGTTTAGAAATCGATATGGGGGCTCACCTAGAGGGTATACGGAAAAAAATAATTCTTATGTAAAATTGCAATCCAGATGTCGATTTTCACTACGCCATTTTTTTGGGGATTGCGAAATTTTCGCCTCTTACGTCGTATCTCATATAATAATGCAGATATCAACATGGCATTTTCGAAAGTTGAACTGTATTTTTTTTTGTTATGGTATGCCCGAAACGTCATTTTTGAGAATTATTGGTTTAGAAAGAAAAATCAAACACCGTGATTTTCGGACTTTGAGGGGCGTTTTGGGGTTCTTGAGAAAAACGACAAATTTTGAATAGTCGGGCAACGCCAAGAAAAATGGCAATTTTTAAGCAAAATAGGAGAATGGGAAAGTTCCGAACATTTCAATCTTCTTGGTAATGTAATTATCAACGGCTATGTGGAAGTTTATATAAAGAAAGTTCGTACCAAAATACAGGAAAGTTCAAAACACCTGAAGGTTTTAAAGAACACCTATTTTTTTTCGCTTTCAGGCGATTACAGATTACAGCAAAATAGGGCAAACATTGAAGACGTATTAAGAGAGGACGACAGTTTGAATAAAATTTTGTATAATGAAAATGTTCGTATACATCGATTATTAATTGGCTATTTAATTGATGTCAGAATTCCAGGCCCATAATAAAAGTGTATAGTCTTCTAATTTAACTTCCTGAAATTTAGTTTAATTTACTACTTACTACCTCAGGGGTGGTGTGGAGATGTATTCCTATTTATCATTTATTACTTGAGAGCGGGTTGTGGGAAAGCGGGTCTAATTGTTCTATGAAGGAGGCATCTAATTTAAAATGTGATTTGCATTATCTTAATTCTAAACTAACCAGGCAATTGCAAAATGAATAAACTTTCTTTAGTGTGCAGGCGATCATTCACGCGATTTTTTTACAACTTTATAATAGCGACCGTATTGCCAACTTTGAGAACCAAAGCGAAAAGAGAATCCGTTTAATTGCATACATACTCAATACTTGATCAAAGGTTTATATTAATTGTAGCGAACTTGTCATCCAACGTAGTAAAATCTAAACAGAATTTAAGGCAAGATAAAGTAGGCATTAATTTGTACCCATCATAAGTTTACTACGAGCGAACAAAATGACGAATGATCCTGTTAAAAGGTTTTCTGCCATCCGTCAGTGGTGATTTTATGTGTTTAAGCTAAGAAAATTATCGTTTTATATCCGTAAATAACTATGGAATGCACAATTTTATCCTTTTTGTCCCGAACGTACTAGCTGAATGCACGTATGATATTATTTTTCAACGGTCTGACTTTATTTCCGCTCCATTATATTATATATTATAGTGTTTTATATATCTATCTACTAATGATTCTGCTAATTGGATTAGTATTTCGCTTTTAGATCTAATTGATATTTATGGTCAGACTAAATTAAATCGAAGTGTAAATTTAGGCTACTTACCTACTTATAAGTGCTTACTGATTATGGCCGACCATAATTATACTTATGTCAAAATCTATAAGACTATATATATATATATATATATATATATATATATATATATATATATATATATATATATATATATATATATATATATATATATATATATTGTGATAATATAGTTTATTGGGTTTTATAATGCCCCACTTTGTTGTTGAGCCCATTGAGATAATAATGATGTTTTGTTTTTATATTTTTTTATTAATTTGATTTAGGATAAGGTTTTAATTTTAAATTTTAGTATTATTTGAATTTAATATTTATGTGAAGTTATAATATACGAATACCTACTGTTCGTAATATCGAAATATGAGACATAAAAAATCTCAAGGGATACCCACAATTGCCGCAATGGGAGATCGGGGCAGTATAACTTTTGTTACAGCAAGCTAAAATCGTCACTATAAAGGCGCTTTCGTTCAACAAGTTGTTATGTTTTGATAGAATACTAATAACTAATCAATTTTAACACAAAACCCATCAAAATAATACACTAATTTAAAGAATAACTGTATTACTTCTATTTCAAGAATTATTGTTGACCCCACTTTACCACAATACGTTCGATGGTATTAGGCAATTTAGGCATCCATTGAATGCCGATGTGACAAAGCCGAGGAACGTGTAAAATTGATCCGTAATATTTGAATGGGAAACATTCTTATTCTGCATCACATTCACCATCCAATTGTTTTATGATATGACGAAAGGTATATAGTGTGATCAATATTTTGTTATTCTACATGATAACGTCATAATGTAATGGGCGATGTATATAAAATCATTTGTTTGTCCTTAAATTGTTTTTTTGCTCGGGTTTTTATGTCTCATATTTCGATCTTACAGACTATACTTCTATTTCCATTTCCGTTTAACGTTCCGGAGTCACCCCGGTGCCCAACCTTTCAGCTGTCACGTCGCTTGTTGCGCGTGGATGTCTGCCTGATACCGGGCATGGTATTGTCCTTGGACGTCCTTTACAATGTTTTATAATTTAAATATAATATTTGAATAGAATAGAATTGTGTGCTCCATATATGGTTACGAAACTGCGAGTTCGGATCCCGCACTTTTTGCTTTTTTCCTCCAATTTTTTGGCTTAATTGCTCATTAAATACATGTATACATGAAATAAGGTTTGCCCAGGAGGACCGGTTTTGTCACAATTACTTTTGTCTAGTTGAACACGAGCCCAGGAGGACCAGTTAGTTTCCCAAGAATATTCTTAGATTGTTACGTTATCAGTGTGTTTCATAAGAACCATCTCAAGCCGCCCTCAAACCATAAATCATTTGTGGCACCCGCAGGGGCCATCCTTTAGTCATCCAAATTAGTCATCGGTGGCACAGCAGCGCGCATATTAGGTAGGAAACGGAGTGCTCCAGTGTGAATTCTATTTCCTATAACAAACCTAACGGCCCTATCCGTATGCCTCCTCGATCACCAGACATAACCCATGGATTTTTTCTTTTGTGCATATTTGAAGAGTGTAGTGTATAAAAGGCGGTATGATACTCTTGAGGATCTCCAGCAAAGCATCGTTCATGCTATCAATAATAATAATGGTAGAATCATTGCCAGGGCCACTAGGAGCGTTTACGAGCGGGTTCAAAAATGCTTGGAGCAAGAGGGTGATGTTTTTGAGCATCTAATTTAAATTTTGTTGTTTGGTTTACAGAATAATTTCAAATAAACGATACTATTTCACATCACGGATATTCCACTTACTTTCTACTTTATGGTAAGGCAAGTTACAATTAACACAGCCTCCGCGATGAAATTAAAAAGAAACATCAATTGCTTTGTCATTTTTGACTAGGATAAAATGTCAGGACAATTTTTGTTCAGAATTCAATTTCCTATCGATTGAGAATATTGCATACTGATGGGCGTCCAATTTTTTAAAAAACTTTTAAAACTTTTCGACATGACTCGCAAACGGGATGGATGTTCGATTCTTTTTCTGTTTTCACCATCATACTCTGTGAGAAAATTACTACTAGTTTGCCTATTTAGCAATAATGCCGACTATCCGCTCCCTTAGCATATCAATTCTCCCTGTATATTTCTGGTCCGCACGCATATTATGACATACAACTGGGCGTATAGTTGTACTATTTAAACTCCATAAAAAAACTTCCTTGTTATTCTGTTACGCTTTTGATTAAAAGCTAAAAACCTCAAGTGATACATTTAATAGAGAAAGCGTTGCCCAGCAGAGTGTTACTTCAGATTTGTATCTCATTCAAGTGCAAAAATAACGCAATTGAAATTTTAAGTGAAGAAAGTGTCGCACCCTATTCGACAGTTACATATAGTCGGGTGTTTTGGAACTGTTTTGGAAAATTTGATGGCATTAATCGCATAGGTACCGTTTTTTCATATGTATAGGTATATATTATTATGTATATATTATATACTATAACTACACTCGGGTGCAAAAAAAGCAACTAGTTAATATTTGGTAAAATTTAAGGTCTCATAATTTTTTTATTTTTAACTCAATTTTCATAATTTTTTTAGCAAACCGTAAATAAAATGACCACCATCCAGATATCACCATCCAGTCTTTTTTTAAATGCTTGTGTTTTAGTCCAAATTCTTGCAAAATATCAACTTTTGTGAAGCTGAAAGAGCTTTTTTGTGAAGCCTTTCCTACATTTAGTTTTTTAGAATTAATTTCAATTTAGAAACTGGTAATGTTAAAAATATTGTAAATGCAATGATTGATGTAAGGTTGGGAAAACATGAAATTACGTCGATTTGTATTATGTGATTTAAGATATCAGAACAAACATTTGGAAGGAAAATACATATCTAAATGAAGTGATTTCTATATACGAGTAATTGGAGTTTACCCAAATCGTGTAGAATAGCGTCATTCTTCGGCAATGCAGCTTTAGATCGTAATCAATGTATGGTTTTCTTAGTCTTCAGGCATTTCTCGAAAATGGTTACAAGAAATTAAACAAAGATTCATATTATTTTAATAGGTTAAACCGTTCATTGATTGTTGATACAGCATGGTCTAAGAGATTTCCCGCAGAAGAGATTGCTCGCAGAGATATAACGGGCAAGACAATCAGAATCTGCACAGATAATAGACAATCACTACTGGCCATGAAAAATTATAAAATAACTAAAGAATCAACATGGGAATGTCACCAAGCACTTGTGAGAGCCTGTCAGATGAATAACATCTGCCTATGTTGGGTCAAAGGACACTCACAATACAACGGCAATAGTAAGCCTCGGCTCATAAATTCGCATTCAGGGAATGTTTATAATATTATTATCAACAACTGTGCCAAATTTCATCGACTTGCAAAGAGATTCAGCGGGTCGTAGGGAGCCACGAAAATTTAAAAAAGTTATAATTCGGGAAGTAAGCGTCGGCCCATAAATTCGCTTTCAGAGCATGTTTATAATATTGTTATCAACAACTGTGCCAAAATTCATCGACTTGAAGTGGGATTCAGGGGGTCGTAGGGAGCTCGTTTCAAGTACACTACCAAATGCAGCGAAACTCCAAATAATAAAGGAAAACACCCATAAGAAATTTAAGTCGTTATGGGATGAAACAAGTAGCTGTCAGCTGGCTAGAATCCTGAGATATCCCAGCGAAGAGACAGCGAGGAATTATCTGGCAATGTCTAGGAGAAACCTACGACTTGTAACAGGAATCTTAACCGGACACTGCCGGGTAAGGAAGCACCTCTATAATATCAAAGTGACACCCATCTGCAGAGGATGTGAACAAGAAGATGAAACGGTCGAGCATGCACTTTGTGAGTGTCCCGCCGTGTCTTCAACTAGAGAATCCACATTGGGGGACCTTTGGCCTTCTATATGGCCAATTTGAGGGAAACGCCCCTAGGCGACATCATCATATTTTTTACAACATTAGGCTGGTGGATGGCCTAGGGAGACATTTCCCTCACGGAGAAAGTACAAGGGGCCCAATGGAGCCTAGGCGCAGCGGATCTTTCCGCACTCCGAACAAATTACAGATTGGTAGGAAAATTTTAGGTAGGCTGTTTTAAATTGTTGTTTTGCTTCAATAACAAGCTCATCATGAATTTCGTAATTAAAAAGGCGAATCTTTTCCTTTTTGTACATTCAAAAAATTAGACTATCTACAACATGCAGCTCATTAGCAAGTGGAGAACAAAATTAATGAAATGTTCAAAACTGCCGTCTGTTCTTTTTGATTTGATAAATCTGTAGTTTTCTTAGGGCCGCTTTACATTCTGCAATGATTTTGTAGCATTTTGCTTATGATATTTATTTTGAACAATAAATAATGATATGGATCATTATGAACGATAAATAACTATGGATCATATGAAACTAAGACTGATTTATTTTCCATCAATGAACTGGCTGTATTTTTTGTTATTGTATACCTTGTGGGATCATCTAATAGATCAAACAAGGTCAGTACAATATCTTTTAAATTTTGTTGTTCTAAAATTTTACGGCTGCGTGGCCGCCCCTTCATTTGCCCTCTATATATGTTTAATGAAAATTAAACATATGTTTAATGTAAATGATAATCTCTCATTAATATTATTGTAACATACCTACTTAGTTTTACTTTTTGTATATATTATCTATGTATTTATTTTCTTTGTAAGTTCGACCCTGTAACTGGATTTATATATGTTGGGTAGTGTATGAAATCAAATAAAATAAAAAATTTCGATGCCGCCCTGAGCTCCATTATGCTCTGAGCTCGACAGAAGCTTCGGTTGCATACTTTATCACCCCTTCCCCTTCATACGTCGTTGTTCAACTCTCGTGTGGCGGACATTAATTGTATTATCTTACATCTAACATGATATAGCTATCTAATTCTAAATCTGAATCACGTCTCATGCCAGAATTTCATGATAAATGAAACAATGCGACCTTAAAAATATACCCTTGTCAGTGGCAGTGACCGTGCGAACTTGCATTTCAAGTGGTCGAAATTCTTTACAAGTATACTTGCGGCATTCTTGCCGATTCATTACGATTGTCATAATTATGATGGAACTTCCTGGATTTGAAGATATTCTTATAGCGGTTAGGACTTGACCTGTTAGGCTCCGCAAACTATAATTCGGAACAACCTTGTGAATGTCACATAATGTGGATGTGTCACATAATGTGGATCACATCGTGAATGTCACATAATGTGGAAACAACACCTACTCTAATATAGCCGTGCTCAGAAAAAGGTAACGTCGCATGCAGCTCGACAAAAAATCTATTTTAAAAAAAGGGACTCGGTCATGTGTTGATACACATGATCATGTGGTTGATACACATGATACACATGTTGTGGTTGATACACATGATACACATAATTTCTCGAAAACTAACCAATAAAATGCCTTCAGTTTATCGAGTTATTAAATAGATAATCCTTTATAGTCTGAATTTTTTGAAAATTAAATGCCTTGTAGATTTTTAGTTGTTAAAAAAATTATTGTAAGGTGATATTTTAATTTCACATCAGTATTAATTGTTGTGTAATAACACTCGGTGTGTAATAACAAGTGTGTCCTTAAATGTACGCTTTTTTCAGTTAAAAATCCGAATGATTTCATTGATAAGGTCAAGAATATTCAATTGCAAGAGGGTGAAATTTTGATTTCCTTTGATGTTTGTTCATTATTTCCGAGTGTACCAATTCCACAGACCTTGGACTATCTTGAGGATTTACTCGAATTAAACAACTATAGAGAAGAAGTAATAGAAGAATATAGAAACCTTACAAAACTTTGTATGAAACAAAATTGCTTCCGTTTCAATGACAAGTTCTATGAACAACATGAAGGAACCGCAATGGGTAACTGTTTGTCGCCTTTCATCGCTGATGTCTTCATGAGTCGATTTGAAACTGAAGCAAAAGAAGAATTCGAGTATTTTCCTAGGATTTGGCTAAGGTATGTGGATGACATTTTTGCCGCGTTTGGCACTAAGATTGCGGATGTAGAAAACTTCATTTCCAAATTAAATAGTCGTTTCACTTCTGTAAAGTTTACATATGAACTAGGAAATAATGGAAAACTTCCATTTTTAGATGTATTAGTAATTAAAAAGAGTGACAATAGGTTAGAATTTGATATATATAGAAAATATACCAGTACGATCAGATATATCCCTAATGACTCTCACCACAGCTATCAATATAAAATGGCAAGTTTTAATTTTCTTGTCCATCGTTTACTAAGTTTCCCTCTCAGTAATGAGAGGTTTGAAAAAGAAAAAGTATTAATTAAAGATATAGCTGTGAGTAATGGTTATCCTAGAGATATAGTTGAAAAACTAATTAGGAAGCGTACATTTAAGGACACACTTCGTAATTCTACGACCTTTCAAAAGGATATAGAGACTCCAAAATATGTATCCATCCCTTACGAACCCCGGTTTCATTCATCGAGTAATAAATTACAACAACTTTTAGACAATCCAAAGGATAAAATTGTTCCAAATGAAAGGTCTGGGATTTACGAAATTAGTTGTAATGATTGTGATCGAAAATATGTTGGACAAACGAGACGATCAATTAACACCAGATTTAAAGAACATATGGCTCATCTAAAATATGGAAGAACAGTCTTGTGTTTCGCAACATGCTTTTGACAACAATCATAGAATAGATATTAGTAATTTAAGATTAGTCAGAAATGTGACCAATAATAGACAATTGGATGCATTTGAGAGCATAGAAATTGTAAAATGTAAAAGTAGTATGAATAGCGACAAGGGACCTATACCGTATAGCCCGCTTTACGCGTTGCTTAGCAACTAATCATTGAAGCGTGACTAATGTTTTCACCATAAATAGTATAAATAGGGTAGATTTTTAGTTTAAGATTAGTTTTAATCGTCTCCGGATGATGCCAACTTGGTTGGCGAACGCACGTCGAGCGAAGTGAAAGTGTTTTGGTGTTTGTGGAAACTACTCCGAGTGTTATAGTTACATCAAAGGTTCCAGCCCTATCCAGTAGTTGTGTAATACTTATTTTCTTGGATTCAGTAATAATTGAAGATTTATTATTTGATACTTCACACTCAAAGTTAGTTCATACTATCTTTTAAAATATATTTCGTATATTATTTAGAACTTTTCGTGTTGCGTGTCTTGTTACTAGTTTAAGAATTGTACAACTACTATTTTACCATTTTAACATAGTCAAGAAATACGAGGATTGCCATTTCATTGCGGTGGCATCAAATCTTAAATACATTTATAATAAGAGTGCAAATCAAGAATAAATTAAATTAGTAACTCTTCTATCCATTGGTATTTGGCGAAGGAGCCAGTGCAAAAATTTATTTCAAATACACTATTATTTGTCTTTTATTATTCGGTGCAACTAAATATCCGTCGTCGGGTCACCGGACGAGAAATTTAAATCCATTAAAAATTCTGTGCCCATTGTAGAGGGCGCTACCTACAGCAATTTTACGTCCTATATTTTTGTTTCCTAGGAATTTTTGAATTTTTAGTGAGAATAACGCTTTATCCATACTTTCTACGCAAAACAGGTGTTCCTTTTAAATGTCTCTCAGAGTTTGATAATAAAGACAAGAAATTGAGTAAATAAAGACCAAAAATAAAGTGATGAATGAAGACCAAAAACCTCGAGTCACCAAGTTTTACGTAAAAATATTGATTTCTTAAAAAGGCACATGAAAATCTTGTAAAAGAAATTTCAAGTTTGACACCCCTATCTCGGTAGATGGGAGTTTCACATCCCGAAAAAATGTACATGTATCGCACAGATTGCATCGATTTTCTGCAGTCTGTGCCGATTTTCATATATTTTCATGTGTCTCATTGCAATCGCACTGAATTCAATGAGACTGCCAGGACTGGATCACGATTGCAGTGATATTACCGCGGCTGAAGTAATTTTATACGATAGGACTGCTTAGGTGGTATTGGTATTCGGTACTGGTATAAGATTGATTGGTGTAAGACTGAGTCTTCCGATTACACTTCTGTGGAATTTTCCATAATTTACCTGTATTATATTGTATAAATATTATTTGAGTTATGAAAATTGGAAATAAAGACACTATCTATCTTGGAAGCGAGTTTAGAAAAATAATAAAAAAATAACCTAGCAAGAAATGTCAATTTTTAACAAGGATGGGTGAAGCTGTGATTTGACCAATATTTACGATTTACAGGGTGTTACAAATTCGGGTGTATATGTATACACCCGAATTTGTAACACCTTATATTTTGTAACACCGAATTTTTATACATATTTTTATATGTATAAAATGAACTTATTATATTTAAAATCCGAAGTTGTGATTTGGTGAAGCTGTGATTTGACCAATATTTACGATTTACAGGCTGTTACAAATTCGGGTGTATACATACAAAATGAACTTATTATATTTAAAATCCGAAGTTTCGTCTCTTGAGTTTTTTTAAATACGGCCATGGGTTTTTTATTTCTTTAATCGTGACGGTTTGACCATTGAATCTATGAAAAATAACGTTCTAAATTCTAATAAGTATATCCATCTTTGTCCAACATATTGCTTTTGCCATGAGTCAGTCCTTTTCTACTTTTTTAGATAAAGTGAAACAGTTACTGAAATTATAAGGAAATAACAACTTGTCTCCAAATTTTATTTGTTTAAATAAACTTGTTTTATTTAACCCATTGTTATTATTTAAAAAATATTTTGTAACAAAATGATACCAAAAATTGTAGTGAATTAAAATTAAAATGTAACTTGAATCGTTGAGAGAGATAGAGAGGGGGGAGAGAGAGATAGAGGTATTGTACATATTGGCTTTATGGTAGCTGAAGTGTGACACATAATTATGTTCGTGATTCTAAATGGTGTAGATTTCTCGAGAATATAGCATCAATCGTTGTTCCTGATTTAGTCGTGGCAATGTTCCGGGCGTTATTCATATCTAAACGGAATTTCTCACGAAGAAAGTGAAGTAGTGGCAAGGAGGCATCTTCCGCAAAAAGATCATCATCTCATCAATTCCAATTCTCAAAAGATCATCATCAATTCCAATTGTGTCACGATCATTTATAAATTATATCAAAATTGCTTTCCGCTTTAGAACACTTTGGGGGATCGTTGCCCAAGTCAAAGCTGCATTCGATATCTCTGTTTCTCTCTCTCTCCCTCATATCTGTCCTATGCTTTATCTCACTTGCGAGACTAAAATGTTATAAAATATGTCGTGACGCGACCTTGAAAAATCACTCTCATGCGGCTTCAAAAAACATTTTTCTGAGTATTAATACCTCACGTTTCCTATAAAAATTTGCATTTAAATCTTTGTATAATAAAATTACAGCATCCTTTTTCAAATATTAAAATAAAAAGAAAGGCGTATGTAGTATGTATACATATAAATATAAAATATTTTTTGACAGACATAGATTGCGACATGAGATTAGGTTTACTGAATTATCGTTTTACGCCTGAGATCATTCTTGCGGAATTCATTGCTTTTATTTCTTGTTGTCCTAACTAACCGTGTTCTCTCTAGACTTTGTTATATATAGAAGCAATTGTTATTTTAAAGTATTTTATAAGACGAGTGATATGATACCCAACAGTAGGAAAATATATCGATTAAAACTGTTACAAATTTTTTTCATCATTAATATTTTGTTATTTCTGCCGTTTATTTTAAACTTGTATTTATTCATACCTATTGTAGATTACAGATGGCTATATTCCGTTTCCAAGGTACCGTCATATTTTTCGAGGCAACGGGCATTTTGCAATTTCCTTTAACAGATTTAGAACGAAAGAGATAAAAGAAATTTGCATTTTGCTACACGAGTTGGAAGAAATAATCAATTAAAATTAACATTTTGCCTTCTCCGTTTGAGGTATTACCAAGAAAATAGACAATTTATCGGCGCCATTGTATATTTGTAGAATAAAGCAACGAATTACCATACAAGTACGTGCAGGAAGTTGAATAAGTAAGCGGATTTATATACATACAGGGTATATGGAATTAGCTAAACAGCATTGCTTCTGCGTGGTACCCAACGATAACAAATAATGATAATGATGAATTTTAACAGTGTCGAAGGAATTAAACAGTACCTACACATTTTGTAAATTTAAATAGTGCGTTGTGACGTAGTAATAGCATCTAACATCTCACCACAGAAAATGGAAAATCTACGCTCGATTTTGAAATATCCGAATATCAAAACATTTTATATAAAATTTTTCTCGTGTTTAGTACACAAGTTTAGTACATTAAGTTTAAAATATAGGTACTACAAGTATAAATGTATTGAAATATCTATATAGTCAAATTGGATATGAAGTCAGTGCTTCTACTCTTTTACATCAGCCAATTTGAAAGTTAAATTATGACCAGTATATAAAAATTATTGAAGTTACTTTGGATTAATCATTAATTTACAATTATTTCTTGAATTTTTCATTAAACTATTAAACAAACAAAAGTCGGCATTTTCTAATTAATAAACAATTTAGTGTTGGGTTTTAGCAGCACAATGCAGCAAACGGCATAAAAATGTATCCACTGCTGTTCTCATTCGAGGTTTTTCACTCTTTACGTTTTTCACTTACACTAATTCAGTTATATCGGCCTTCTAGGCAGTCGTAGGGGTTCCTTCTAGCTGTCTGAAGTTATACTTGCATTATCCAATTGCAGATCTCGGAGATATAAGATCGAACATTTGAAAAAATACGAAATATATATATATATATATATATATATATATATATATATATATATATATATATATATATATATATATATATATATATATATATATAATATATATATATATATATATATATATATATATATATATATATATATATATATATATATATATATATATATATATATATATAAATATATATATATATATATATATATATATATATATATATATATATATATATATATATATATATATATATATATATATATATATATATATATATATATATATATATATATATATATATATATATATATATATATATATATGAAAGAAATTGGCGAACAACTTGCCCTGATATATTGTTACAAGGGGGTAAAAAACCAACCCCTAAAATATTAACCCCTACAAATTATGCTCACATTGCCTTTCAAATAAATTCACTGAGGGGTTGTTATTCGTTGAAACAGTCAAGTAGGCTGTGGACAATTAAAATCATTATGAGAAGTATTGTCATTGTTCTTGTTTTCTCTAATCTATAGAGAGTTACTATAATGGAGTTTAATAAAAGAATGACGATTTTATTTAATTCAATGAAACTATAAATTACAAAATACCACAATAACATATTAAATAAGTGCACTATTGTAACAAACAACAGTAACAAACTAATAACAATGGTATCAAAATATCAATCATAAAAATCATAATAAATATTGAAAATGGCCCCCCCTCCACGAAAACGCACGACTCTACTCACTGTCTCATTGAATTCCGTATTCTTTGAAATAATCCGGGTGCATTTCTAATAGTTTCGCATGATGCTACAATGCGATCTCTTAAATCCTCTATATTTTCAACGGGAGTTGAATAAACCAACCCTTTGAGAAAACCCCAAATGCAAAAATCCAACGGATTTAATTCTGGAGATCGGGCGGGCCAGATTTAAATAAAGAAATGTCGACGCATTAAAAAGCTCTGAAGAAAAATATTATACGGGTTGGTTTTTTACTCCCTTGTAACAATATATCAGGGTTACAAAAATTGTCACAAACTGTCATTTTATTAGTGCAAGTTTTCCAAATTTCATTCTTTCTTCTAAACTTGGGGGGGAACGGGTTTTGGAAAAAAATTATATGAAAGATTCACCTTAATTTTTGCTGAAAATCACCTCTTAAAATCTTTCACATCAATTTAGAATATCTTCAGAATATCTTTCTAATATTAAACAATAGAATGCTATGGGAATATTTATTGATTATCTAAATATATGCGATAATTAATTTTGTTTTGCTTCTGACTAGGGATATGTTACAAATTAATATTCGACAATGTACAAAAGCACGTACAAAACCACGATCCAGGTCTAACCCTTTGTGGCATACTCTAATTTTGTTTTGATAGGATGTATTTTTTGCACTAGTGCAAAAAGTGATACTTTTGACAGAGTAAGTAGTGTTTAAAGTAGTTTAAATTTTAAAGTTTTGAACAATCATAGAAGAGTATATTAAAATTTATTTATCAAGAAAATGCTATCGAAATTAGTAATGAACTAGACGAAAGCAGTAATACTACACTTGATTTAGCAATATCCTCCTTAAAATGGCAAGCTAAAATTGGTCCACCCATACATACTATTGTTATTTACCTAATAGAAAATTCGTAGCGGATTGCTTCAGTTTTTTACATACATGCGAAAGAAAGGACTAGCCTCGTTCCATCCGGTAAACACGATGATTCAAACGATTCTACAGGTTCTTGAAATTTCAAGTTTAGTGACTTCTTCGGCGGAAATGGAACCAGAAAGGTACACGAAAGGATAATTAAATTTACGATTTCTTTGTGTGGGCGTTCACTGTTACTCATCTCATCCAGGTAGTAATAATTGCAATTACGTACAATGACAAATGAACGAAATTTAATGTTGGAGATTCGGGTCTGCGAACGACCCGACAATTTATTTAGCGGAAACCGGTACATATTCCTACACATTTTTTCTATTTACTGGAAATAACAGAGCAAACTGATTTTTGATTTGCAATTCTTATTATACCTTTTATTATACTTAAGAACTACCTAAAATCGTAGTAACTGATAGGGGAGCATGATTGCTTATATAAAGGGTCCGCCAATAAGCGCGCTCGATCTTTAAAATGAAATAAAGCAAGTTGTGTGAGAGGTATAAATGAAATTTATTTTTTGTTTGAAAGAGTATTCGAAGGCATTATGTATGGAAAATAATATCGGTCAAATGTCCACCTCGGCTTCGCTGGGTGGCGCGCATACGAGAAGTCCAATTTTCAATGACTCTGGCGCACAAATCGGGCTGTATTTCATCGATGGCGTGGCGTAAGTTGACTTTGAGGGCATCAGTGTTTTGTGGTTGGTTTGCGTAGACCTGTGATTTAAGAAAACCCCACAAGAAATAGTCTAGTGGGGTTAAATCGCACGATCTCGGTGGCCAGTTGATGTCGCCTCCGCGCGAGATAACCAATCCTCCGAAGCGCTCGTGCAGAAGATCCATTGTGGCGCGCGCTGTGTGGCTCGTAGCGCCGTCCTGCTGAAACCACATATCCTCGACATCCATATTGTCGATTTCATGCCAGAAAAAGTTCGTTATCATGGATCTGTATCGTTCGCCGTTTACCGTGATGGACACACCATCGTCGTTCTCGAAGAAATACGGCCCGATGATGCCTCCGGCCCAAAATCCACACCAAACAGTTACCTTTGCTGGGTGCATTGCGACCTGGTGGACCTCCTGTGGATTGTTCTCGGCCCAATAACGGCAATTCTGCTTGTTGACATTCCCATTTAACCAAAAATGTGCCTCATCGCTGAAGATGATTTTGCGACCAAAATCGGGGTCGACTTCCAACTGCTCTAAAGCCCAATCAGCGAAGATACGGCGCTGTCTATGGTCGTTTATTTTGAGCTCTTGTGTCAGCTGGATCTTGTACGGATGCATGCCCAAATCCAGATGCAAGATTCGGCGAAGTGATGTTTCCGAAAGGCGGAGTTCCTGTGCGCGACGTGAAATTGACTGTCGCGGATTTTCACGCACACTATCGCGCACAGCGGCGACATTCTGGGCAGATCGGACGTTTCGACGACGCGTCGGTGTTGGCTGATTGTTCACCGAACCGGTTGCCTCGAATTTGTTAATCAAACGACGGATAGTCGACTCAGCAGGACGATCAATTGCACCGTAAAATTGGCGGAGCGCGCGGAACGTTGCTCGAACCGATGAATGATTTTCGTAATAAGTTTTAACGATTTGCACATGTTGCTCGCGGCTGAATTGGTTCATGGTGATTTGTGAAGATACACTGAATAATAACAACTACGTTTGCCAACTCTACCACAAACAACATGGCCGCCATGAGCTGTCAAAGATCGAGCGTCCCTATTGGCGGACCCTTTAGTTTTAAATGTCGGGTGTCCCATAATGTGGTGGTGCATTATGGGACACCCATTATTATGGTGGTGCATTATTATTTAGGGCAATTTAGACATTGAAAAATATGTGCTACACCTAAAAGGTACAATGCTGGATAAATGGGAAATATCAGCCATAAAGAGGGCTCAAGAAGATCTTGTCCCACTATGTACCATTGAAAAGTAAAAATTTTTGTGCGTCCTATTATGCACCACTAGAATTTTCCCATTATGGACCATACAGGATAGACTTAATTCGCTCCGGCCCGGCGCACAGAAGCCATTTATGCAATCTAGGAATTAAAAAATATGGTTCACAAATAAGTTCACTTTATGGTTAAGTTATACATTTTATACAATAAATACATAAATATGCTAATTAAAATAAATGTACAAAACAAATGGTAAGACGTTTTTATGTTGGTCGGATCGGGTCATGTCAGAGGTATGGACAACGGCACCTTTATTGTATTTTGGCAGTGTGTGAATATATTTGAAAATGTAATGTCAATTTTCAAACAAAAAGAAGACACTTTTATCCCTGCACAAAATCTCTAAGTACACAGGGTGTATCAGTAAAATAAATTTGAAGTTGAGGTTTTTTGTGTAGAACCCATTATAGGTCTCTTTTTTATTTGACAAAAAAAATATTTAAATTAAAGTTGTAAAGGTTGATATGTTTATTTTATAAAATATAATATACTAATATACAAGGTGTTCGAAAGAAGTTTACGATAAAAACGTGTTATTTTTAGTGCTAAAATATCTCGTTTCCGATTATACACTGCTGGCCAATAGGTTGGAATAATTCAAATTTTTAGGGTAAGTTTCGATACATATATCTTCTGAACGATATGGAATATCAAAATACGGATTTCAGGACGTTTTTGGAAATTTCATCGACAAAAACTGGTCTGAATATCAATTTTCCATTATGCTCAAAAAAGGAATATACGGGGGTGTAAACTAAACCCCTAAAAAAATCAAAATTTCATTCTTACCGAGAATTTAGGAAAACCAAAATCGAGTTAAATTTTTTATACCGGGGTAATCTATGGACCAATTCGAAAAAACAAATTTGGCCGATTTTTGATATCTCGCTTATTTTTGAATATACGGCGTTTTTATTGAAATTAGGACAATTTTTTGGAAATGTATCTCTTACTTTTTAAAAACAAAGTAAGTAATGGATTTTTTTCTTATTTTCAAGTAAGCTTACATGCCTCTAGCTGCCTCAGTAGCTAGAATTGACATTTCTTATACAGGGTGCCTGCGAAAACATTTAATAAGCATGTGTCACGAAAAATCTGTATATTTAAATAAACTGTGTGCAGAACCCTGTATGATTAAAATGAACGATAATTTTAAAATTTTAAAACTGTGAAGGGAAACCTTAGAAAAATATCTCGAAACGGTTTTTTATTTTTCTTGATCGGATGAGTATTATCATAATCACCAGCTAATCGTTACTACCGCAAGTTTTTTAAATGTTTTATATAGGGATTTACCGTGTAATTACAACGAAACTGTAAATTATGATAATACTCATCCGATCAAGAAAAATAAAAAACCGTTTCGAGATATTTTTCTAAGGTTTCCCTTCACAGTTTTAAAATTTTAAAATTATCGTTCATTTTAATCATACAGGGTTCTGCACACAGTTTATTTAAATATACAGATTTTTCGTGACACATGCTTATTAAATGTTTTCGCAGGCACCCTGTATAAGAAATGTCAATTCTAGCTACTGAGGCAGCTAGAGGCATGTAAGCTTACTTGAAAATAAGAAAAAAATCCATTACTTACTTTGTTTTTAAAAAGTAAGAGATACATTTCCAAAAAATTGTCCTAATTTCAATAAAAACGCCGTATATTCAAAAATAAGCGAGATATCAAAAATCGGCCAAATTTGTTTTTTCGAATTGGTCCATAGATTACCCCGGTATAAAAAATTTAACTCGATTTTGGTTTTCCTAAATTCTCGGTAAGAATGAAATTTTGATTTTTTTAGGGGTTTAGTTTACACCCCCGTATATTCCTTTTTTGAGCATAATGGAAAATTGATATTCAGACCAGTTTTTGTCGATGAAATTTCCAAAAACGTCCTGAAATCCGTATTTTGATATTCCATATCGTTCAGAAGATATATGTATCGAAACTTACCCTAAAAATTTGAATGATTCCAACCTATTGGCCAGCAGTGTAGATAAGATCTAAGGTAATGTTGCGAAACCTGACATTAACAGGGGTCGTATGTATCTCAAAAAAAATTAGCAAAATGCGCGAAGGGTTACTAAAATGCAGTCGATTAAAACCGACCCATTTTTTAGGTGGTCCACTTTTTTTACCCCTCACTGTATATTTAAAAAGTAATCATGTCAGCCTTTACAACGTTTACTTGAAACTTTTTTTTGTGAGGGCTCAAATTAAAATCGATTTTTGGGGAACATCCTGCAGAATTGGATTTGATGCAATGCAATGCAAAAAGTCATATTTTTTTATGAAAATCAATATAGGTAGGTACTTTAAATTAAATTTAAAGTACCTACCTATATTGTTATCTACCTATTTTCAGAGATATTGAAAGACCTAATTTCAGAGATATTGAAAAAGGGCTTGTCATAAATAAGGCAATACTGACAACAAAAAATCAAGATAATCGGATATAGTATACCTAAGTGTATCAAACTTAAAAAGAATAATATTGACAAACGTACGTAAATACCAGTATCTGCAGGTTACTTTATCTATTATATTCAAAATAATATACAATACATGGGCACAATCTTTTTGGACTTGTTCTTAAGAACCAAATTTTACAGGTTTTGGAAAGAATGTTAGGTACTCTAATAAGTAAGTAGTATTACTTATCCGAAATTTAAAATGACACCCAAATTTGATCAAAATACTAAATAACTTATTGTTTACACCACTTTAAAGTTGACATTGAAATATCACTTGATTTAATGACGGGGCAGATGACAGCAAATGTTTTTTGTTTATAACTCCATGGCAAACTTGAGCGTATTATAGAAGATATTATAGATAGATAGTATTAAGCGTATTATAGATAGATAGTATTAATTCATAGATTGCGTATAAAATGACTTCTGTGAGGCGTGGCGCTCCGTCAGAGATTCCAATTATTTAAAACGTTAAAACATTTCAGGTTCTCTGTTACTAATTACGATACTATCACAGCGGCGGCATATACGCTTTGTATCTTCTATTAATATCCTTCTTCACAGATTGGTGATACATATTTTAAGAAACAGTACACGTGCATATATCTAAGGAAATGATTAATCCAGCTCTTTGTTTTTTCTTTTTATTTACGATATACATTTGCTAAATTACATTAAAACCTCTTAGGTATTAAGCAATTATACCATAATTATTCCGGTTTTTCAGTTTCGTTGTTTAGATTTCATCGTTGTAATAATATGGTGAATAATCCATAACTGCATATCTCTTGAAATTACATTATTAAAGTTTTGAAACTCTGCATGTACGCAATTTTCTTTTTATTATTAAGAAAAAAATTATACTTGTTCCTTTAAATAACTGCACCATTACCGATGATATGATTAATAGCCTGTCAATTAAAGAAAAGTGTCGTAGTCGAATTATTACTGCAATAGATCACTTTAATGTTACTAAATGAATACATACCTAATCAAACGCACGTAAGAAGCAAATTTGTAATCTAGATTGGCAATTATCGATTTGGAGCAGCGTACAAGTAAGTAGGAGATAGGTAATATATTTCATGGCCAACTAGCATGGATGTGTATTTTAAAAGTTTTATAAAATATGATCGTATGGTGTTAGCTATGGGAATCATTATTGTGTTTCTAATTTTCAATATAAATCGCCTGCAATATCTAACAAATCCGTGTCAGTGCATCCTACCCATAGACATATTAATATGTCTATGATCCTACCTAACAACTATCAAATTCCTCAATACTAGTATTTGATCAGCAGTGAAACCTGTTTTTTCAGAAACAGATAATAATAAAATAATCTCATTTAAAAAATCAGGGAGCTTTCAGATTGCCATGAATAATCAAAAAGTTAGAAAGAAATAGAAAATTTAATATATTGATATTTGATAGATAAATATCCATCAAAAACAACTCCATTATTTAAATTTAATGTTTCGCTAACTTCATACGAAGTGGTCGAAGCAGTAATATGTCGATTAAAAAATTTAATATTTAATAACAAAAACAAAAAATTTAATAGATTTAATCGACATACCACTCTTATGTCGATTAAAAAAGAATATAGTCGAAATATGTCATTTTAATTTGCTTGTACCGAAAAAACAACTATTACGAAAATACCACTACAAAAGTTTATTTAGCTATTACTACAATAAATCTATTGAAAATAGCAAGACATTCCTGAAGAGGCATCTTGCTGAATTGGAAGCTTTGATGTACACCTAATACTGACGTGGTTTTGCAGAAACACCAGAAAACTGAACACTAACCCGACGCGGATTTCGCCGACCATGTTAGCATCATCGGGAGATGATTAAAACTAAACTAAACACTAAGAGCGTATCCTATTTATACCTAACTTATCTTTAACTTGTCACGGCTCAATGAATTATATATCCACATCAGTATTAGTTTCACATCAAAGGTCCCAATCCTCTTCAGCAGGAATATCTTACTATTTCGAATAGATTTTTTGTGGCAACATTTATTACAGAAATAGCTACAATTTTTTTTGTAGTTGCAAATGTATATAGGTATAATAAATTTTGAATTTTTTACGTTTGCCCTTAACTTTTTTGTATATTAAGCGATTTTATTCAGCTTGATGCCGGTGCTGACAGAACAAAATGAACTATGGACAATTTCGAAATGAAAATAGCCCTTTCTTTGGGCTAGTTCTTGGTGCAAAAATGTCGAAATTACTCATCCAATACAAAAAGCAATAAAAGAGACCTTTCCCTAGATGTTAAGACCTCGACGAGAAAAATCGATCCATCGGGAGCGGAGCTATACGTAATCATACAAAGGTCATGTTGCTTTTTATGTTTATCATGTTGCTGAATTTAATGAAAATTTATTATAAAATAATTGTAATTTAAAGTAATAATCATAAAGTGCTAAATAAGAAATAATACCAGTGTAAATGGTCTAGAAGCAGAAAGAACTGCATGAATGTTTTCGTCGTTTTTACAAGTAAGAAGTGAAAGGCTTGGTACCGTCCCAGTAAAAGAAATTTGGGATCAATAACAAACAAGAAAAGGAAGCAATCTTTCACAGTAATAAAAGCAATAGAATATTAAAAACTACAGCAAGTAATAAATTTGAGGGTAAATTAATCCCAAGGCGAGATCCAACAAAGGCGGTCAGCATTCCAGAGGCAGTGCAGCGACATCCCGCTAGATGACACCACCACCAAACCCCAGCGGCATTTGTTAGTTCGTGTATCAGTGAAACCAAAAAGTTTTGTGCCTTGTGATAAAAGTATTAACATATTTTTCAAGGTAATAAACAATTCAAAATTTGCTAATATTAAGGAATATTGTGTCAGAGGATTTGGCCCGCAATAGATTTAAGTTACGTTAGTTTTGGCTCAGGAATAAGGCGCAGGAATAGGAATAAGGTTTTAAGATTTTGTTTATTTTTATTAACCATATCTGTGAATAAACAGTCATATGCAATCAACTTCTTCTTTCTTGTTTTTTTTAAATTTCAGGAAATAATTTAAAACTAATACAATTTAGCTTCACTAAAATTTAATAAACTTAATAAAATTTTGCATACAATAAAATTCATTATTTTGAGTCCGTAACATCATCTCACAAATAATCTGCTTAACGAAATTTATATAATAGACCTAATTGGACCCCCTCTAAGGCTATAGAGTGCTCATGATAAAGTGATCCTTCGATTAAAATAAAAATTAGTGTTCGTAGAAATGGCGCCCATAACACAGAGAAGGATTCAATAGGGAAGAAAATAGAGTAAGTATCCTACAATCAGATTGAATGTTTCTCCATCATATTATTTCAATATAAAATATTTTTATTGCAAAAGCCTAAAACATATTACATATATAACAATTATCTCTCAAGGTAAGGCTTCATAAATACATTTATCTCAATTATCATCCCAACGTGGAGCTTAATTCATTAATCACAATTTTAGTTCACCACCGTGGGGCTTCTTACAATATATATATATATATATATATATATATATATATATATATATATATATATATATATATATATATATATATATATATATATATATATATATATATATATATATATATATATATATATATATATATATATATATATATATATATATATATATATATATATATATATATATATATATATATATATATATATGTATATATGTATATTGTCATTATTTACACCTGTTACATTTCAAGGATTTATTTATTATTATATCACTTTATGGCTATTTCAGGCAATCGGCCTTGTTCTGGTTTATTTATGCATTGTGCAGCAAATGCAGGTCCTACCTTCTTTATTCTACATAAGTTCTTATAAGGAGTAATATTACAGCACAGTCACTCTCATTTCATTTATGTAAAATTTTGGCAAAGAATCCCACAGACATATACCTCCTAGAGTAATAATTATTATACATATTATATCCTCTATAATTTACAATTATATGAAATACGTACATAAAAAAATATGTATTCAAGAAAGAATAAATATATGTTACTCGGTTTATAAGTTGATTTTTAATAGCAGTTTTTACTGTTTTATTATTAAGTAAATGGCATGTGTAGTAAAAAAATATTATTGATATTTTTTTGTATTTTTGAGACGCCACTGTGGAAATATCTGTCATTGGATTTGAATAAAATATAATAGGGTCCTTCCTTTAGTCAAATAACCCTTTTTCTGCACCATATTACGTTTTCAGAACATTTCGTTCTTTAGATATAATAAAGAGTTCATTATTTATTTCCTCCGGCTTTATTTACTCGTACTCGTCTTCTCGGTCATAATTAAAACTTGGAGAAATTATTACCTCAGAATTATTATTATAGGTGGTTCTTCCATTCAAGTTTATCAGCAGTTAGAGAGAACACGTAGAGTCCTTATTAAAAGTTGAAACTCAATTTATGCAAATCGCGATGAATCAGATCCACTCATATGTTCTCAATTACATAAAAATCGCACCAGGCATCGACGACTGGCGCCTCGAAGGCAGAAAATCGGTTTTATTAGCTTGTATCCACACCCAAATTGCACACTTTGTTGTTTTAGGGCCTACATTTCAGGTCGCGATTAAATCTGTGGTTTGTAATACTTCAATAAAAATATATACGGCCACATTATTTATTTAAGGTTTTAAATGCTATTTATAAGATTTTGTGTAATAAACTTTCTTGAATCCGTATTATTTTCGACAATAAAAGAGTCGTTAAAATAAACTACTATTAATATTGAAAATTATTAATGATTACCTAATAATTAATATTATTTTTCGTAACTTTCGGGACTGAAGTAATAACTTCACTCCCCTTTGACTGGGACTGAAGTGTCTCTCTTTGTCCTTCCGGGAGTAAATATTGACGAAAATCCCGGAAGTATAAAATTACAAACAAAAGAATGTAATAGGTGTGCTTTATTGATTTAATATTTAAAATAATGTTGTTACAGTTCGTCATATTGACCAATCAGTTTTTCCTGGGTGAATGCAGCAGACCTACTATGGACCTACTTCGGCAGCCCTTTTATCAATATCAGATACACTTTCTTACATTCTTCTGATATTAGCAATGACAATGTCTCCAAATTAATCTTGTCATAACGCAACATTACTATGGTAATTTGTCAATCAGTGACTCCCCTTATTTGCCTCGTTATTATGCTTAATAATTATCTGTGTTTCTATAAAGGTTTGTATGTGCTTTTATATTATTATGTATACGTTTTAATTTCGGAAATACGAAAAATATCGTATACATTGCGACTGAAGTAGTGTTTTAAAATAACAACTACTAATATGTATATTATACCCCTCAATAATTTTGATTGTATTAAAAAAAATAATGAAACTAATATTACTTTGTAAATATATTTTAAGAAATGGTATATAAAAAATATTCTCAACAATAAAACAAAACCGACTTCAAAAAATCTATACCAATTACTGCATTAAAAAGTAAAAAATAATTACGTTATTCATTCTTACTTAGAATATAATCAATTTATTAGCCCAATAATACAAACCTATTGTTATTTTTGACGTGGATGCCAGCCAATGTTTACACGTATAACGAAGTAGCGTAGGAATACATCTCTAATTGTATTCAATTAGAAGTTTGAATAGAGGTTTATTTGTAATTGTAGCGTCGCTTTAAGCAGTTGTATTAAATTGTAAGTGAATACAACGTGAATACACGTTACCTTGACTGGCCCCCACTCCAAAAATACAATAGTTATATCTTATTGGTCTAATAAATTGATTATATCGGTTTTATTTTTTCGTAAAAAATATTTTATTTCTTGCATATATATATATATATATATATATATATATATATATATATATATATATATATATATATATATATATATATATATATATATATATATATATATATATATATATTAGCCGTGTCCTGCACTCGGGCAATGTGCCTATCATAGCTATCTCTTGTCTACAGCACCTACAGCTGTGACCTTGAACTCTCCTTGGTACGTGGAGCCCTCCTACAAGATAGGTAGGCCGTACAGGAGTAAACGGCCTAAGTTTTACTGCAAATAGCATCCAGCAGATCGGTCAAATAGTGCCCAGGCGATGCACACGTTAATGCAAACCCACGTTGTACGCGTAGCAGCAGTGCACTATTAAGTGCACTTGGCGATGCCTAGCCGCGTCCTGCACCACGCCGATGTCCCTCAAGGATTATAGACTAACAGGATTGCTTATTGGCCACGTGTTGTTAGTCAAGATCTGACGTCAGCGGTTAAGTTCGGCCGGCATCTTTTTGCGCCAACGGTCGATTCCAAATTGATGCTAGGCTTCTCTAGGCACGATGTTAATGTACAAATGACACACTACACAAACGCCGGGAAATACACCGGTGGGGCAATGAACCTACGCCGTACGTATCCGCTGACGTCAAAAGCGTGGTGGGGCCTACGAGTTTGTCTAACGTTGCGCTTATGGGGATAAGCAATCCTGTTTAGTCTATAATCGTTGGATGTCCCTATTATATTTTTTAAATTAATTTAAATATCTATAAATTAGGGTTGTGACGGGCGCACTCGCCATTTTCTCTGGTATATCTGGTGAGTTCACTTGTCTATCTTCGGAATCCAAATTCCAATGCCAACTCCTTTTTTTGATGTCGATTAAAAAACATATGTAACTGACTGGTTCCAATCGCATCTAATGTGGACTGTGCAGCTGGAGTTATCTGAAAAATTTCGAGTTTAAAGTCGAAATTTCAAGTTTAATGTCGAAATGTCGAGATTAAATCTTTAAAATACTTTAAAATTTAAGTGAGAATATTTTTTTAAATAATTTCCATATCTAAGAAAAGTAAAATAAAGTTTCATTGCAAAAAAAGAGCGAATATTCTCGAAACTTTTTCAGTAAACTAAATGTAGTACATTTTCTATAAATTGGAATTTTGGAGCCAGATGCATTAATGCAAGCTGTAGAAGTTCTAGATGTTTTGTAATACTTGGTAAAATATAACCACGAACATTATTCAAGGAATTTAATTATAAAAACTATGATGATCTGTAGGAGTCCAGTTTATGCCTTCTCGTCTTAATTAACCAGTGTTTGTTTCTTTGGGGATCTCTTGAGAATCGTTTCTTTAAATACCCATTTTTTTGTAGAATTAATTACAATTTACTGCAGAATAACCAGGCATTTTTTATACAAAAATGGGCTTTTAAATATGAGTTTATAACTATCGCACGATTTAAAAACCAAACGAATGATAAATTACACATAATATTCAGCACCCAAAGTCATTTGAAACTACTTTATAGTCCCTAAACTATTTTAGGCAAAAATGTTATAATAAAAACACTGTCACATAATAGGACCTAATGTCAGTGGTCCAATATTTTCCTATTGACCATTAAATGGAGAAATTTATTTGGAATTTATACAAAACTCAAATAGACAATGTTATAAATAATTTACGAGAAAACGAAAATCTAATTTAAAGGCCATAATTCAAGAATTGTTGCAAATTATTTGCTTTGCCGGTTTGGCGAAAACTGAGGAACTGGGAGCCAATGGAGCAACTCGGTGCCCATATATAGGTACGATGGCCCGGTGGGATTATTTAAAAGAAAAAGAGAAAATAAATCCTCCACAACATTAAAAATGTTGAGAAACGGATCTTCCAAAATTCAAACGTCCTCCAAAGCCTCCAAAATCAAGCTATTATCTTAAAAGACCTTTGGAATATGAATCCGTTGTCGCTATATGATATACCGATTTACAGTATTCTAAATTAATAATATTAATAAGTATATTTTTTTGTACAGGAAAGTACTCGGGTTTCTTATTATTATTCTCTTATATAGCGGATTCGTAGGTTGGAATTAAAATGTAAGTACAGTATTAATGTCACCGACGTCACCGCATTATCTCAAATTACATGCTTTCATATCGAATAAAAAACTGAAGGACTGACTCGCACGCATATAACGAAAGAAGTATGTATGTAGATGTAGCATAATCTTTTAAGTATACCTTCTGTTCGTTAGCATAACTTTGCAGGTGGCACCCGGAAGTTTCGTATTTCAAATTTTATAATCATATATTATATAATAGAATATATTCATATTGGCTCTGAAATGAAAGAGCGATTTACAAAAAAACACGATAAAAAAGAAAACCGTGTTATACGTAATAGAGCGATTCTTTAAATTAGCGAGTAACAAATACCAGTCCTTAAAAAACGCGAGATACAAAAATTGCAAATGTCAACTGTATCAAAAGCATGATGTAATAAAATGCTGATACAATAAAATAGTCCAATCATATTAGCATCAATAGACAAAATAATTATAATGTTTTGCCATTTGGGGATTATACCCGCCAAAGTAAGACTTTTTAGAATCAAAAAAGTTCAATCAATTGTATCAATCAACTGCAAAGTGGTGTCTTCACTCCTAAAAACATGACATTTTTCTATTTGATTTTGCAGTAAGATAGCTAAAGCGTCTTGAGCTCATTTCCACACCACCTTCGAGGTAGAGCTTCTGGCGCGTTTTTTTCTTCAGTGGTCCCCTCCATCAGGTCTAATCTATTAAGCAGATTTCTTGTTTATAGACTGTCGTCATCTCCAGTGTCTGCTTCCGTATTTGAACAGATTTGACCAAGGCAATTTCTGCACATGGTTGTGCATGGCAATCCCGCTTTTGCACATCACAGCATATTTTCCCACACCCTGGCAAGTTATTAGTTATTAATCATAAAATTTAAGATAGGGCTGGTGCCCTTAGTGTAGATATAGGCGTATAGATATATAGGTGTTGAATTTCTTCCAACCCCACAGATCCGGTTGTAGAAATTTCTCTCGCCATGTTTGCACTTGGAGGTAAGTATACGACGAGAGTCTGATGTGCTGAAGCTGATGATGGAGGTAGCTTGGACAACGCCGAGTCTACTTACGAAGAAATTTATAAAGCTTGAGAACCAGGAGAACTGTTCTGATCTACTCTACTCCTTTGCAGTAGTCAAATGGACACATGAGGAGCTGCAGCAACTCAACATAGGACGTAGGTACACGCAAAATGATGCATCTCTGCATCGTTTGCATCCGAGCTCCTCCGTTCCACTCTTATACCTCCCACGACAATAGAGAGGTCGCGGACTCTTGGGATTGGAGTCTCTCCACAACATAATTACTTTAGACACAGCCTATAAGATCATCAGAAGTTCGTATCATCTACTCCGCATGGTTTATTTAGGGCAATACAAAGAGAACCTGATAGCCTATGTCTCGATTTCGATACCGAGCGGAATAATCCAAACTCCATCACCGAGTTGGAAGCTGCTCGGTTGAAAGCCCATCTTAGGGCTGCTGGAAATACACTTAGTTTTCTGCAGCACAGAGATAAGCCATTGCACTGAGTCTACTATAGAAATATAGAAGACTTAGGCTTATCTCAAAAGCTACGAGTACCGTATTACCATCTACGGCACTCGTACGGTATAGACCAGACACCGGCGTTGTCCTGCGCTCCGGGATATATTGAGTTCATTCTGGGGTATGAGCGGTTCCGGTTATATTGAAACTCACTTATATATTGATACTCATTTCCCATGGTCAGGCAGATACAAACAAATCGACCACCAACTCAAGGACTTATCGTCAATTTTTCAGCTCCAGTCGAAATGAACATCGTTTTGAAAGAGAGGGAGAAACAAACAAAATAGATTGAGATTTTCTCCGAACTCCGCATATTGTATGTACCCGGGTATGTTTGATACTAAAACAATATTATAAATATATTGTCCCAATATTAATTAGGTGTCCTAAATAACAGATTCTACTGTTATTTTTAATACTTTTACTAGGTATAAATAAAATGAACGTTAAAATATGGTATGCAAAAGATAAAATATTCATTAAATCTCCATTGCATAATTGATCAGTACATTATGTAAAACATACAGTGGACCTAAATGATACAACTAAATTCACTTAAAGAATACGGCTAATCTTAATGTGAAGAAATACACATAATTATCATAACGTACTCTATTTGTTTGTAATGAAAAGGTCAATTATTATTTCTCAAATCACAGTAGCAGACAAAAAAATCGTGTTATGACCTTGTTCTTAAAAGTTATGTCCGGCCAACGCATATTTTGTAGGTACGAAATATTAAAATTTGCAAATTATCGGGCACAATAATTACGTCATAGGTATATTTTATGTTAGGAAAAGGCATAACATAACAACTTGACATCTAAATATATAGTGCTCCAAGAGTACTAAATGAAGAAAACTCAGGGTGTGTGATTTGCCATTTGACATTTTTCGTAAATTCGAACATCCCTGATATTTTATTCATCACGTCGAGATGTGTTATCCCATGCGGTGAGCTTTGACTACAACATATTTCAAAAATATGCAATCAAGAAGTAAGAATACAGTTCAATTGTTTTCTACCGTTTTCCCAATCAAATCCATTATTATTCACGTTATGGTCGAGCTTTGATCAGATGGTTAACATAGTCATCTTCTCCAAGAAATTTTTGACGTAAGGTTCATTTACATTTGAAAAGTTTACTGGCGGAAACTAGGTACTTGCCGCCAGTAAACTTGTCTTGTCTTTTAAGGTTCATTTGGAAAGTTTACTGACGAAAAGTACTTGCCGCCAGTAAACTTGTCTTGTGTAAATCAGAGGAAACCGTAACTTTTTAGTGCAAAGACGATACTTCAAATTTTGGAAGCTATATTTGCAAGTTAACAATTGCATTTAGCGGCCTACTTGAGCTTGTTTCTCTGCTCTGAACTTTCATAAGGAACAATTCTCTCAACTTTATGTGCTATACCAAAACTGCTTAGGAGCGAAGATATACAGTAAGGCGCTGACACAATAGTTTTTAAAACACGCTGTGGCTCGAAAATTATTTTTTGTCTCCAATTCATCCCTCATAAATGAACTACTGATTTTAAATATATAACACGAACTGAGGCATGTTTGACGTTCATCTACTACCAGTACATACATCCGCCGAAATCAAGTTCCCCGTTAAAATGAAATAAGAAAATAGATAGGTAGACAAATTAATAGGAATACCTACAATACATTTTCAATAAGTACCAATATTTTCAATGAGGTTTTAATGAATTAATTTGTGAATATGTTTTTGGTAATAGTTTGTTTCCCTATGTAGAATCAAGCAACATTCAAGAAACATTCAAGATGCACCAGACAAACGAGGGTAAATAAAATATCATATTCCAAGTTCCAATGTCCATACTTACATTAATCTATAACATGAGCGATTAAAATTGCCCAAAAATATATAGCAATTTTACGGTCGTGGTCATACTTAGCAACATACATCAATTATGATATGAATTATATTATGATGTTTGTTGGCCATGGATGGCATGATGGGCGAAGGTCGAGGTCTATATTTTGGTTGCTGCTGCTGTGATATATATATAGCTAGACCATATACCTACATATATAATGTGGCCCATATATTTCTTCTCATTGTATGTAAAATTCATGCACCAAGAAAAAAAATGATGAAAATGCGAAAGACAAAATTCATAAGCGACAACATTTCATATTTGTATTTCAATAACTTTAAATTATTTAATATGTCTTGCTGTTTCTTACGCATTACCATGCTGTAAAAGGATATCGTTAAAACAATACTATATTATGTCGCGACGTGTAAATATTAACGATCGCACGCATTATATGAACCTGTCCAATTATTCGTTAGTTACAGTAATACTTTCACTTCCCACGGCTCCGATTTTTGTTGGTTTGGGAAATTCATGGATTATTGCTATTGTTCTTTTTATTAGGTACCTACCTATTACTGCTTGTACATATCACTAATTACAACTAATTGTAAATATTTTGACAGAACAATAACACCCGAGTAGGTATAGATATCATACCTAATCAATGTGGAAAACATCTTAATTGCTATGCATTTTAAGAGAATGTAGGTATATAAATAGAATATAAAGTAATATAATATGTAGTCGTCGACATTATAAATTACTGTACCTTCATTTTTGCACAACTATATACTTAGAACCACCTGGTCAATGAGCAAACCTCATAAATGTATAGAAAATGTATAGTACCCAAATGTGTAGAAAATAGATATCTCAATATCAAAGTAGTTCTTTGTAATACGATCACTAAATTCAGCGATAGTGGCTGAGTTCATGCAAGTGCAATTGTATATTGTATACCTAGTAGAAAAAGTATAATACTCATCGACCGACGCTGAAGATAGCAACACGGTCGCGCTTTTTTTTAAACCGATGGTAATGACAACTTGACAGTCAAGTTAGCATTCCGAAACGGGATAAAATGCTAGGTCCGTGAAGATGGCCCTGAAAAATGAGCGCCAGGGAGGGGAAGTGGCCAATTCGTTTGACCATCGTTGGAAAACGTTAGACCACCGATTAGTTTCATTTGACCGAATTTGTTTCGTTTGTTTTCGAGTTATTGACAAAATAAATTTTTTGGGCTAACTTCACGCAGCCCGAAAATTAGGCAAAATCGAATAATTATCCATGACCTAATCATTTGACCTTCGTTAGATCATGTAAGACCACCAATTATTTTCGTTTGACCACCCTCAGAAAAAAAGTTGTTGCGGAAAAACGATTTGCTGAAAACATGTTCAAGGGTCAATTTACACGTCTCTAAAATTGAAAGGGTGAGTTTTAAGCAATTGTTGACGTTTCGGATAGTTAGACAAACCCCAAAAGTATTTTCCCACCCCCAGGTTTGTTAGAATACCCTCCGGGAAATTTGGGGCCCCATTAAATGTTAAAAAAATACATTTTCGTTGGGGGTAAGTCAATTTTCCTGATAGTGCATCTAATCTTTTCCCACATCATAAGACTAGGAAAGACCACCCCTTAGTTTCGTTAGACCACCCTTAGAAAAAAAGTTATTGCGAAAAAAGCAATTTTTTAAAATACGAGTGTTATCAATCAGGGATAACTTCACATGTCGCTCAAATACAAGGGGGTATGTTTTAGTGATTGGAAAAATTACAGATCGTTTGAACACCTTTAAAAAACGTTGGGTCATCCATTAGTTTTGTTAGACCACCCTCTCGGAAAATTTGAGGCGCAATTAAATAAAAAAAAAATACATTAAATTTTTATAGTCAATTCTTATGATAATGACATAATCTTATATTTTCCCCAGGATAGGGCATCGTACGACTAGGAAATATCACCACTTTTAGAAAAAAAGTAATTGTGTAAGAAGCATTTTTATTTAAATTATAAATCGGGGCTAACTTCACATGTCGCTCAAATATAATGGGCTTGTTTTACGGGATGAAAAATTTACGGATCGTTTAACCAACTCTCTTAAACGGTTTGACTACCGTTTTGTTGTTACACCACCCTTAGGGCGCAATTAAATGTTAAAAAATACATTTTTCGCTGAGGCTTTTTTTTTCTCTCAGCATCATATTTCGAAATCGGTAAGGTGTATGTGAATAGTCTATGGGGCGTTCTAGTTAGATAATTTCATGATCTAAAAGCGATAGCTTGTTTCATTTTTCTGCGAGCAAGATAATAGCGTTCAAAAAGATATAGTATTTTTTTATCAAAACTTATCTTTCGTGTCTCAAATCTCAAGAACAGGTAGGTGTACAAAAATCGAAAGCCAAACTGGGCTTTTTATAAAGGGCTTCTAGTTATAAAAATATAATTATATAGGTGTCATTGCCGTTTGAGCAGTATGAGGAGAAAAAAATGCGGCGATACGCGTTGCATACCAAAAATTTGGTTATTTTTGCATTTTTACACATACCTATTTAGCTTCATATCTCGAGAACGGTTAGGCGTATTTACGTCAAATATATTTTTTTTGGGTATTAAAAATTGAGATCTTCAACTGTTGTAATAGGTGTTTTTCACGTTGGAAGCGAGATAACAAAATCCGCGACCTTTGGCGTTTTATATGTCAAAATTATATGTCAAAATTGCGGGGCGATCGATTTTTGGAAGATTGCATGATCTTCAAGCTAATAGGGAACATTCACATATTTTGTTATTGCAGAAAAACATAGACATATTAATACGGGTAGAGCCAACGATTCATTCATAAAACGCTGGACAAAAAAAGCCGATCTATTATTGTTCTAAAAACTGCAATGAGTGCGAGAGAGAAAATGGAGGCAGGTACCCTTTCGGCAACGCCGCTTCGTGTGATCAAAGTTCATCCAGTGGCGTGTCTACTTATCTTTAATGAATGAGTTAGGGTAGACTGCATAGTTACATAAGAAAAATACTTAATACCCTGTATCTGATCGTTGCAATAAATCAAATGAAAATAGAAAACATTCAGAGCATAGTTTAATTCGTGTACATTAAGATAATAGTTGATAACTGCAATAAAACTTTGTCATGTGTTTTGTAGAAATTTATTTATAATTTTAATGCAAAAAGTACAGTCATTGGACGTATTTGTTAGTTAGTGGACGGTTTAATATTAGTTATTGGATACATTGTAAATAATTTAAATTCTATAAAAAAGACACTTCAATAGGTGTCTGACCACTTAGTAAAAATTTTCCTTGCGTGTTTGTTGAAACAACTCATAAAGTCTGTCTATTTATTCTTTCTCTTCCTCCTCGTTTTAAATTTTTTCATCGTCAAATTCACAGTGTTCATTTTCAATGTCGCTGTCTTCATTCTCTGAAATCTCATCATTTTCTGTATTGTAGCATATATAGTGACATAGACATGTGTCATCACCTTCTTCTGGAATGTGAACATGGTGTTTAGGGGGAACACAACATTTGTGTCAAAATTGCTTACATTTGTCATATAATAAAATGACATCAGATATTTAAGAATTTTAATCATACATGCAAATTAAGTTATTATAAAGTAAAGCTATTCCTCGACCTATTATAAATGAAACAATCCTAATAATATGAGTGCTGTGTTTAAATTAAGAAACGGAAAAAACGTCTAGATTTTTTATTAGAATAACATAAGAAAATACTATAACAAATAAAATCTCAACATACTTTTGGGATTTACAAAATTCATAAATGTATATCATACTAAAGTCAACATGAACTACTATAAATATAAATAATAAAATAAAAGCAACATTTTTTTCAAATTCTATAGACTGAACATATCAATAGTGGAGGAATTGAAGCGTAAAATAGGGTCTTACCTCCGAATTTTTTTACTGTGCACCGATTTGCTTGAAATTTTGGAATTAAGCTCATCTTACCCTTAACTTCAAAAGTGAAAATGACCCGAACTGCGCCTATGATTTTTAAGGGGTAAAAACAACCCCTTAATGGAAAAATTCACATTGAGCCATTTTATCGCTAGAAAACGCATCTAATATTAAGGGGTGAAATTGTAAAGTATTTTCTAACACAATCACTTCATATTAAAATCATTTCCAACCCCTTGAAAACCTTACTACCCTTGCGAACAACCCCTAAATTGAAAAAATCACAAAAAATTAATTTGGTATGACATAAAAAGATTAAGTATAGAGTAAATGATATTTTATGTTCTCTATTTTAATTATCGAATTGTCAACCCCCTTTCGACCCTTCAAATCAACCCAACTTATCAAATCAACCCTTTTATCAACTTGATAAAAAATTGTTTAAAAAAATATTATAAGATTATTATAAGATTATATAGCATATATTAGGAAATTCCAAACGAATAAACGGAGCACGCACAGCAGATCACCTGGCTTTTTCGTCCTTGGCCCATCCGAGTAATACACACACTTACCTTCATTTAACACGTTCAACACCACCGTCGATATGACTAGCGGGCGCCAGTGGCCGCCATCGATTTGACATGCGGACATTTTACATGATAAAAGACAATGGGAACATGAATGGCCGACACAAATTTCATATGTGTACGGCAATAGCCGTCTTGATAACAGCAAATGTAAAACAAGTTACCGCATGTCAACCACGGGTTGAGGCCGGCCATGGGCGCTGTATACTGATGTCAACCCGTGGTTGACACCGGCCATGGGCGCCTGTTTACTGATGTCAACCACTGGTTGACGGCGGCGTTGAACGTGTTAAATGTGTTATATATACATATATGAACGTTGGTATGTATTCATGCCCACGTTTCCAAAATATGTGCCATAATATGTATATATATACATAAGACAACAGTTTTGGGTCTCTATTACTGTGTACTTTCACTTTGTTCCAAAAATTCACACTCCGAAATTTTCAGTTTAATAGGTAGAAAAAAATACGATTAGTTTTTGGACCATAACTCCTTCAATTTTGATCCTATCACAACTTCTAAAAAAGCATTTTAAAGGTAATTTAAAGAGCTACAAAGAGCCACAATGTATAGTGAAAAACCTTTTATTTTGAAACGGTGAGGGTCAAAGGGCTTGAGAGGGGCTGTGATTGCGCTACCGCGCGCTCTTTAAACAATCGTATCTCCGTCAATTTTTGTGTGGCAGAAATAAAAAAAAACCAAATTTTTTGTCAGAAAAAGACCTACATTTTTTATCACCACACTTTTTCACGTATCTTTCATCATTTTTGAGATATTGTGAAAAAAAGGTGATTTTTTTAAAAATTCGAAAAATTCTTTTTTTCTAAAATCGTCATTTTTTTGAAAAATACGTATTTTAAAGCAGTCAAACTGCTAGAATTCATCAAACTCTTTATACTAAAGTTAATTCTAGACAGAATACGATTATTTTTAATTTTGGTGGAAATGGCACTTGTGAAACCCATCGATTTTAAAAAAAAATCATTAGATATTCCCCTTTTTTTCATTACAGCTCACTCATTTTAGGTGCAAAAGACTTTTAACAGTGCTCATTTTAAAGCTTATTTCAAGCACTACAAAATCCTATTTCAATAGAATGCATAAAATATATCTGCTCGCCGCTAGATGGCATTGAACACATCGATAAAATTTCAGGCAAAATAAAAAAAGGCTTTGACCTTCAATATCTCGCTTAATTTTGCACTTAGCACAGTTTATAAAAAACCAATTTGTTCATTTTTTAATCTACAACAATTTTGTTTTTAAAATTTTAAAAATAAAATTTTTGTTAAAATGCATATTTTTGGAGATATTTGCAAAAAACCAATGAAAAACGTGAAAAAATTTCGAATTTTCAATTTCCAATAACTTGAGAAGTATTGAGAACTTTATAGAACTTTATAGAACATTGAACATTGCTTAAAATGAGGCCTTCTATCAATATCTGAGGTTTTTTTGAAAAAAAAAATGTACACCACCGAGAAGGGGTGGCAACCCTCCCCAGGGTGCCGGCTCAGTTCGGGACATTTTCACTTTTGAAGTTCAGGGTAAGATGAGCCTAATTCCAAAATTTCATGCAATTCGGTGCACAGTAAAAAAAACGGACCCAAAACGCTTCAATGCCTCCACTATAAAGTTCTTTAAAAAATATCACAAGTTTCTAAAATTTACAAACTTCATGTCCTATATACAAACAACACGGTAAATCAAACTTTGTTAATCAAACCTACTATAATTATTGAATATATTAATTCCTAAATAATATGAGTTTTGTATTCAAACTTCTTATTCTATTTCGCCTATTGTTTTCAATTTTTTTTTGTTTCATAATAAATACATATTTTAAAAAATGTTTTCAATACCAACTTGACCAATTGAATATGGTGGTCATTCAGTAGTTCATCAACATACATAGATGGAGATGAAAATGGTATTTTGCATCACCCGAATAAAAATAATTTTAAATAAACATCGCACATTGATTATGTACCATATAAATTACATAATAAAAATTAATGAAATAATTATTGATTAATTATTGCAGCAATATAAAAAGTTCATTTTTAGTTTCAACGCCGCCCCTGGCCGAGCCAAGCCGTTAAAACTTGTAGGTAACCTTAAAAATACTTACATTACTTACCGATGAAAAGTAATATTTTCCGGACATAAATGATCCACCCTTTTACAAACTATACAAGAATGCACCATAGTTACACAGTTATTGTTCACCTGAATCGCAATAAATACAAAGATTCGTAGAATACACTTAAGAAAACAAAAATACAAGAGGTAGCGTTGCGGCAACCTCGCAAATTTCTTTCCATTCATTGTAGTAAAACTCGAGTAAAATTTATCAAACGATATTGCCGGTGTTGAGATTTATATCTCAAGGCACAGTACATTTTCGGTTGTCTATGGTTTTTCACCATATATTATTAACGCAATAAGGCAATACAATAGATTATTTTTGCCAAGAAGCTGTTATATAGAAGCTAAATAACATTTTAGTCTTGAATCAGATTCGTTGAAATTGTCAAATTATTTGAACATCTCTTACGGTATTCAAAGACTTCAAGTGAATTTCACAGTAAGCCTGGCAAACGTGCCGTTTGGGAGAAAAAGACGGACGATAAGGATGGAACGATCTTGGATCGGCCAAAAATGTAAACAATTCTGTCTCTTGTATTAATACGTCTATGCATAAAAATGTTCTACCATACTGAAAAATAAGATATGCAAAATATGACGCCTTAATTCCCAATAATTATTTTTTATTTCATAATTGATTCGGCCGCTTTCAAGCGCAACGCCTACCGAATATTGCAGGTTGTGCCGTCACAGCTCGTTTCGGGTCGCTTCAATTTTATCGCTGTTTAGATCCTTCATACTGACCGCACGCGGAATTAGAGATCTTGTTTTTTTTTGTGAGGTACACGTTTAATTACAACGTTACGCTATGTTTTTTTAGCATTATTTTTATTTTCTAATTTTAGGCATGTTCCCTGGACAAGTACAGTATGACGTATACGCGCGGGCGGTAGGTAAAGTTTGTACTGTCTGCCGGGCTGTTATAACCGAAGGAAATGTCTGCCGTGATAAATATAAGCATCAGAGGCTCTTAAGAACAACATATTAAAATTTCGGATTAGGTAAAATACTTTTGAAATTTCAACGTCACAACCGCCACAATCGTCTGCCATTGGTATTTTTCAATAACAATAATAGTAGGTATATTTTAACATCTATCGAAAGCTGGTATCTATAAATGGCAGAATTGGTAAAATACTGTTGAAGTTCATCTGATTTGTATACCTGTCACACCTGAGTAACTCCGAACCTACCTTAATCCCCATCTCATGTACAGTAGGAATAGGAATGATAGAGTAAATAGACAAAGTTTAAGGATTGGTAAAACATGTACTATCTGCCTGTCAATTGCTCTTAGACTATAAGCAAACAGTGTGATAGGTCTCGCAGTAAAACACACACCCTTACCTTGCCTTTCCTGACTGAGCCAGCGAGCTGATCGCTGATCTCCCATTTTTATTGAAAATAAGTGACACATTTCACATTATTGAACTACAAAGTTGTGGAGGACTCAATTCCCAGCAGCTTTCATACAAACAAATTTTTCGTACGACGCGACGTGTAGATCAAGGGTTTTAATCCGACTTTTTTTGTTTCAAATAGTCTAAAATAATTGGGCGTAAACGATATGTATCGAAAGAGTACGAAATAGCTTTGTATATATAATTATCTACTGATATCTGACCGACTTGGCCTTAAACGTGAGTTTATTGATAGTTGACGAGCAATCCTAAAATATGAGAATTTGATACAAATAGCATAAATAATAATTATTAGGTTATTAGGTAGGAATTTCAGTTCCTATACTTTTAACACCTATATCTAATTCTTGTAAACAGTTAGGTATATATGATGTTACCGTTCCTACATGATGAATGATATTTTCTAATATGTTGTTTTCATGTTTTGAAGAAACGGTTTCAACACATGTTTCGTTCATTTCAGCCACCGGGATATGATGAAATATATGAACACAATAAGCATACAAAATTACCATAAAATCGTTAAAATTGTTAAAATACTCGAGCCGTAATCTAGTAGTAAAGCAACAGAACTGAGGTCCAGATCAGACTCGACCATGAAAATTACCTCTACCTAGGTATCTTTACCAAAATATGTGTGAAAGTTGTGTGAAAAATATAATGAACAATTATATTATAGCATCTATGTATTACAGTGGATATTACACAATATATGCATGTTATGTACGACTTGTATAGAACAGCTACTATTCCCGTTGGCCATATGACTTCTATAACAAGGTCTCAAAAGATTCTCCCTTAGATCTAATCCAGTGAACCTACGAAAGCGATCAATCGGTGACACAGATCTAAGACTAAGTATACAAATAGGAGTCATTCTGATATATCAGTATGCAGGCCCGTATTTATTAATTTTACGCCCCTAAGCAAACGTATATTTGCCGCCCCGTTTCCCCTCCTCAACCCTGATGATTTATTACAAATTAAATTGTTTAAAAAATATACGATCATTAGCGAACAAATTGTTTATTAAGAGTAAAATCAATATTGTAATGTCAAAGATGACGTTTTTGAATAAATTTGCGAAGCAGGTTTTTTGAAATGCGGCCGGCCCTTACGTATAACATAAGAAAACTACAGGTATTAGAAAATAAATACCTACGCGTCATGACGGTCTCCAATAGATATATCTCCATCAGAAACTTACACAACCTTTGCCCCGATATAGTACCAATAGCGAACTACATCGTAAACATTTCACAGAATTTCTACGAATTTAAACTGAATGAATATATCAAACGAATATGAATTAATATATCAAAATCTACCCATATTCAATCAACCAATGTAATATTTTTTTCATTTTTAACCATAATTTTAAACTAATTAAGCTCTTACTATTTTTTAACTTGATCAATTTACCCTTTCTGTATGTTTATTTGTTTTTTAGTCATTTTTCTTTTCAATTTCTACAAAATTCACCAATTTTATTGCATTACTAGAAATCAATAAATACACTGCTGGCCAATAGGTTGGAATAATTCAAATTTTTAGGGTAAGTTTCGATACATATATCTTCTGAACGATATGGAATATCAAAATACGGATTTCAGGACGTTTTTGGAAATTTCATCGACAAAAACTGGTCTGAATATCAATTTTCCATTATGCTCAAAAAAGGAATATACGGGGGTGTAAACTAAACCCCTAAAAAAATCAAAATTTCATTCTTACCGAGAATTTAGGAACACCAAAATCGAGTTAAATTTTTTATACCGGGGTAATCTATGGACCAATTCGAAAAAACAAATTTGGCCGATTTTTGATATCTCGCTTATTTTTGAATATACGGCGTTTTTATTGAAATTAGGACAATTTTTTGGAAATGTATCTCTTACTTTTTAAAAACAAAGTAAGTAATGGATTTTTTTCTTATTTTCAAGTAAGCTTACATGCCTCTAGCTGCCTCAGTAGCTAGAATTGACATTTCTTATACAGGGTGCCTGCGAAAACATTTAATAAGCATGTGTCACGAAAAATCTGTATATTTAAATAAACTGTGTGCAGAACCCTGTATGATTAAAATGAACGATAATTTTAAAATTTTAAAACTGTGAAGGGAAACCTTAGAAAAATATCTCGAATACTTAGCCCACCAATATAACAATACTTAGCCCACCAGCTAATCGTTACTACCGCAAGTTTTTTAAATGTTTTATATAGGGATTTACCGTGTAATTACAACGAAACTGTAAATTATGATAATACTCATCCGATCAAGAAAAATAAAAAACCGTTTCGAGATATTTTTCTAAGGTTTCCCTTCACAGTTTTAAAATTTTAAAATTATCGTTCATTTTAATCATACAGGGTTCTGCACACAGTTTATTTAAATATACAGATTTTTCGTGACACATGCTTATTAAATGTTTTCGCAGGCACCCTGTATAAGAAATGTCAATTCTAGCTACTGAGGCAGCTAGAGGCATGTAAGCTTACTTGAAAATAAGAAAAAAATCCATTACTTACTTTGTTTTTAAAAAGTAAGAGATACATTTCCAAAAAATTGTCCTAATTTCAATAAAAACGCCGTATATTCAAAAATAAGCGAGATATCAAAAATCGGCCAAATTTGTTTTTTCGAATTGGTCCATAGATTACCCCGGTATAAAAAATTTAACTCGATTTTGGTTTTCCTAAATTCTCGGTAAGAATGAAATTTTGATTTTTTTAGGGGTTTAGTTTACACCCCCGTATATTCCTTTTTTGAGCATAATGGAAAATTGATATTCAGACCAGTTTTTGTCGATGAAATTTCCAAAAACGGCCTGAAATCCGTATTTTGATATTCCATATCGTTCAGAAGATATATGTATCGAAACTTACCCTAAAAATTTGAATTATTCCAACCTATTGGCCAGCAGTGTAGAAAAACATTTTTAACTTAATTTAAATGACAAAATCAGTCATTCTATTTTCCTTTTTCCCTATTTTTGTTACCTTTTCGGACCTGCATTTACGGGGTTTATTCATTTTTACCTCAGACAAATTAAAATGTCTCGAAGAGAGACAAAAAAACTATTTATGAAAATTCAACTTCCTATTTATTTCCAACTTTTTCGAGGACCATTTGGTCTACTGAAAAACCCCTCGCCCCTCAGCGCTGTCGCTGTCAAAGAGCTGTCAATTTCCGTTTAACTTACTGCGCGTGGCTGTCTGGCTGGTACCGGACATGGCATTATCCTTGGACGTACTTTCACTTGTACTATTTAATTTAAAATTATATAAAATTTTATTTTTTCTGTTTCTTAGTGTGTCGTGCATTATAAAAATATAATTTTGCCGCCCCTTAATATCTGCCGCCCTAGGCTGCAGCCTTCTCAGCCTATTGGGAAAAATGGGCCTGTCAGTATGTACGATAAAGGTATTTGCAATTAGTAATGATTTATACCGGGTGATGCAGATTAGTGACTAGTGCCTCACCCCTATATTTCCTTTATTTTTTCGCGTATCCATTTTAAATTTTGGGTGCATAAATTACCCAATTTTTAGGGGTAATAAAAAATATATGAGACCATTACCGGTTTACCCGCAAATTACCGCAACTTTCGATTTTTAAATGTAAATTTCTACATATGTATTTGGATTCAAGACAATAATCTGAGTATACCATGAGACTTTTGCAAATTTTTGAGTTGATGCTCAGTTTTTTTAAGACATTCGTCTGTGCTTTGAAATACCAAAATTTGTGCTAGGGCAGGGAAAGTCCAAGGGAAATATAATTTTTCGCTTAATTTCTTTAATAACTATTTGCGAAATCTCTAAAGTTAAACATATCATACTTTTTTATCGAAAAGTTTTTTTTTCAAATGAGAATGTGGGTGGGTGAATGTCCGTGCGAATTTAACGCGCGTTCTGAGCCCGTGCGACAGGCAGTTTTTGTGATATTAAGTCGTGGAAGGGGAAAGCGGTGGGTGGCGCCTTTCAGTGCGGCGATGACGGCGACTACTGGACACTGCTACTTTATACTCGAAAATCGAAGCAATTTATCACGTTATCAATTTAACGGAACCCTAATTATTTTTCTTTTCTTTTTCTAAAATAAAAATAGTTACTAAAAGTTACTCCTTACACATCAGCTATCTGCCAGTGGAAGTTCCGGCAAAATCGGTACAGGTTGCGGAGATGAGCCAGAACAAACAGACAACGAAAATTTTAAAAATTGTTTTTTTGGTATTATGATTTGTTAAACACCGTCAAGGATTATAGACTAACAGGATTGCTTATCGGCCACGTGTTGTTAGTCAAGATATGACGTCAGCGGTTAAGTTCGGCCGGCATCCTTTTGCGCCAACGGTCGATTCCAAATTGATGCTAGGTTTCTCTAGGCACGATGTTAATGTACAAATGACACACTACACAATCGCCGGGAAATACACCGGTGGGGCAATGAACCTACGCCGTACGTATCCGCTGACGTCAAAAGCGTGGTGGGGGCTACGAGATTTGTCTAACGTTGCGTTTATGGGGATAAGCAATCCTGTTTAGTCTGAAACACCGTAGGTATGCACTCTCATATGCATTGATTAAAGAGCTGTTATTTTGACATTACAAACAGACACGTTTATTTATTTTTATAGATAAATTAGAGATTTTTTCTGAATCCATTTCAAATATATGCTATTTATTTTTCTATTTTATTTACCCAATTAAAAATAAAAAATCACGCAAAATAATAAAATAATTTTGTAATAATCCTTATACAGTGTAACATCGATAATCTAATAACCTCGATAAACTAATTGGAAATGAGGGTTGGTCGGATTTAACGTTTGTTCGAATTAACTAATAATTCTGGTTAAGTGTTACACATCTTAAAAAAATTAAATTTAATTGAAAATATTTTCTCATTTAAAAAAAAATTCAGAAAAATTTCGCCTCTTCCCGTAAAATATCCCCCGGCAGTGGCGTGTGATATTTTATTTTTCTCTCGAAGAAACAACGCATAAAGTGCAGATTCAACTACTGGATTCAGCTGCCCTTAGAGTTTTTCGTTTCTTCGGATCTTTATCAGCGGAACTGGCGAAATTCAGAAAGAAGTTATACTTACACAAAATGTAAAAAAACAAAACATTTAAGTAAATTTTTCGTTTTGTTGAATAAAAAAGTTTCGATTTTATAATTCGCCATTTTGACAGGAAATTTGATTCTCTACAAAACATCGTATTTTGTGTAGGTATATAATTTTTTTCAGAAAAATTTCGCTTTTTCTCGTAAAATATCCCCCGGCAGTGGCGTGTGATATTTTATTTTTCTCTCGAAGAAACAACGCATAAAGTGCAGATTGAACTACTGGATTCAGCTGCCCTTAGAGTTTTTCGTTTCTTCGGATCTTTATCAGCGGAACTGGCGAAATTCAGAAAGAAGTTATACTTACATAAAAATGTCCAAAAAAAAAACATTGAAATGTTTCGTTTTTCTTTGTTGAAAAAACAGTTTTTCGATTTTAAAAATCGCCATTTTGATAGGAAATTTGTTGTCTACAAAACATCGTATTATGTGTATATACAGGGTAAGTCTCGTAAAATTGACACCCCCCTTATCTCACGTATCGTTTGCCGATTTAACTCATTCAAAAAAGAAGTGGACGCGGTTTTTGATGAATTTTTATAATCTGAGCACGGATATTAAAAATCTCGTTAGATATACAGGGTGGAAAATAAAACATGATTTTTTTAAATGGAACACCCAGTATATTTTTATACCAAAATAATGTCCTTAATTTTCTGAATAAAAAAATATCTAATTGTTATATAATCACTCCACCTGTTCGTGAGATATTACTAAAAACTTATCACATTACGGGTGTCAATTATAAAACAAAAAACATATCAAGATACCTCTGGAAACAATGCCGTTTATTGAGATAATAAATAGGTGACAATAACAGTAACGAGTAATAACAATAAACAACATAAGCCTAATAAAAACAAATAAAAGTCAATATTAATACAGTAACACAATAGAGAAACACAATTTTATTTATTTACACGTAACGTAATTAAATATTTTCCACGTAACCACCACCATTCTGAATACACATTTGGCATCGCTTTATAAAATTGCTTCTCACCCTTTGAAATATATCACCATTTTGGTTTAATTCCTCAATTTTTACACGTATGCATTCTTTTAACTCATTCATATTATTAAAAACCCCAGTTTCGTATATATCTTGTTTTATCGTACCCCAGAGAAAAAAATCCATGTTGGTGTTAAGTCCGGATTTTTAGCGGGCCAATGTATAACACCGAGCCTTCCTATCCAAATAGGATATTTTCTGTTTAGGTATTCGGTGACGTTCCTTGCAGAATGTGGTGGTGCTCCATCCTGCTGCCAAATAACAGATCTGTTGTCCACTAAATTAATATTATCTAAATAATTTTCAACTGGATGTTGAAGAATATCCACATAACGTTGTGCATTTAAGGGCCCATTTATAAATACGGGACCTACAATAGCATCCTTGTGGATGCCACACCACACGTTTACAGTTTGCTGTTCTTGTGTTTTTATTTTTTTTTACAATATGTGGATTTTCCGCTGCCTAGTAATGTGCATTTTTTGTTAAAATGTTAAAAATTCCCGCAGTAGAAAAACTGCTTTCGTCAGTCCAAAAGACATGACTTAGAAACTCATCATCTTCCTCTATTCTATCAAGTATGTCTCTGCAGAAGGTTAACCTGTCTTGAAGGTTGTTGTCGTCTAAATATTGAACGGGCAAAATACTATATGGTTTAAAATTATGGCGATGTAATATTTTTATCACACTTCTTTGTGATATATCCAATTCTATTGCTGCCGCATAGGATGATTTGGATGGATTTTCAGCAAAATAGAATAACGCGTTGAGTTCTGTGTCTTCTCCTGTTTTTGTTCTTCGCCTTTCCCTTTTCTTGTCTCTCAGAGATTCGGTTTTCCTAAACTTTGCATAAATGTTTTTAAAACTATTTTTGGAAGGAGGTAGCCTTTCTCGAAATAACCTAACATACTCCCTCCGAGCAAGAGACTTATTCTTGTTGCAGTGAATATAAATTTCAAGTAACTCTTTTCGCTCTTCCAATGAATATACCATTTTCAAAATAACTTGCTTCTTTACGAACACTACGTATTTTTTACGCTAATATCTAAGAGAGTGAACTACTATCTCACAAAAAATTGGATGACATCTGTCAACAAATAAACAATGCAAATATGCATTGTTTCCAGAGGTATCTTGATATATGTTTTTTGTTTTATAATTGACACCCGTAATGTGATAAGTTTTTAGTAATATCTCACGAACAGGTGGAGTGATTATATAACAATTACACATTTTTGGATTCAGAAAATTAAGGACATTATTTTGGTCTAAAAATATAAGGGGTGTTCCATTTAAAAAAATCATGTTTTATTTTCCACCCTGTATATTTTACGAGATTTTTAATATCTGTTCTCAGATTATAAAAATTCATCAAAAACCGTGTCTACTCCTTTTTTGAATGAGTTAAATCGGCAAAGGATAAGTGAGATAAGGGGGGTGTCAATCTTAAGAGACTTACCCGGTACATGTATATACAACAGCGGAACTGGCGAAATTCAGAAAACAGTTATACCTACTTACACAAAAATGTAAAAAAAACATTGAAATTTTCGGTTTTTTTTTGTTGAAAAAAAAGGACTTTATAATTCGCCATTTTGATAGCATATTTGATTCTCTACAAAACATCGTATTATGTGTACCTATATCCTATATACATACTAAAAATGCATAATTTTTGTTTTGTTAAAAATGGACAAATTTACTACGTTCTCAAAAATCCAAGCCTAAATTTAATAAAAACACTGTAGATTTAGGTATCATTTTGAATGTACAATTGAACATAGGTATATGAAACAATAAAATACCTTAAACGATTTAATTCCTTTTACCCCTGTTTATTTAGACAGTCAATGCACTATATGTTTTCCTTTGCATTTTGTTCTGGAAAGCTCAGTGCACTAAAGAAGCATTCATTTACCGTTATTTTATGCTTAATAAGTTTCCTATCTACCGAGCTATCTCCACTACAAAAGCTACAAACACATAATCTCAAAGAAATGTTCTTGATTGTGAGAAATGTTGCCGTCAAAGAACAATGTACCTGTGAATGAGATTGTACTTTTAACTGAAATATTATTGTTTGTTTAGCAAATAAAAGTTATAATGATGCTGCTTTGCGAAAGTTTGCTTACATCAACCAACCAACGTAGGTAATAATTTTATTTTAATAAACGTCATAATCATTTTACACGCTTATTATGTTTTAATTGGACGAAGTTATTCTGCCCGCATTAAAATTCTAACGGGCTAAGCAGTGCTGTACTAAACAAGAGACAAAATGTAGTCAGATGTATGCTCTAGTAGGTGCATAGTGCATACCTACCAAATTGTATTACCTATTACCGTAGACAACTAATTCTACGCTACTACCTACATCCAATACAACTATGTACATATTTATCAGGCTCTTCGTTAATAAAGTGGAGTCGTAATTTATCGAATCGAATTTATAGAATCGTTTCTCCGCTACGATTGAAAGAGATGTACATTATTATTTTCCGAGGTCATTTCTTCAAAAATTGTTATGATTTATCCAAAATGTACTGTACTTTTCAAAACTACTAGCTTAATTTCTTACTGTAAATTATAGTAGCCTACATAAATCAAGACTTAACTGAACAAAAATACCATATCCAGTAATTTTACAAAATTTAGGGCCAACCACCCAAATCGGTTATCCAACGTCCAACGCTTCTACTTCTACTTGCTTAGATATGATACTTATATGAAAATCTCAAATAATAAAGAAGCATTCAAATAAACATAAAAAATATGTAGGTACCTACATTAAGTAGATACGAGTATATAGTTATATTTACTCGTATATAGCTCGTATATAGAGCTCGTATACGGGTGTGAAGATATCCACATCCACATTTTCAGATAGGACTATAATTGATAAAGCCGTGGTCTCAATTCATATAGGTTCCGCTTTTGATTAAAAATGTATGTTTTAGGAATAAGTACATGAAAACTTAGGGATATAAACACAATACACCTATACAACATCTGCTGAATGGATAAAATTAATGTTAACATACATTATTTAAGCCGTGATACAGATTTTATTTAAATTGGGTTAAAATTATTTAGATAAAGAATAGCAATTAAAAATGAAGGTGTAGAGTTTTTATTTCACGATAGATCGATAGAGAATTAAAGAATACATGGTAGAGTACCATTGAGTTTATTTGTCAGGCCGTCTAGGGGGATGAAATGGGGTTAAAATTGTTTAAAAAATTTACAGCAAGGTCAAATGAAGGTGTAGAGTTTTTATTTCACGATAGATCGATAGAGAATCAATGAATACATGGTAGAGCACCATTGCATTTATTTGTCAGGCCGTCTAGGGGGATGAAATGGGGTTAAAATTGTTTAAAAAAATAATAGCAAATTCAAATGATGGTGTAGAGTTTTTATTTCACTACAGGTCGATAGAGAATCAAAGAATACATAGTAAAGTACCATTGCTTTTATTTGTCAGGCCGTCTGGGGGATGAAATGGGGTTAAAATTGTTTAAAAAATTTACAGCAAGGTCAAATGAAGGTGTAGAGTTTTTATTTCACGATAGATCGATAGAGAATCAATGAATACATGGTAGAGCACCATTGCATTTATTTGTCAGGCCGTCTAGGGGGATGAAATGGGGTTAAAATTGTTTAAAAAAATAATAGCAAATTCAAATGATGGTGTAGAGTTTTTATTTCACTACAGGTCGATAGAGAATCAAAGAATACATAGTAAAGTAACATTATTTTTATTTGTCAGGCCGTCTGGGGGGATGAAATGGGGTTAAAATTGTTTAAAAAATTTACAGCAAGGTCAAATGAAGGTGTAGAGTTTTTATTTCACGATAGATCGATAGAGAATTAAATAATACATGGTAGAGTACCATTGCATTTATTTGTCAGGCCGTCTAGGGGGATGAAATGGGGTAAAATTTGTTTAAAAAAATAATAGCAAGTTCAAATGATGGTGTAGAGTTTTTATTCCACTACAGGTCGATAGAGAATCAAAGAATACATAGTAAAGTACCATTGCTTTTATTTGTCAGGCCGTCTGGGGGGATGAAATGGGGTTAAAATTGTTTAAAAAAATAACAGCAGGTCCAAATGAAGGTGTAGAGTTTTTATTTCACGATAGATCGATAGAGAATTAAAGAATACATGATAGAGTACCACTGCATTTATTTGTCAGGCCGTCTAGGGGGATGAAATGGGGTAAAATTTGTTTAAAAAAATAATAGCAAGTTCAAATGATGGTGTAGAGTTTTTATTCCACTACAGGTCGATAGAGGATTAAAGAATACATGGTAGAGCACCATTGCATTTATTTGTCAGGCCGTCTAGGGGGATGAAATGGGGTTAAAATTGTTTAAAAAATTTACAGCAAGTTCAAATGAAGGTGTAGAGTTTTTATTTCACTACAGGTCGATAGAGAATCAAAGAATACATGGTAGAGCACCATTGCATTTATTTGTCAGGCCGTCTAGGGGGATGAAATGGGGTTAAAATTGTTTAAAAAATTTACAGCAAGTCCAAATGAAGGTGTAGAGTTTTAATTTCATGATAGATCGATAGAGAATCAATGAATACACGGTAGAGCACCATTGCATTTATTTGTCAGGCCGTCTAGGGGGATGAAATGGGGTTAAAATTGTTTAAAAAATTTACAGCAGGTCCAAATGAAGGTGTAGAGTTTTTATTTGGACCCTTCATTTGGACTTACTCTAAATTTTTTAAACAATTTTAACCCCATTTCATCCCCCCAGACGGCCTGACAAATAAAAGCAATGGTACTTTACTATGTATTCTTTGATTCTCTATCGACCTGTAGTGGAATAAAAACTACACCATCATTTGAACTTGCTATTATTTTTTTAAACAAATTTTACCCCATTTCATCCCCCTAGACGGCCTGACAAATAAATGCAATGGTACTTTACTATGTATTCTTTGATTCTCTATCGACCTGTAGTGGAATTAAAACTCTACACCATCATTTGGACTTGCTATTATTTTTTTAAACAAATTTTACCCCATTTCATCCCCCTAGACGGCTTGACAAATAAATGCAATGGTGCACTACCATGTATTCTTTGATTCTCTATAGACCTGTAGTGAAATAAAAACTCTACACCTTCATTTGAACTTGCTGTAAATTTTTTAAACAATTTTAACCCCATTTCATCCCCCTAGACGGCCTGACAAATAAAAGCAATGGTACTTTACTATGTATTCTTTGATTCTCTATCGCCCTGTAGTGGAATAAAAACTCTACACCATCATTTGAACTTGCTATTATTTTTTTAAACAAATTTTACCCCATTACAGCCCCCTAGACGGCCTGACAAATAAATGCAATGGTACTCTACCATGTATTCTTTGATTCTCTATAGACCTGTAGTGAAATAAAAACTCTACACCTTCATTTGAACTTGCTGTAAATTTTTTAAACAATTTTAACCCCATTTCATCCCCCTAGACGGCCTGACAAATAAACTCAATGGTACTCTACCATGTATTCTTTAATTCTCTATCGATCTATCGTGAAATAAAAACTCTACACCTTCATTTTTAATTACTATTCTTTATCTAAATAATTTTAACCCAATTTAAATAAAATCTGTATCACGGCTTAAATAATGTATGTTAACATTAATTTTATCCATTCAGCAGATGTTGTATAGGTGTATTGTGTTTATATCCCTAAGTTTTCATGTACTTATTCCTAAAACATACATTTTTAATCAAAAGCGGAACCTATATGAATTGAGACCACGGCTTTATCAATTATAGTCCTATCTGAAAATGTGGATGTGGATAACTTCACACCCGTACCGAACATTTGTTTCACTTTCGTTGTTTATGCCCGCCTATATCTAACGTTACACTACCGATCCCTTAAACTTTTCCAATGTTAAAATATCTATAACCGGTGCATGAGATCCTCGGTCCGCATATATATTATCCTGATCCGATGTTAAGATATCACGTGCTGTGGAAATATTTTCATTTGTGTTCTGCGGAATGAGAATATAATAGTATTTAGGTAGGTACGTGGTATGGGGTGTACGGTGTACTTACGTAGGAATAACAAAAATTGAAAATCTGAAATTCAAATCAAGGGAATATTTGTTTGCTAAATTCTAGCAGTGAATCATAGCAGGTATATGGTAATGCAAATAAAACAGTCAACAGCAAGTGTATGAATATTTTAGTCACAGAAACATGAGCACGTAATCTGTGGATGTACTCGTAATAGCAGACAGCATGAACTTGGTGAACCAACAGTACGTGGACTCTACACCACCCCAACCGGAACTATGGTCACTAGTCGGGATTAACTACAAAAGTTGTACAATTGCTTTGTATACGTCGTATTTATTCCCTTCCGTTTGGTTCGCCGCAGTATGAAAAGAGATGTCGAATGTTGGCAGAAGGTGAATTTTCAAGTTTTTTTAAAGCGAGGAAACAGTTGTTTCCGGTGAATCAACGTTTTAATGAGTTGTTTACTTTGATTAAGCCCCTATATGGAAATGGAAGGAATATGTTAGACAATAGTAAAGTATATTGATGCAAGTAAGTATCGGTTAAAATTTAAAATAAATATCAAATTGCTTGCTTAGTTGCGTTGTTGCCTTATGAATAAATTAAACAATCGGTAAGATCAATATAATCATATAATATCATTGAATGTTTCGGCTAGATTAGAATCGAATTAGATCATTAGATTGTTAAGTTGGTTCCGCTTTTACCACAATATCGTGGCTGAATGGGTAATATCCGCAGCTATTTAATTTAAAAAAATCAGTACGACCACTTAAAGTTAAAAAAATATATGAAGATAATAAATAGCAGCCCATGGAGGTTTCTAAAAATTTCTGACGTTTACATAAGACATAGGACGACGTACTCAATTCAACTCAATTCAAAACAGTTTATTTTATAATTAAAGAACGAATGTCGTCCACCATAGATTAAGGTCCACGGATAATACCTACCCCGAGACCAGCCGGATATCCACGTGCAGGCAGCAGCGTGGCAATTGAAGGGCTAGGCACCGGGATGGCTCAGGGACGTAGAAGGTAATTAAAAATACTACATTTGCAGCTCCTTACACAGGGGTGTGTATTATCTGCAATTGGAAAGCAGTTTTACCCAATGGGTATCAAGGAAATTATTGGGAATTGATGCAATTTTTGTTGTGTCCCTCTTTGGGACCGTGTCAGATGCTCTGAGGGTAAAAAAGCCAAATGAAAAACCCCCTTAAACGTAGGTCCGAAAATGGTAACAAACAAAGTGAAAAAAATTTGAAAAAATTAACAAAAATGACCAATTTTGTCATGAATTGTAGCAGTAAAATATTATTGAATTTTAAAATTTCTAGCAATGTATTAAAAATTATTGAATTTTGTGGAATTTGGAAACAAAAAGACTAAAAAATACATAAACAAACAGAAAATGGTGAAATTGGTAAAGTTAAAATAGTTTAAAAAAAATAATGTTCAAGAATCGTTTAAAAATTATGGTCAAAAATGGTAAAATACCTAATGCGGTTGGTGAAAAATGGGTAAATTTTGGTAGATTAATTTATGTTTTATTTTAAAAGGTGCGTTGTGCTCCCTAAAGCGTGTAATGTTGTTTGTTAGCGGACTATCATTCAGTTTGAATTCATAGAATTTTTGTGATATGTTTCTGATGTAGTCCGCTATTGGTATAATGTCGGGACAAAGGTTGTGTAAGTTTCTGATGGAGATGTATCTATTGGAGTCCGTGATGAGGCGTAGGTATTTGTTTTCCAATACCTATAGTTTTCTTATGTCCGTGGCCGATGCACCGGCGCCGCGTACGTAAGGGCCGGCCTGGAATCTGGAATCTGGAATATGTCCGGAGTGCGGATCGAGATCCGCTGCACTTAGGCCCCATTGGGCCCCTTGTGCTTCCTCCGTGAGGGAAATATCTCCCTAGGTCATCGACCAGCCCAATGTTGTACAAAAAGTGATGATGTTGCCCAGGGGCATTTCCCTCAAATTGGCCATAGAAGGCCAACGTTCCCCCAATATGGATTCTCTGGTCGATGACACGGCGGAACATTCGCAAAGGCCGGCGAAGGGCCGGCCTCTGTATACATGTATATATTAATTGTTTGTTATGCCTACTTAGTCTGCTATTTCTTGCCATCAGAGGATAGAGGTATCTTGGCAAAGAATAGATTTTGCGTATAATTTCTTTTATATGCGTCGTGAAAGTCAGTCTTTAATCCAAAATAACCCCCAAGTATTGTTTCGTCTGTACAGAAACCCCCCCCCGCGACGTACTCAGTTTATGTCAAAAACTCTACACTAAAGTTAGGGTGGTCTCTAAAGTTTAGAGACTTCGTGCTTTGACGGTTGCCTATGTATATGATGTCACACTAAAAAAGTATTAGAAACAGTGTTGCCATAACGGATTTTCCGCTAGATTTAGCGGATTTTAATGTTATTTAGCGGCTAAAATTGTTATGTTATGGTTAAAAGGCCGCAAGGAAATCGTTATACCTACGTATCTACCTAACCTAGTGTGCGACATTTCAAAATAACTTTGTATTCTTATTTTTATTCAAATTTGTATTTACTGAACGTATTTACTGAACGCATTTACTGAACGCATAAACAGTAGGTGCATCACGTAGGTATGGGGTGACAACCTCATTGCTAATAATATGAAATTTCGATAAACATGGTAGCCGTTGCCACATACCTAGGTATACATAATTCATAATTCTGAAACTGATCCAATGTGATTTCCATGTTTTATGCAATAAATTATTCCTCAGGCGCCACTGGTGGTATGTATCGTACACCGGACACTCTAGCCTAATTCCAGCAGTTTTTTTCACCTAGTTAGGACCTATTTTAAGAACTGTTTCTACATGCACCACTAAAATATGAGAATACATTCCGTAAAATCAGATGCAGTTAACGCATTTCGGATGGTTGAAAGATTATTCTTACTATATTGGAAGCAAAAGTGTACAAGGAAATTTACCGACTAAAGGGAAAGGGTCGATTTTTCACTAAGTTAGCCAACAGCTAACTAAACTTCACCAAACAAGGAAAAGGAAAACCGGCCCTTAATTGAGATATGCGGTAATAATATCCTAGGTACTACCTAACTAATTAGTGTGCATAATACATACGCATTTGCTGGGAATATATATTATATATTTGTTATAGTCTTTATATTTATATTATCTAGGTATACTAGGTATATTATTATTACTTTTTCCTTTTAATTTTACATTTGCTGTAATGAAAATTCATGTAAGAGTATGTACAGAAGAAATTAATAAAATTATCTTCAATATTACGTATCAGAGGTATCTACCTGGGGTACTATACAAGACTACAAGGTAATATTTGTGGTACTACCACAGAGATATCTGGTAGGTACTACCTACATTAATATTAAAAAACCAGAAATGAATAATAAGAAAGCAATGTCGGGACATATAGTTACAAAATAGCATCAATTAAGTATATATATAATTATTATTGTTTGTGAGGCATAGGTATTTCTATGAAGATACCTATATACCTGACTAGGTAGATAACCTATCTAATAATGATTTCATGATTTATTATTAATTTATTAATAATTACAATTTATACAAATTCTATACATAATTCACCTACCCGTGAAACAATTCACCCGTGAAACAATTAGTTGTTTCACGGGGGTTATTTATATGTATGTACCTATACCCTATACCTATATACGTACCTATGTAATTAAAAAGGAAATTTGAAAATGGCATGCCCAAATAAAACTAACCTTTCTTAATCTAACGACTTCCTGGAATTCCAAGGGTGCAGGCCGGTTCACACATGGTTTCCTCAAAACCTCCCCATAACTGTCACTCTCTTGCTGCATCTGTTGAAAATCCAAAGATTTCGTCTCCTTGTATTGCGAATTGACCGCCACTGAACGAGCGAAACAACTTTTGTAATTCCCGTCCTCAAATTCACCACCTAAAGCAAATTGTACTTGATCGTTCATTTTGCGACAATATCACTTTTTTAACAAAAACCACGAAAAAGCATATATGTATAAATAGTAAGCAATATAAAAAAAATGTTTATAGGTAGGTATAAAACTGAAACGTTTACAGAAACTCCACAAGAAACTTTTTGTAGAATAGTTCAATTAAAACCCAATCACAATATCCTTTTTCTCACGTAATTTCATTCAAGTTAAATATCTAGGCCTGCCTTGCACTGAACCGACAACACCACTAAGCGGCTGCAGCTACAGGACTGCTGACTGCTTCTGAAATCTGACCTGACAATTCAGTGAATTCTTTAAAAGTTAAAACGCGCCAATGAATATGTTGATTGCGCACGACAAAATATAATGTGTATAGTTGGTCACGTACATCTTGGCGCGTTGGAACAGTTAGTATATGTTTTTGGTTTCGGCCTGTCGACGTTTGTGATGCCGTAATCATAATATTTATGATATTTGACATTTACACACTCCGCTAGTTTACGTCTGTACGGCAGATCAAAACTTTCATCTGAGGTCCCTACGTTAAATACAGAGGTTAAATACAAGTACGGTCTGCGCGACACTTCATCCAGCGAGCAAGTTTTTCTCTATGCTTCTACTGTCTATTGCTCAGTACTGTGAGAGTGTAAGCCTGCGACTTTGAATGTTTTGTGGCTGTCTCTATCCCCTTAAGTGTTTTGTGCTTGTGTGACCTAGTGTTTTGTGGGCATAGAAGTTTGAGCTCAATCAGCTGTGGCTGTCAAACAATTCAAACATCAAACATGACAACATATGTCTTTTGTGGCTTACAATATGCCTTCAAGATTTTTTATTTTTCAAATTTTACTTTTTATCTTGCTGTCTCAAAACTAACATAATATTTAACTTGACTTACTTGAAATATTTTCTACTACATAGAGCATATATACAATAACAAAGTTGATAAATTATTGGATATTTCCTTGTACTAGTATAAATAATTAATTGGTTTATGTTATTTACGTTTGCAAAGAAAAATGGCTAGTTCCTCCAAGAATGCGTTCTTGGAGAAATGCGAAAAGGAGTGTGATTCTGAAACCGACGCTATTTTGTCAAAGAAATGTGATATGTCACCTGCTAAAGAGAAACCGTTGTCTCCAATACTTGGCAGTGGAATAATTAACAGAAAATTCTTTGGAAGAAGATTGAGACATAAGAACAATAGGGTTAAACTTAGCAACAAATTTGCAGAGTATGAAAGAAATGAAGTAGACTCGGACAAGTCTTTGGGTGCCACAGGTGTTGCTAATCAAATCCACCCATTGTTGGTTGATGATAATTTCACTCCCAACTCTGATGAATGTTTACTAAATCGCATTAATAGGTTAGAAAGATTGGAAAACAATAAGCATCTTATTTACAGAATACTAATCACTGATAGTAAAAGTGATATTTTCTTTAAGAAACCTATGTCACCAGCTCCAGTGAGAATAAAGAAACATGGGGCGGCACAGTTTACTAACTTAAATAAAAAGGAATCTGCTGAACATCTGCAGTGGTCAGGTGGTCGAAAATCAAACGTTTGTATTTTTGAAAATTATGATAAAATGGGAAAATTATGTGAAAATAATATAACACAACTAGGAGATACATCTAATGTAGATCATCTTGGGAATATTCTGTTGCCAGGATTTAAAAATACTTCTAGGGCTTATGCCAATCCATCGAAGGGTGCTAATAATGATGAAGAATGTAGTGCACTGCTAAGCAGTGAAAATACAGAAAGATTTTTAGATGATGATCTCAATATGGATATTAAAAATAAAATGCAGTTTAATAAAAAATTGGATGCAAATCAGTGTTCTTCTCTAACACAGGAAATTTGTGACTCCGGAGTGAGTAATACTCAAATGTTATATGCACTGGATGATATGTTAAGCTCACTAGGATATAATAAAGATAACAAAGATATTGAAATAGAAGGTAAGGCAAATGTTGACTTCAAGGGTTTTGAGAAAGATGAGATTTTAAGATCTGGTGATACTTTGCAACAGTTAATTAGTCTTTATAAAAACTTTGAAGTTTTGAGCACTAATTCGAACAATAAAATTAGAGAGAATAAACAAAGAATATTTCCTATTACTAACCCAACACATGCCAGAAGAGAAATTATAAATTCAAGTGCAATGGGAAAAGATACTAAATATGAAACAAAAAATTGGGCAATACGGAATAAACGTAAGGTGGAACTTATAGGGCAAAATATATTTGAAGGATTCTCTAGTGCACCTATGAAGAGAATTAAATTATCAAGCAACAATTTATGTGTTGAGTCTTCTATAAATATGGTTTCCAAAATTGAGAAGAGTCCATTAATAGAAGAAAGTATAGGAAAGCAAACCAATATTTCGAATATGCCCGAAAAGAGTTATCCTCTTAATGGATTTTGTAGTGCTTCAGGCAAATCAATAAATATTTCTAAACAACTTCTGAAGGAAGCTGGGAATATATTTGAAGATTTATATTTGAATTTAAAAGCAGATAATGAGAATATTTGTAATGATTTACATTTCAATTATTCTCCTCCAAATACCTCAAAAAGCACTAAATCAAATAATAGTAATTTATTATTAGATGACACAACCAATATAAAAATGGAAACTAACATTCTAAAGGCATTTGATAAGGATAATTCTCTTAAAGGCTTTTGTAATGCTTCAGGCAAATTAATAAATATTTCTGAAGAGTCTCTTAAAAAAGCTGGAAATATTTTTAATGAAGACATCAATGTGGATTCTTCCAATCAATGTGTCTCAAAAGGTGTTGTAGAGCAATTCAGAAGTAATAAAAATGAAAAACCCACTAATAATGGAGCAGAAATGTTTTCAGACATAACTAAACTTTGTAGCGCTTCAGGTAAATTAATAAACGTTTCAGAAGATTCTCTTAAAAAAGCTGGAAAGATTATTAATGAAGACATAAATGCAGATTCTTCTAAGGAAAATGTACAATCCTGTGTTTCAAAAGGTGTTATAAAGTCTTCTATAAATGCCGTTTCCAAAATTAAGAAGAGCTCATTAACAGAAGAAACTATAAGAAAACAAACCAATATTATGATTATGCCTGATAAGAGTGATTCTTTTAATGGATTTTGTAGTGCTTCAGGCAAATCAATAAATATTTCTGAACAACTTCTGAAGAAAGCTGTGAACATATTTGATGATTTAAATTTAAACTCTTCTGAAGATAATTTAAGCGCAGTTAATGAGAATATTTGTAGTAATTTACATTTCAATTATTATCCTTCAAACACGTCGAAAGACGCTAAATCAAATAATAGTAATTTATTATTAGATGACAAAACCAATATAAAAATGGAGACTAACATTCCAGAGGCATTTGATATGAATAATTCTTTTAAAGGCTTTTGTAATGCTTCAGGCAAATTAATAAATATTTCAGAAGATTCTCTTAAAAAAGCTAGTGAGATTTTTAATGAAGATATAAATGTGGATTCGTCTAAGAAAAACTTACAATCCTGTATCTCAAAAGGTGTTGTAGAGCAATTCAGAAGTAATATAAATGAAAAACCCACTAATAATGGAGCAGGAATATTTTCAGACATAACTACACATAATGGAAAATCAGAAGGTGATGCTGAAGATGAAAATATAACCAAAATAAGTCACATAAAAAATAAATATGCCAAAATAGAAGCTCATGATATCAGACCTTCTAATTATAGTTCGAATCATTTAATAAGCATATCAAAAAATACATTTGAAGTAAATGTTGCAGATGCAATCCAGTCCCATATTAATCAATGTAATACTACAAGGGCATATATCTCAACCCCTGTGCACTTTCAGGCAGCAGAAACAGAATATATTAAAACAGATAAATGCGCCTTACAGGAAGGTGACATATCCAATAATAATGATCAAGCTAACGAAACAATAGGGACCCCTAGAAAATCAAATATTTTAAATAATGGTTTATTAGAAAAACTAAATTCAAAGTCCAACAAGAAAAGATTGGGTGTAACACATTGTAAACAAATACAAATAGCGGGTAGTAAATTAAGCAAAGCCAAGTTAATATTTGATGAAGATTTTTCTAGCATATCCCCTGTGGTACCACAGCCAATTATTAACACTTATAACTCTACTCCTATTAGGAAAGATTCCTCCTGCTCCACACCTATTAGAAATGACAGTGTAGCGCCACGGAAGAGCTTCACTAGTTTTATGGATTCCATTAATATAACACCTATAAAAGTTAATATTGATATTGATAACAAAACTGATCCCTCTATAAGATTCAATGCTAGGATACTGTTATTTCCTCCCGCAAAAGAAAGTCATGCTGAGAGTATAAGTGAACTGGAAAGAGAGAAAACAAAATTAGAAGAGAGGTTGTCACTTATTTTAAAAAGGCAAAAAGTTTTGGAAAGCCGTAAAGAAGAAAAGCTGCATATTAATAAAAGGTAAGATGTTTTAAAATAATTCAATTTGAAGCACCATAGATAAATTGTACAGGTTTAACTATACGATACGAGTTCCAAGTGGAATAATATCACAGGTGGCAATGCCACATATGAGAGGCACTTTTTGTGGTAAGTGGCTAAAGCTTTAATGTAACAATAATAATAATTTTTATAAGCAGTTTGGCAATTATCTATCAATATCAGAACGGAAAAACCAACACATACCTAACCTCATTCATTTTTTTTTACGATACAACTGACATCAAACAACATCTTACTATAATATGTAATAAAACTACTACCTAATTTGAAGCTGTTGTAAGGTGACTAAAAAACGCCTTAATAATTAATATTTTAAGTGTGTGGTTATATATAATATAATCCACGTTCTACTTTCTAGTACATATTTGTATAATGGACCTCCCTATATAAGCTACGTTCGGGATACACACTCTTGCAATTTTATTTACACAAAGCATGTTCAAACCATTCAGGTATTGTACGTTGTAGTAAATAGTGCAACTTTGCATGCATTCGGATATTGCCTTTTGAAGTAAAAGGAGTTCACTCTATAAGTTCCATCTAAACAAGGCTAAGTTCTAGTTACAGTTGACATTTTAGGTTATATTAGGTAGATATATCTGTTTTTTTAGTGTTTGAACTTGTCTTTAAACGTGCTTAAAATAATAAATATAAAATTATTAATAATTGGTGATTATTTATGAAAATAATTACTAAGAAATATTTATCTTATTCAACGTTATTTCAGACCTAAAACTGGAGTATTATACCAATCCAAATGCAACAACAACAGGATTTCTTTGGTGTCTTTTGTTAACAATCATTATCCAGGGGATGACAGTCATAACACGGAATCATTTTCTATTAATCCCCATAATGCTGAAAACGTACATTTCAATGAGTAAGTAGATTTTTTTTACAGCACTATAAAGCCGTCTGATAAAATGTCACATACAGCTGTTTTGCCCTACGGCAGCCATTAAAATATTTGAAAGCATACCGCACCAGCAGCACCGCTGAGCCTTGCTTCTTGACTTTCTTCGCCAGTGTGTATTACCCCCGGGGGTGTCGTGTCGGGTATTATTACACTGCAACAATTAATTAGTGTTAATTTATATCAATAATTTATAGATGTGATCTATAAATTATCTTAAAGATCGTATATTAATATTAATTAATATTTATTGAGATATTCAGATATTGAAGTTATGAAATTGTTTACACTGTTTTTTATTTTACATATTAAATTTTTCTTAGGCAACTTTCAGCAGTTGTTACTACAAAAGATGTAGCTATTATTGTTCCAAATACCAAAAACATTATTGGCGTCTGTGAAATTGAAAATGCTTTTAATGCTATGCCAGGGGTAGATCCTAATTTGCTTCTCAAAGGATGGATAAGGAACCACTATAAATGGATTGTTTGGAAATTAGCTAGTTATGAGAATATGTTTCCAACAAAATTTAAAGAATGTCTTAATGTGGAGAATGTTATACAGCAACTAAAATATAGGTAAAATACAGGAATACAGCAGTTTTTGAGTTGTGTTAACATTTCTATATACAGTAGAGCCCCGATTATCCGGAACTTTATAGTTTCCTAAACGTATTTTGATATTCCCTTTTAACAATTATTTTATTTGATTTTGTTTGGTTATATCACGTGGGTATGCTTGTAGAAAAAATTCAATTAAAACGTTTTGATATGTAAAAATATTGTATTTTTATTTTAATGTTTACGTGTACTTACCTACATTTTGAAATGATTTTCGATTATGATAAAATTCAGTCATCCGCACTCGTGTCGGTTCACCTTATTCTGGATAGTCAGGGTTCTATATTATAATATACTAAACAAATAATTGTTCATAAATACTATAATTCCATAAAATAATGATGGGTAACTATTACTTTTAGATATGATCGAGAAATTGATAAAGCAGAAAGATCTGCATTGAGAAAAATATACGAAAAGGATGATGTTCCCCAAAAGCGAATGGTTTTATGTGTCTCAAATATTAAAACGGTAATTACCTAAGTTAGTAATTATTTAATGAAATTGTTAATCCTTATCGTCCACTTCTTCCCAGCTCTGCCTTGGTTTGAAAACTCATTTGCAGAAAACTATATTTTCCTCACTTGTACCTAACACAAAATATTACTTTATTAAAACAAAATAGTTTATATTTTATTTTCTAACTAAACTAAACGTCATAAAATGGTTAGTTTTACCCAAGATCCCTATACTTAGAAGGTTACTTCATTTCTGTGCTAGTAGGAGAGGGTATTGTGGTATACAGTGGGATGAGCGACACCATCTGGCTATCTTGCCTGTCACTCTTTTTCTGTATATTGTATATCATTGTAAACTTTCATTACTTTCATTGCGATTGAGTGCAAATATATAAATATGCGATTGAGTGCATGTTTATATATTTCCTGTATTCTGCCGTCCTAAGGAAGACCACCGCATCTGGATATTATACAATAATGAGTAAATCGATCTCAAAGTTTAGGCAACCTTTAAAATGTCCACAAATTTTTATTACGCAGCAAATGAAAATAATTTCACTCTATGTTAATGAAATTTTTAAAAAAAATGTTTTTTTTTAGAAAAAATGCAGTTTCCACCTATATTTTGCATAAAAAGGTAGATACTCGGAAAGAAAATTTAATTTTTATTAGAAAATGCTAAGAAAAACCACAGCATCTAACATTTTATCAGCCCCCTCAAGTAATTTTATGAAAAATACTGAGTGTAACGAATATTATTACCAAAAATGTAGGTACGCCTCTTTTTTTATATTTTATTTATTAATTTTTTGAGATTCAGCAGCTAAATACAAATTTTTTTGTTGCTTAAATTATTTTCGTATCTCGAGTGGTTCTCAAAAAAAAATTATTTTTGTTTGTGTAGTTCAGAGACAGTGGTTTTTATTTTTTCTCTCGAAAACGTAGTAAAATATGACAATTAATATATAAATTACAGAAAAATGAGTGGCGGGAATTTTTCATCAATAATAATCGTTAAATTGCCTCTCGGGATGCAGCGTAGAAATTTTAATCCAATTACGGCGAAACTAGCCCCGCATCACTAGCACCTTCCAGATATTTTTAAAAAACTGTTATTTTTAAAGATATCTTGGTTTTTGCATTTCCGGGTCTATGTTTAAATGAACTGTTTTTCATAGAATAAGGAGTCACAACTTTCCGTTTGTACATGATATTTAAGGACCTTTTTTCCACTGAAGTAAAGCAAACTTTTAAAAAGATATTATTAAAGTATGTCCTTATTATATGACTTATCTTATTTGCATTGAGCTTTGAAGATTTTACGTTTTTTCTTGATCAACTTTGATGAGACACAAATTAAAACAAATCACTTCACACCAAACTTAACAGAAAATAAATAGGTTATTACTGAAATTTGGAAATACACGCAAAATTCTTAGCGTTTGCATTTTACTTGGAATAAAAACGGCATCTGCAGGCTATGACAAGTATATGCCGTGTTTATCCTAAGTAGCGTTGTAGTTGCGGGGTTCTTCTTCAGTTTAGCAAATCTTTTTGTAGATGCTAGGTTTAGAATTCTTTTAAAAATATATATTTGTGCTTGTAAATACGGTGTTTTTCTTATGTAAATATGTGATATAAGCTGTCTAGAACTGATTTTCGCGCTTAACTCAATTTTTATAATTTTTGCACATGCGGTGTTTTTCCTAAGGACGGCAGTATTATAATATGTATACATGAATCTTTTGGAAATAAAATATTGTATTACAGTCGGAGTATAACTTACTTTATGTGACTCGCATAAATTTAAGTTTAAAGTTTCATGCTCAGTCGCAAAAAGAGTCAGATTTTTTGTTATCATACACGCTTACCCATAGAGGCGGGCAGGGCCAGACTTATTTGGAGTGCGTGTTTTTGTAATTTAATTATTCAGAATCTACAAACAACTTGCAGCATGTCAGCGCATTTGGCGAGTGCCAGGCTCACCTGCCCATCGAGCCGGCTATTGTTGCTACAATTTAAGCTTATGTGTGGTATATTAAATAATTTTCTATATGTTACCTCTAAAAGTTTTATGATCCTGACCACTTCATTTAAAAACGAAAAATGTCAAAAATAAATAGTACTATGTAGTAGGAGAAATAAAGATTATTTTATATTACAAAAAAAAATTCATATCAGCCACTGGACTGGAACAAAATATACCTAATAAAAATTTAATACTACGTCTATTTCCATTTATGAATCAGGTATGTTTGTGAAAAAACAATTAAATATGTTTCCATCTTGTAATCATATTCACAATCATGTTACTAGATCTGCATCTAATATCTATGTCGACAATCATTTTATAGTTATCTCTTTGGTTAGTTATGTTTTATGTAAAAATGTATTTTTAAGTTTATATAATTTTTAAGTAAGTTTAATTCTTTGGATTTGTTTCTTTGTTCTTACTTGGCAATTTTTGTAAATCAAGTTTTCATCCACCTGTGACGATCTTACTCTGTATGGGATATACGAAATAAAGTTATTATCATTATTATTGAACAACATTGAATCCAATTTTATGGTAATCAATTTCTAATTTTAGGTAGGTTTAAAGAACTTTGAAATTGAATTAAGTGATGGGTGGTATGCCATACGAACCATTATAGATGATCCTTTGTGCAATCAAGTCTCCAGAGGCAAAATTAAGGTGGGCACCAAATTGATAACGACAGGGGCTCAACTTTTAAATTGTGATGGATGTCATCCACTTGAGGTAATAACTTGTACATGTGTCCAGGTATTATGAAATTAATGGTACCTATAGTATATAGTATATCTATACCAAGACCTACAGTATATCTAAAACCTATAGTATATCTAAAAACAAAAGGCCAAAAACATTGATCATGAAGTTAGCAGATTGTAGATGCAGGATAAAAAGCTAAAAACATTACGGCAATTTAGCCAATGGGTAGCAAACCGAGTCGTGATTACGATGTTTACGTCTGGTCTCTTGAGTCTAGATATACAATACCTACTGAGTAAAAAGCTATGACATTGTAAATGACCGTGGCATAAAGTTGATACTAAAATGATTACACATATTCCAAAATACTATATTTGGAAGGGGTCTAGGGGTCTTAAAATACTTAAACCACGTTTTTTGCTAACATACCATCTCAACAAAGAAATTTTCAAACTGGCTATGATTTGGCAGAGAAATCATTTTTGTGCAAATGAAGAACCCTTTTGTTTTTGTGTTTTTGAGTCAAAACCAATGACAAATGATGTTCTCAGTGTAGTGCCCAAAAAAGTAGAAAAAAAGTAACAATAATAACAAATCAAACAGTTCTGAAACTTTTCTACTATATTAAGCTGACCATACAGCGTAACGTACTTGAGTTTCATTAAAATCTATTAATAAATAGCAAACCTAGGGGCAGCGAAAGGTATCAAATACATGGGCAGGGGCCCATGTGTAACAACAAGCCATCAGTGATTGACATTTTGGGCATCTTGCTATTGAATATTCTGTGATTGTTTAATGTACGTAAGTGTATTAAGATGGGTATATTTCTAGGCTACTGATTTAACTTGTCTCAAAATCAACTTCAATTGTACAAGACGAGCTATTTGGCATGCAAAACTAGGGTATCAAAAGTCTGCAGGTCCATTTCCAATTTCACTACAGAGCGTTGATCCCTTAGGTGGTTTAATAGGGTGCCTAAAAATTTGTATTATGCGAATGTACCCTTTTAGATATTTGGAAAAAATAAACAATCATTCAGGTAAATATTAACACGCAAAATAATAGAAATTTAAGAAATTGTTTATTCAGCTCAGCCTATTTAACAAGATATTTTGTCAAAAATATCTTGTTAAATAAACATTGTTAAACATGATTTTTTTGTACATAAAGTCAATGTTATAATATATATTATAGTCGTATTATTATTATGTACTCCGAGGAGTACAAAAATTATGTGTTTTCGGAGTTACACATCCTATTACTATATCTACAGTATTATTCATATAATAGGATTTCGTGCTTTTATTATTTTCTGTCGTTTTTTGAACTTGGAGGAAAATAGTATCCCCATAGGCAAAACTTCATTCTTAGACTCTGTATTGTTGATCATGGCTGGCATCTCAGCAGTCTCCACAGTTGTCTGGGAATGTCAAGCTTTTCTTACGAATTAAATAATGACGCCGATAAATTACTTTCCACAGAAGAACTATTTTAGGCAATTTTCTAAATTGAACATGATTATAATTTCTCTAGATTTTTAAACGATTGCGGAAAAATAGTGCCTTTGTATGTCCCGTAGGAAAAGCCACATTCCTGAACTCTGCGTTGTTAATGATCTAGGTATACAATATTTATTATTACATCTTGTAAAAGCTTTGCTTGAAATCTTTAATCAGGTTCCAACGTAAATATTAGCTATTAGCTGAAGAACAAGCCGCTCGAAATATGCAAAATAAAAGTGTTCACTCGCGGACATACAAAAACTGAATTCACGTTATGTGAAATGACCTGCCGAAATCGATTACGGGGGTCAAGATTTGATTTGGAATTATGATATGTAAATAAAAGCACGTTTTTAATTTTTTTTTGAAATGTCACAGAGGAAATACATTATTCTACTTCCCCCATTCTATATTTCTCTTTGTAATGACTGCTTTAGTTCGAAATTTTGCATTCATATACCTTGAAATATGACGAATCGACGACCATACATAAAACTATACTAACGTTGAAGTATTTTAAAAAAAAAATTTCCACATCAGATTACACATATTTTTCCGTGGCTGCATTGAAAAAGTTGTTATCAAAAAAACTTTTTTATTAGTAGATATATGTGTAAGAGTTCAGTCTGCAAAGCACACAACAGGTTCAGGAGTAAATTCTTTTGAAATGACAGTAGTGGGAGGTGGTTTATTATCCGTTCGGTGTTCTGCTGTTGGTCAACGCCACTACGGTGATTTTACTCAGGGTTGAACTGAGCCTCGTGTATAGTATCTATTAAATTATTTGGAGCATATTTAGTTATTGTGAGTGATTATTTGCGTTTACTAGTGAAAATAGTGAAACAACCATGGACTATAAAAGAAGAAAAAAGCATAGACTGAGAATTAGTGTTCCTAGAAAAATTGGTTTTGCCAAGAAGGTAAATATAATATGAGGTATGAATGTAACTTTCATTACAGCTTGAAAAGAATTACATATTTATTTACAAATTAGGCAAATGCCTACTTTACCACTTGACTGAAATTCCTTCTATCAACAACTACTAGGGTTGATTGAAGGATTTTCCTTCAATCAACGCTACTAGTCTACTACTTTATAAATAATCAATCAATTGATTATATCGAATCGAATATGTTAAGATAAGCCGATACAGTTGAAATAAAAAATATAGTTTGAGGAATGCCTTTCTAATTTTTTATCCGACACATACCTATACGTTCGTAAATTAATTACGTTTTATTGATAAATTAGACATGCTGTGCCTGAAATATTTTATTTAATTATTTAAAAATTTCTAAATATTTTATTTATTATTTAAGCTGTGTGATACACGACATAATATAGGTACATTATTTATTATATGGTAATTATATTTGATAGCAATGTGATAATTTATTGATTTAGGTACATCATTGTACCTACCTAAATTATTTTATTTTATTTTTATTATTATACTAATGCCATGTTTAAAATACATACGGTGAATCCACAGATCCGATTGATCAAAGACACATAATTAGTAAATTATAAAACAAAGTAGAAAATACCAGGATTTTTCCATGAAATTTGAATCCCACGAGCTAAAAGTACGGCGAAGAAAAATTTTTTGTTCTTTGGCTGTGTATCTCTACCTATAGTTTTTTTTCGCGAACTAATAATGACAGAAATTATTTCAAAAATAAAATATTACAGCAAATCTAAATCATACCATATCTCTCTAGTATTTGCAAAATATTTATTTGTATATTGGCTGTATAATAATAACTTAGTATTAGGTTCTGTGTATATTTTATAAGTTCAGGGAGTTCATTTCTGTGAGAATATTTTTAACCTAAATATGAATTTCTACTGCTGGCCAATACTTTAATTTTTTTTCCAACAAAAGGCACTATTTGTATAAACTCACTATTCAAAGTCACTATTCACTCACTATTCAAAAGTCACTATTTGTATAAACTAGTATAATTTCTATCAATTCTACTTACCTTTAAACCTAACAAAAATTTAAATCGGAGGATTATACAGGTTGGTCGCCAAACTAAAAAAAAATATGAAAATCTGTTCCTCATGCCTTACTTAAAATGTTTATGATGCTCATAATGTACCTTGCTAATCTAAAATTTGCGAATAGCTGAGACTTTTTTTTATAATATATCTAGTTTGTTTATATTTTTTCAGTACCTATTGGCGTCACGATTCTACATTGAAAATAGTGTTTACATACCTTCATATATATAGGAAAATAAATAAAACAAAATATTATTTCCATGACCGATTATCATGACTATGAAAGTTCATCAAGATTGTATTGAAACTAACTTTATTTAAAATAATTTATAAAAATAATTAATTGTCTTTCAATTTCTAAATAAAATCTAAAATAATACTGATTTTTTATTCCTTTGTCTGTTTCACTGAGCCAAAAATAAAATATATGAGCAAATAAAAATAAACTATTTACATGAAAAAGGTTTTATGTGTTTTTATCAAATACTGCTATATAAAATAGCCTTAATATGAATTACAATAATTCAACCATTTGGTGTTATGTAATACTGTTATTTAAATGCTGTCCATAATAATACACGTAAAACGGGGCCACAAATCACACTGAATACGCATACAGCGGACTCGCAAATTCACCGCAGATGCCGCCAGCTCCTTGGACGATAAAATCGGTAAAAGAGCCACATAATTAAAAATACTTAGAATTTACATATTTCATCTAATTTTTTTTTGGTGGTATATGTAATCATAATCTATGTCGTAGCGTTTTTCCATTTTTTTTACTTTGAAATTTCAAAAAATCGTAGAAAAAAAACTATTTACTTTTTTTAAAAATGTCACACGCAGATTGTACACAGATTGTACTTTTCTCTATATATGTTTAAAATTTCATAACCTAATCTTTTTTAATAACGCTACAGTTATATGGCTACGATTTCATGTTTTTCACGGCCGCAGACGGAACTCTTAAGGTCCGATTTAGTTTTTGAAATCAAATCAACAAATTTTTTTTATAAATATCTGGTGGTCTTAATAGATTGAGAAAGGGCACTGCGCTATGTCTAGGTTACGACGTAAATAGTACCGTGAGAGGTTCGAACATTGTAATACCAAAATATAAGGTGTCTACGACACCGAATAACAGATACAGAGAGTGAGAAATAAAATATAAAAAAATGATATATTTTTTTCACCAATTTCGCCTTTCCAAATCAACCCGGGACCTAAAAATATAATTTTTCAGCTGTTTTTATATAGGAATCCGTCGTTTGTTTTTGTGTGTTCGAGAGCCATATACTATGTATCGAATTCAGATGTCCTGCTCTCCGACTATATGCCATGTTCTTATTTTTCAGTTTGGTTGAATCAAAAGGCAAATGAAGTTAGAGGTCAAAAGTGGGAAAATGATAGGCGTAAGAAAATAGAAAAAATTCAAGAAAACTTAGGAAATCATATAAATACTTATGACAAAGGACACACAAATTTAGAGATGCACTATCCTACTGATCTCTCTGGAATTAGCTGTGGAAAAATACTATACGAAACGATACAAAACAGTAATGATCCAGAATTTGTACAAGTAATAATAACACATTTTTCAGAAAATATAATTTTTTATCAGGCCCGGGAATAAAAAAATTAAAATTTCACCCTTTCAGCAAAATCTGACTTCTTCCCAACGTGAAGCTGTGTTAGATTATCATCATAACTTGTCAATGCGAAAGCAACAAGAAATGTCTGCATTATTGTCTGAAGATGTTAATAGGCTGAAATTGAATAAAAGAGATGTAACCCCAGTATTAAAATTACTTATAATGGATGTGAATAGTACTTCTAATAGAGCTTTCAATTTTTTCATATGGAGGCCTACTGAAACGCATGCTCAGGTTTTGAAAGAGGGAACAATAGTAACTGTGGAAAATGTAATACCAAAGTAAGAAAATGAGTGAGATAGTCCAGTCGCTATCATAAGCCAATGAAATTGCAATACATATAGTAACCCGGTCAAATTACAATAATTCAACTTAAATAATTCGCTTAAAGCTAAAAATTGGTGCAGATGTTGGGCACACCATTATAAATGAAATGTGAAAAGTCCCCATCGATCTTATATGGGTTTTCTGCTTTTTTCAGGCAAGCCAACTTTTTGAATCGCTATATCTCAGAAATGGTGATTCTTAGGGAAATAAGTGTAAGAACAATTTTTACATATAATTTTACGATCTACAATTTGTCTGACCTATTTTTATGGTAAAACTTACCGTTTCGCTGAAAAGTGCAAAATAATCCATATTGGAGGACTTTGACCCTGAATGAATGTTTTTGCAGATGTCGGATCGATGGGGCCTTTTCACATTTCATTTGTAATGGTGTTCCCAACATTCTGAGCACTATTAAAATAGCACTTGTTCTTCATTTAATAATGTCACAGTTTGCTCCCATTTCAGCTAATATCGATGAATATGACCGTAAGGGAGAAGTAACTTGGCTTTTACTACATCTGTTTGTCTTGATTATAATATATGTCCTATAGGTACCAATATATTTTTTTACAGAATGAATGGAGATTTAAATACTACTGCCAAAACAATGTTTAAACCCCAAGCTACCAACAACGATTTTATAAATACATTTAAAAGAAGATTAGTGCAAATTGTAGAATTTTCTGATAAAACATTCTCGCCAAATTTTAATGAATTTGATAGTGTAGGAATTGTGGTGCAGACTAAAATTGACGCTTACGTTCAGGAAGTTTGGATAGCGGATAGTACAGGAAGGTAAGTCATGTTAATGATGCTATTTCCATGCAATATTGCTTAATTCGTCATGGTCTTCTTATTACTTTGTTTTGTATAATTTAAACCTTTCAGTTGATACGTGCCTGTTGTCCAACATTATTAATTATTTGCTGGCAAGGTACCCAGATAAGTATGTAATTTTAATTTAAGCACGTCAAAATTAAAGGACAAAAAATTGTTTTATATTTTTATAAATGATAGCAAAGTACCTATTTCGTAAAATTTTTAAGGAAATGATACAACATTTCTTTCATAAAAGATACTGTAATCCGTTATGTGGTGATACTTTTCTACAATTTTGACACATTTATCATCAAAGATTATTAGTGATAGTAAAATATTTAAGAAAATGTTTAACGATATCGGTTGTAAAAGATAATCTGTCGTAACGCGGTATTACTTTGCTCTGATTTTGATACATTTATGCTTATATCTATCTTGTTTACTTTTTGATATAAAAGGTCCAGCATATTATAGTATGTACCGGGTAAGTCTCTTAAGATTTACACCCCCCTTATCTCACTTATCCTTTGCCGATTTAACTCATTCAAAAAAAGAGTAGACACGGTTTTTGATGAATTTTTATAATCTGAGAACAGATATTAAAAATCTCGTAAAATATACATGAAGGAAAATAATACATGATTTTTTTAAATGGAACACCCCATATATCTTTAGACCAAAATAATGTCCTTAATTTTCTGAATCCAAAAATGTGTAATTGTTATATAATGACTCCACCTGTTCGTCAGATATTACTAAAAACTTATCACATTACGGGTGTCAATTATAAAATAAGAACATCAAGATGCCTCTGGAAACAATGCATATTTGCATTGTTTATTTGTTGACAGATGTCATCCAGTTTTTTGTGAGATAGTAGTTCACTCTCTTAGATATTAGCGTAAAAAATACGTAGTGTTCGTAAAGAAGCAAGTTATTTTGAAAATGGTACATTGGAAGAGCGAAAAGAGTTACTTGAAATTTATATTCAGTGCAACAAGAATAAGTCTCTTGCTCGGAGGGAGTATGTTAGGTTATTTCGAGAAAGGCTACCTCCTTCCAAAAATAGTTTTAAAAACACTTATGGAAAGTTTAGGAATACCGAATCTCTGAGAGACAAGAAAAGGGAAAGGCGAAGAACAAAAACAGGAGAAGACACAGAACTCAACGTGTTATTATATTTTGCTGAAAATCCATCCAAATCATCCTATGCCGCAGCAATAGAATTGGATATATCACAAAGAAGTGTGATAAAAATATTACATCGCCATAATTTTAAACCATATAGTATTTTGCCCGTTCAATATTTAGACGACAACAACATTCAAGACAGGTGAACCTTCTGCAGAGACATACTTGATAGAATAGAGGAAGATGATGAGTTTCTAAGTCATGTCTTTTGGACTGACGATAGCAGTTTTTCTACTACGGGAATTTTTAACAGAAAAAATGCACATTACTGGGCAGCGGAAAATCCACATATTGTAAAAAAAATAAAAAAACAAGGATACCAAACTGTAAACGTGTGCTGTGGCATCCACAAGGATGCTATTGTAGGTCCTGTATTTATAAATGGGCCCTTAAAGGCACAACGTTATGTGGATATTCTTCAACATCCAGTTGAAAAGTATTTAGATAATATTAATTTAGTGGACAACAGATCTGTTATTTGGCAGCAGGATGGAGCACCACCACACTCTGCAAGGAACGTCACCGAATACCTAAACAGAAAATATCCTATTTGGATAGGAAGGCACGGTGTTATACATTGGCCCGCTAAAAGTCCGGACTTAACACCTATGGATTTTTTTCTCTGGGGTACGATAAAACGAGATATATACGAAACTGGGGTTTTTAATAATATGAATGAGTTAAAAGAATGCATACGTGTAAAAATTGAGGAATTAAACCAAAATGGTGATAAATTTCAAAGGGTGAGAAGCAATTTTATAAAGCGATGCCAAATGTGTATTCAGAATGGTGGTGGTTACGTGGAAAATATTTAATTACGTTACGTGTAAATAAATAAAATTGTGTTACTGTATTAATATTGACTTTTATTTGTTTTTATTAGGCTTATGTTGTTTACAGTTATTACTCGTTACTGTTATTGTCACCTATATATTATTTATTTATTATCTCAATAAATGGCATTGTTTCCAGAGGTATCTTGATCTGTTTTTTGTTTTATAATTGACACCCGTAATGTGATAAGTTTTTAGTAATATCTCACGAACAGGTGGAGTGATTATATAACAATTAGATATTTTTTATTCAGAAAATTAAGGACATTATTTTGGTATAAAAATATACGGGGTGTTCCATTTAAAAAAATCATGTTTTATTTTCCACCCTGTATATCTTACGAGATTTTTAATATCCGTGCTCAGATTATAAAAATTCATCAAAAACCGCGTCCACTCCTTTTTTGAATGAGTTAAATCGGCAAAGGATAAGTGAGATAAGGGGGGTGTCAATCTTAAGAGACTTACCCTGTACCTACTATATATATGTATTAATATTTTAGCTATTGATGACAGTAATTATTATAAATGCAAAATTTTGTGCACAATATATTTCATTTATTCCTTTGTCAGTCTTCAAATGAGTGATATTTTGCAAGCACCTTTAAAAAGATTATTATGGACATTTCATATGATTCTATGCGTATTTGTCTACCGAATACGTTTAAACAATATATTTTCCTAAAATGCAGTGATGAAGCTGAAGATATCATTCGAGTGAGTTATGTTGTTAGTAAGAGTGTGGCTGAACATTTAAAGCCATTCTCAGAAAGCGAAAAATAGGATTCAAGGATTGAAAAATATCTTTGGTCTAGTAAAAAGTATGATTTTTGCACAATGTTTGTCGTGATGATACGACAGATTGAACTGAAAAAAATTATGCTTCATCTATTGCCTTTGATATAGTTTTCTGAATGTAATCATAAATACATTGAGTATTGTTTTTGAGTCTCCAGAAAATATGGCTTTCATAGAGATCATAGAGAAAGTTTTTTCATAGAGATTTTGTATATCTGTATTATTTATAATAAAATATCCGTGATTTAAGGTATTAATATTTTCATCATGTACAAAAAGCACTCCTGTTTTCTTAAATAAAAAACAACATCAATTCGGGACGTTTTCATTAAATTTTTTAAAGTGCATACGATTAATTAATTTTTTGTTCGTTACTCTGTTGTGTTCGAATTTCTAGCGTCAAAATTATTGAAATTGTGACGGCAGCAATATCGCATATACTGAAAAATTGTGCTAAAATTTACCCCTTTGCTGCATGTGCTTTAACTTTTATCCAAAGCACAATATTCAAAGTTCCTTTTGTTGTTCGAATCACCATTTATTCCTTTACGTAACTGCCGATTTGTTTTTTTTTACTTGATGCTGTTTGATTGGGAGCTGGAAAGGTGCCCCGCTAACTTTTTCGCCGTTTTTTCATAAAATTAGTGTTCCCTACAATTGCACTTTATTATTTAAAAAAAAGACAATTTTTGAGAAAAACGCTAAAACGCGCCCTTCTGAATTTTTAGGCAACCTATCTTTTAGGGGTATCATACCCCTCTAACTCTCACCCCTTTAGTGCTAAATGTTAATGACAGACTCCGAGTAGTGAGTGACTGGACTACTATGAATATACAAACACACATGTCCTCAGCTTGAATTATTATTATTATTACATTATTTTTATTATATTTTTCAGATTACTTCTAATAAATGTTAATGAAGGATCCAGTACCTGCTTATTACTAGAAAATTTGAAAAGAGGCGAAACCATCACTATTTGTAATTTGGCATTTTGTGCTGTTAAGAAGGGTATTGTGCATGCTCTTGCAAATCATTTTACAGTATTTTCTTCTTATTCCCAACATAAGCATTTACAAGAGGGACTGCTAATGCTTAGAAATAAATTACCAGAGGTATTTGAAGTTTATTTTATAGGCAGTTGTTTTTGTATATTAAAGATATGATACTTTTAGGATATGGATAAATTACTTACAACCTGTGATAGTAGAATAGAAGTCTATAGGACAGAATATTTAGATATTAATAATACTATATCTGAAGATAGTGATGAAGATACACTTGTTTCCTCGAGAATCACTACTACTGACATTGCTTTATCATTAATAGATTTAAATAAGTTTACCTGACATATTTTTAATATTAATGTATTTCACACCCTTTATATAATATATTCATTACAGTAAGACCCCATTTATCCAGTAGTGGACTGTCATCCTTGATCAAGTTAACTGTTCAATTTCAGTACTCTTTCAATTATACCTATGTATTTCAGTCATTAGTTTCATCCGTACGGACATCAGAAATTAAATGTGGTCAGTGGTCAAAAACGGTAGTTAGGAAATAAAGAAATAATATATGCTCTTTTAATCAGTTATATTTTGCTATGGTCAGTCGTGAAAATACACTCAGATAAATATACTGTATTGTCCAACAAAACCATATTTATTTGTTTCAGTATTTAGTATTATATACATGGCATCTTAAAAATTATATTAATTTTTAAAAATTAAAAAAAAAATATAAAAATTAAATGTTATGTACTATATACTCAGTCTCGGAACTAAATAAGAACTAACTGTTACTAATTACAGTTGCTGAAATCTTGTTACCATTTTTCCTCGGTTTGTTAAGTAACATGTGATTCTTTTAAGTTTTAAAGGTTGCCAGTTGGGTTGAGGTTCTTATAGTTCCTAAGTATGATCAGGGTATCCCAAACATTTCAGGAATAGATACTTCACCCCAAACAATAACCTGTAAAAATTGCTGCAGTTCACATTCATAATAATTAACTATGAAAGCTGTAGTTAAAATTGTTTTTTAATAAAGGTTCTTTAAATTTTTTGTTAACAAATTTTATTTGAATATTTTTTCTGAATATTTTTTTTACATATTTAAATATGGGAAAAACTCTTATTTCAAATAGTACACTATTTGATCAAGCATGAATAACCAGTAGCAGCACCCTAAATTCATAAACCTATAATTTTAAATTAACCGCTAAATGTCGCGTCGGTAGTTGAGCGGCCACACACGGTAAGGCGCTAGTATCGCTGTACCAGTATCGGCATTGTTATGCCAAGTGGCTAGAGACCCTTCAATGAGAGTCTGGCCAAGGCAGCCATTTTATATCACAATTCGAGGCGCCAAATTCAAAAAGTTTAGAAATGATTTTACTGCAACATTCGCACCAATACACGTGGATATGCGGTATAAAATAAAAGGTTTAAAATATGAGTAGTACTGCTTCTACTAACTTACCAGTAAAATATCTATTTTCATGAATAATAAGAATGGGACGAAAACTCTACAATAATTATTATCAAACAATTTATTAATCAGAACAGAATACAAGAATAAAAAAGATTATTTCACAACACTGCATAGCCATACTTTTACTATCCTGGGCGGTTATTTTCTGTATTTTTTTTACAGTTCACTTTTAATCTAAACATTATAAATCTATTAATTAATTTAGTTTTTAAATTATGACAGTTCAGAATGTAGGGAGCTTCAACCACCATAAACCCAACAAAAATTGGTGTGGATTGTTAGTTTTGTCTCTATTTTTTATGTTTTCCTTATATTTTTGAGAAATATATTCTAATTCAACTGTCTTTAGGTGTCCACTAATTTTCCCTACCAATCTTTGTTGATCATTCTCTTCTCCTATTTGGATCACGGGAAAATGCCCTCATCCCAGCCCCATTCCTAGTGGAATTGTGACACTCAGGTACACAACATTCCGTCATTTCAAGTTATTATATATAAGTTATTATATAAGTCCTATTACCTCCTAGAAATAACGTTTTGAGTTCATTTTTCTTTAGACACAAAGCCAATAACACAACAATCGACACAACCTCAATTTTTAATCACAATTTGTCTATTCTGATTTCTACATATGCACAAATATTTGAAGCTCACCTTTTTCACAATGAAGAATGGTAGATTTACTTTGCACATTTACATGTCACAATTTTGCGAATATAAACAACCTACAAATGTCAAAATCTGAATGACTCACTCAATTCTGAACTAAAATGGCGGCACCAATCAGAAAGTGGCAACGCCTTGGCCAGACTCTCATTAAAGGGTCTCTACAAGTGGCAACCTAGTGGCGCCATCTCTGGTCTGGCCGCTACGAATTAATGCAGCGGACATGGCCACAGAATGACTACTAATCAATATTGTGGTTGTAGTAACTTAGGCCTGATCCCCAAACGAGCGTTTACGCGGACGACGTTTTATAGATCCGCCGAATTCCACGGAGAAACTCTTCCCCATGTACTACATGTGTACTACTCTGTAAATGAGTGAACATAACCTAAAAACAACTGTTGTAGTAACTGTCATGAAATTAGAAAAATTCAAAATAAAGCAGATATAAATAATTTAAATATTATGAAGTCGCCAGGGAGAAAACGTTTAATGATGTTGATGATACAAAATAAAATCAACAATTTAATAGGTTATGTCTTACTTAAAATCATAATACGCCGAAAAGTTAAAATAAAATCAACTTTTCGCCGGAATTGGTATATTGACCTTGAACCAAAATCGAACCTGTGATTGGTTGGGAACATTTGTCCGCGTCTGCCAGTCCGCTAAAATGCTCGTTTGGGGATCAGGCCTATTCACTCATAAATCATTGCTTTTATAATGAATTCAAATGACTTTTACGTTTCCGCGGTGGAAATAGAAATAACACGGGACCATAGATAAGACCACGGGAAACCGTCTTTGAGGCTTAGTTCTGATCAGGCGCATTATAATAAACTAATAACACAGAGTACACAGGACTAAAAACAGAGAAGGTGTTGCCAACAAACAATCCGGCGTACTGTTGGTTGCCTATGTAAATGTGATACGAGAGTACCCTTTATAAGGGGGACTCTGTGGTTGCGATAAGTGGCTGTTATTTTTCTCTGGAATTTGCAGATTCGTTTTACTATGTAGGTATAATGGTATAAATATTCACACCTTAATAAACCTTTTTAAATCGATTAGCATTATAAGAACAAAATAATGTATTGTCTATGTATACAATAATCTAATATCTATAATATACAATAATTGTTTGGAAATTATATTTATTCATAAACAGCGTTCCTAGTACCTAATAGGTACCTACATGAATGAAATGAAAATAATGAATGAATGAAAAATAGGCATATTACCTTTGATAGCAAAGGTAATATGCCTATTTTTCATTTTGAAAAAGTTTGGAAATACGTTATTACCTATTAACTTTTACTTGACGCACGGCCACTGGTGTTGCCATAGCCATACTGAGACTGACCTGTGGGTCTAAAGTGTTGATATAATGCACAAGATTAATCTAACGCCAAATTAAAATATGCTAAGAATTTGACGAAGGTATTATAATACAAATTTTTGTTTGCTAGTGAAAAAGCAGCATTATAGCCATGCTGGCCTGGCCATGAACTATTAGTTATGTAATATCAGTTAAGTATAGTTACCACACTGGTTTGGTTAATGCACTTATACATTAAATCTATGTTACCTAACTCAATTCAAGGTGTACCATAAGAGCTTGTATTTAAATATATATATATATATATATATATATATATATATATATATATATATATATATATATATATATATATATATATATATATATATATATATATATATATATATATATATATATATATATATATATATATATATATATATATATATATATATATATATATATATATATATATATATATATATATATATATATATATATATATATATATATATATATATATATATATATATATATATATATATATATATATATATATATATATATATATATATATATATATATATATATATATATATATATATATATATATATATATATATATATATATATATATATATATATATATACTTACGTATAGTCCGGTAAATCACATTATTGGAAATGTTAGTATAGGAACCTATACCTCTGGTACCTACCCCTCTTATGCTTAGTTAGAAAAATACATTGAAACTCTTAGTACATTTGACTTGCGGCGAGTGAGAATTGCTATTTTTGTGGGAAAAATCCATACTCTTTCCCACAAAAAATTGAACCCTCCACAATTTATCGGTTTCACATCCAGTTTATCATACTTTATGATAAAAATGAACCTTCGTTTTTCTCCTATATATTTGGTTTTAAGAAAATAAAAATGCATTAACAAACATTTTACGATGCACAATACCTACTAGTAATTTTTAATAAATTATGTCGCATTTAAGGGGGCCACTTTTACCACATAATTGTGCTGCGTATCGCTCTCTTGGCGCTAGTATCAGCGTATTATACCTATCACAAAGTAGTGACAAAGTCGTCGGCTTCTTTGATGCTGTCACGGCAAATCCGAGTGGCCTTGAACGGGTCTTGGCGGGACCTTGAGTTACCGAATAAGAGATGGCGCGTTCTGCGGCGGTAACTTCATTATTAATTTAAATTTTACCTTTAATGTTTTCTATTTATGTTGCTTATACTTATGTTGCCGTAAAAAAAGAGCTACCATATAAATAGTAATAATAAAAATAAATAATGACAGTTAACTGAACTTTAACTGAACTAATCAGCTAGAGCCACCCAGCGGTGAATGTCCAAAGGTCCAGCTAAGCTCGCGCATGCGCTCCCGAAAATACTTTTTGAATTTAGGGTACTTGTCACTACTTTGTGATAGGTATATATAAGTTTCTACTGCGCTATGACTTCAATCAAATTCCCCCGCCCAAGGTCGAGGGAGAAAATACATAAAATCGGATAGTCATGAACAACGCAGCATCAAGAATATATACATCCGGCAAAAGTATTTCAGAAAGAAATAGATACCATGCTAAAATAACAAATACATGTACGACTTCAATCAACAATGCGATCACAGAAGAGAAGCTCCCTCTTCAGTGACGCGATGTAGAAGCACGAACCACGGAAATGTAAGGTCAGCCGCACCGAGGGGCGGTGGAACCGGAACTGTGGAGAGTTAATAGTATGTCATGACCGGTGCGGGTGGGAATGGCAAGATATATTGAAACACTTATTTTATTGTTATTTTGATTTTAGATAAATGTAATAGGACAAGGAATTGGAAAGTAGTTTATTAACAACTGTTTATTTAGGTTAGGTTAGGTTGTTAGAATAGTAGGTGTTAAAATATACAGTGTGCGCCGGTGGGCCAAATTTTACAGTGAGGCTGCGCCTCGCAGTTGCTTCATACGACGAGTCGCCATTGGTATAAGAACCAATTTTGGGAAGGCAAAGACGCTACCTGTATAACGCAAGTTATCGACGATCAAGTGACCTTCGTGGGTATGGGTACCAGTGACATCTATACCTAATTGAAATATGATGCCATTGCATAAGCGTGTATAAGTGAATACCTACCAGACATTTTAATTAATATATCTCTGGCGAATACCAATTACGAATCTAAGAACCCAAAAACACTGCAAATGTTGTATCTTAAAACTCAGAAATACATAACTATTCTATTTATTAATACAATACAAACAAGTAATGTATAACAGCAAGGCGGTACACCTACCTATGTTATACTGTTATATAATAACTAATATGTAAACGATACCATAAGAGCAGCAGATGGAGGTTTTATTTTGCAATAACCATTGCATTATGTAACTACAAAGAACAATAATTATTCCTCTACTCTTGATATAATTTCATTTAAATGTTACGTCGTCAAACAACTATTGCTTAACGTAGAAGTCGAACTGTAACTGTGCATATACCTACCTACATTGTTAGGTTTACGTAGGTACGCTGCAGTGATATTTAATTCTGACCTTTAAAAAAATGCATTAAATTATCAGCAACGAACCTTGTATTAAATCTTAATTATTGCATTAAGTATTTTTCATATTTTACCCACGTGATTTTACCCAGTATGTCTTTTGGAGAGGGCAATTATTATGATAGCAAATTCTGATAATAAAAATGATAAATTAAAGAATTATCCCGGCGGCTGCATATGTTAAAGTTAGTTAACATTTTTTGTTTGCAAATGAAGCGTTTCAATACGATTTTATTTCGGCTGACATTCGGTGACATTTCGGTTTTCCAAAACAAAGTTCAAGTAAAATTCTATATACGTAGGTATAAATTACGTAGGTAGGTACTATTTGTACTAAGTAAGTATTGTTTTGCATGCATTACGTTTAATGGCACATTTTAACGTGCACGTCTAAAGTTACGTAAGCTGCCACACGTGACCCTCACATAAACGTTAATCTGGCGACTGGATGATGTACGTAATGATAATAAAGCAATACGTAATAATCAAATGCATGGTAAAGCCGTTACCAATGGCGGATTGTTTATTTTGTCGGACACATTACTTGCTATTAGCTCTCTATCACCTTACAATAATTTTAAACAAGTCACCCTTTTTTACAAATTTCCTTTTGCTTTTCTGACTTTACTGTTACTTTTACAGATTTCTCTGTTTGCCGAACGTTCAATAGGTATGCCTAATGCCATTGACCTACCAACTGGCCATGCTATCATTATCATTAGTTGGTGATGACACCTACATACTTTAGTTAATTATGATACATTGAACGGGGTGATTGAACGTCAACATGTTAATTTTGCTTTTGCCATGCCGCCTTTTATTAATTAACTTTATGGATTAGAGAAAAAATTACGACTAATTTATAGGTATGTTATTCTTAATTACCTGTTGTATCAATAAAATGCCTTTCTATTTTTATTTTCAACACAGGAATATATCTACCTGCCTACCAAGTTGATATAGGTCTTAATTTAATGTTAAAATTCGTTTTCGGTTTTTAATATTCTTTATCATCTTCATCTTTATTCATTTTTACTATCCGTTGCAGGATTTTTTAAACTTTCAACAGTCAGATATTTCCGTAGAAGCGTACCTAGACGTTTTATTCCTACTACGACAATCTAGGTACCTATGCCGCACGGCATTAGGTAGATGGTACGGAGCAAGACTGGCACATATCCAGGGGCAGTTTTAGCCTTCTCTTTAGGGGGGGGGGGAACCGTCTATTGCCGATTTGTCGCATTATTTTTCGAACATTGGCGTAGGGCAGAAAAAATACGAGAGGCGACAATGAGAGTGCTAAAATGAAAATGCTAAATTAGGTAAATAAAAATACCTATATTTAAAAAAAATTATACAATATGTTACAAAATAAAACAATATTTCTTTGGCGAATTACGGCAAATCTGTCTATCACATTGTCAGGAGACATTTAGGGTGGGCGATCGCCCCTGTCGCCCCCCCCTAAAGACCGCCCCTGCACATATCAAGAAGTAAGATTTTTCACGAGACCCATTTTAAAATTTAATTTCGTAAAATATTGATTATTTTATGTATTAAGTAAGATAGATATTTAAAATTTTGTTAATAGAAATATAAAAGCATTAACTTTATATTGCAGATGTTTTTATTGTATTCTAATTTATTATTTTAACCCCTTTCCACTCCTATCACGCGTATACTGTGCTGCACTGGGATTTTTTTCATCTTAAAACACACTTTTGAGTATAACCAGAGGTAAAACTATAAAATTGGTGAACAAAATCTTGACGTTGTTTAATCTAAAGGTAATATTATTCCGGGCTACTTCAACTTTTACCTGCGCCCATACCAGTTCAATAGGGTTAAGCTCGCACAGAAAAAGTGGTAACCGTAATAGGTACCGTTATTTGATGATTCTTTGCCATTTCATCTATAACTTATCGCCAAAAGTTCTTTTTTTACCATAGTTGTTTGGAGAGCATTTTTCCCTGATAACCAATATAACCATTCACTTAGGTACCTATATCCTATATCATAAGATACCTACATAATATTACAAGATGCTTGTCCAGCACATCTGCGTTGATATCTTCCTGATAGCATAGATTACTGTATTTTCCGATATGATAATCATCTGTATTTCGGTACTTTAATGAGGTATAAGCGTAGGACCATCATCGTGAAATGATGATTTAAACTTTAAAGCATGGATTTCATGAGTTCCATGCCTTTAAAGTACCTATAATGTAGGAAAACGAATTCCATTTCTCTGTTATACTTTGAAATTTGGTTGCTGATATTGCTTTCAGTTTAGTCTACTTGATTGAAAGCATGAATTTTGTAAGATATGCGATAGAAAATTTAAAAATGAGATAGGGAAAATTGTTGGCCATTTAAGTCTTTTCCCAAAAATCAAAAAAAAATTATAAAACATTTTTTTCTTTCGAAAACGTGTCCATATTTGTCTCAAATTTGGAAAAGGGGCAACATCCTATAAAATAGAAGGGAGAAAAAGAGGTTGAGTACGTAGATTAATTATCGGGTCCGCCAATAAGCGCGCTCGATCTTTAAAATGAAATAAAGCAAGTTGTGTGAGAGGTATAAATGAACTTTATTTTTTGTTTGAAAGAGTATTCGAAGGCATTATATATGGAAAATAATATCGGTCAAATGTCCACCTCGGCTTCGCTGGGTGGCGCGCATACGAGAAGTCCAATTTTCAATGACTCTGGCGCACAAATCGGGCTGTATTTCATCGATGGCGTGGCGTATGTTGACTTTGAGGGCATCAGTGTTTTGTGGTTGGTTTGCGTAGACCTGTGATTTAAGAAAACCTCACAAGAAATAGTCTAGTGGGGTTAAATCGCACGATCTCGGTGGCCAGTTGATGTCGCCTCCGCGCGAGATAACCATTCCTCCGAAGCGCTCGTGCAGAAGATCCATTGTGGCGCGCGCTGTGTGGCTCGTAGCGCCGTCCTGCTGAAACCACATATCCTCGACATCCATATTGTCGATTTCATGCCAGAAAAAGTTCGTTATCATGGATCTGTATCGTTCGCCGTTTACCGTGATGGACACACCATCGTCGTTCTCGAAGAAATACGGCCCGATGATGCCTCCGGCCCAAAATCCACACCAAACAGTTACCTTTGCTGGGTGCATTGCGACCTGGTGGACCTCCTGTGGATTATTCTCGGCCCAATAACGGCAATTCTGCTTGTTGACATTCCCATTTAACCGAAAATGTGCCTCATCGCTGAAGATGATTTTGCGACCAAAATCGGGGTCGACTTCCAACTGCTCTAAAGCCCAATCAGCGAAGATACGGCGCTGTCTATGGTCGTTTATTTTGAGCTCTTGTGTCAGCTGGATCTTGTACGGATGCATGCCCAAATCCAGATGCAAGATTCGGCGAAGTGATGTTTCCGAAAGGCGGAGTTCCTGTGCGCGACGTGAAATTGACTGTCGCGGATTTTCACGCACACTATCGCGCACAGCGGCGACATTCTGGGCAGATCGGACGTTTCGACGACGCGTCGGTGTTGGCTGATTGTTCACCGAACCGGTTGCCTCGAATTTGTTAATCAAACGACGGATAGTCGACTCAGCAGGACGATCAATTGCACCGTAAAATTGGCGGAGCGCGCGGAACGTTGCTCGAACCGATGAATGATTTTCGTAATAAGTTTTAACGATTTGCACATGTTACTCGCGGCTGAATTGGTTCATGGTGATTTGTGAAGATACACTGAATAATAACAACTACGTTTGCCAACTCTACCACAAACAACATGGCCGCCATGAGCTGTCAAAGATCGAGCGTCCCTATTGGCGGACCCTTTAGTTGCCGACTCCGACAAAGGTACTTTGTTTTTTAGATTAAATACCCGAATGTATTCGTGCACGTTTTATAATTTATCACTGGTTTAAGGTTCAAATATATCTATCTGTAATCGAAAAAAAATATTTTTTGGCCACCGCTCTCGATACAAAGTCCTCTACTTATAATATGTTATAATGAATAATCATGTAAGTAATAAAATAACGTAAATAGATATATTTATATCAAACGATTGAAACGTCACAAACATGGTAATAGGTCCTACCTATAAGAGGTAGAAAGGTACCTACGTGCACTACCTAGTTTAACTTTTTCCAATATTATGCACATTTATTGCCTATTGTTACTGATTAGATTACTGCGAATAATTAAATGCGTGTGTCTATAAACTGAACTGGACTATAATCGCGGAACGGAGAGGCAGTGACACACCACTCGGCAATATTCACCAATCTCCACTCGCGTCGCAGTTAGTCAGCGGAGTCAGCCAGTCAACAAAGAACTGTGAGAGAGAGCGTGTTTCAATCCTACAAGTGCGCCCATTACATGTGCGACAACGTAATATCGTTTACATAACATCCAAAATCTAACGACGCATCAAGCTTGTTTTAAGGAAATCTGAACGTGCTTGTGTTCCCATTGCAATCGAAGGAAAATTTTAATACGTAAATTGTTGTGTAACAATAATATTTTGGTGAATCAGAAACAAGTAGGTAAATAATAAGTGAATCATATCGTACATAGCGCATTATTTTTAATGCAAATAGGAAACATTTGGAGATTGCAGTGACATTTATTGCGCAAGGGGTGGTTAAAAATCGATATTTACCGGCAGTCTTAGCATCACACGTGGTGACTTGCTAATCTAAAACATGGACTAGTGGTTATACAACAATGCAGCCATACGGTGTAAGTGACCTCGCACAACACGTAGCCAGCTCATTGTCAGATAAAAATCCCAATCATTTGTTAAAAAAATACCCTGATTATTTGCTGACTTCCCTCACTCCGTTTTCGACATCCAAATTGAAGTGCGAGGGCAGGGTACTACGTAGGGATACCGAGAGAATAAAAAAAATTAGGCGATTTAGAAAACAACCGACTTTGAGGTTAAGACAGTTCGAGAACGCCTTTTTCCAAGCTATGAATCACAAAACTTTACTGTTTAGCTGCCCTCTGTGCAGGAATATTTTGAAAGGACCCGTGACCGTTGACTGTGGACACACTTTTTGCGGTGATTGTTTAATTTCCTTACAGAATAGTTGCGATAGGTGTGTTGTTTGTGCCATGGAATTATCTCATCATAACCGATGCGCCAATGTTTTGGTGCAAAACCTTTTGGAGAAGTGGAGAGAAAGGAACAAATGCACCACAGATGTTGGTAAGTAAAAAACACTAGAGGAACGAAACAGAAAAATTATATTTATTTACGTATTGTTATCATGTTGGGTATTATATTATTTAATTAGCTAAGGTGGTGGGTGGTAGGTATAAGTTGATAGTTATAATGTTATAATAGTTATCTATTTTATTAGTGGGATAAATGCATTATTAACATACGAATGCGATGAGTCCACGGTACACAGACAACGGTAAGTCTGGCTTCCGAAGCAAAATTAGTCAGTCTTGCGCATGCATCGTATATATGACGTTTTTGCGGTGATTGCGAGAGAGAGAGAGCACGATGCACCGTGTATCGTGTTAGGCCTGACTATAAAATATATTTGACAGTGTAATATCATTCCTTTCATAAAATATTCATTTTATAAAAGATATTTTATAGGAAATAACTACAGGCGATTACTTTTGATAAAATATTGTAATATTTTATAAAAGATCTTTGTCAAATATCTTTTATAGTCTAATACCGGTCTTACGGAGTAACTGGAAATGTCTCGTACATGACGTCACAGTCGCCTGCGCGCCTGTGTACCGTGGGTGAGCCGGTAAGAGGTAACAGCATGAGTATGTTTAATAGCCTTGTATCACACGAATGAAATACATTTTATCTACGACTAGGTACAATTGCAGAAAATTTACGAAATCTGGACACGGATTCGAAAACGAAATATTGCGTAAAATCTGAGTTGTAAGTAACAACCCGTATTCATGCAATTTTGATGTAAACCGAGATGTAAACAAACATTGCAAATTTTTGAATTTCACTGTTTGTTGCTAGAAAATTTGAACAAAATGACTTACCTAGGTAGGTATTATTATTTCATTACCTAAGTAACTCAGTTAGATAATGTTTCATTATCTAACTGAGTTATATAATGAGTTTAATTATTTAACTTAAATGAATTTCATAACAGGTTTTTATCCAAGCAGTCGTAGATAAACATATAGGCATTATAATTATGTACACTCTACGCTCAGTCCCAAGAAAAGTCGCGCACTCGAGTTTTTGGTTAAGTTCAAGGTCCCCTAACTTTTATACCTACTGTTAAACTGATTAAAAAAAGTTTTCTTTTGGGTGTAGCTGAACTCATTGAATAATGAATATCATGCTAAAAGGTAAGAAATAATTTTTTCCCATCCAGCATGGAAAATAATGGAGAAATTCAGCCACATGCTTCTATAATTTTTTTGGAACACACTGTGCATTACCCAGTAAGTACCTACTTGAAGTGGACCCAACTAAAATAACAGTTCAGATAGGTGCGTTTCTATTCGTGGGAGTTGTTTTGGTTTTGACACTTAAACCTATTATTAGATAAAGAAACATAAATATATAAACGAATGTAAATAAGTAAATAATGGCAATATTAGAAATACCTTCTATTATTATAAGGGGTTAAACCAGGGCCCTAGATAGGTCGCTACTGCTATCAGGGCCTTGCTTTTTATAGCCAGCGCATGTTTTTATTATATATCCAAAAGAATAGGTATATTAATGCCCATTTGCAGTGTATTTTAAAGACGGGATTTAATTTAAACCTAGGATTAATTATGTATACCTATTTATATGTATGATGTTTGCACCGCCGAAATGGGTGGCTTAAAGTGGACTTTAACTAGACTTAACCTAAAATTGTGAAGTTTTGACACACGTGGTTGTACGTATTACTTAATGTAATAAAAAATATGAATAATTTTCATTAGGATAAATTTAAAAAAAATATATTATTAGGTACTTATTATAATTATATTTGTTTATAATATCTGCTAAGCCCCTGTCTGTTATAATTTGCTGCTGCCTTTCTTGAGTCGTCGACTGTCTCTCACACTACCTTCTTTTAATATGGTAGGTCAGCTATTTTATTCTCGATATGCTTATATTTCAAGCAAATTATTCTCTGGGCTTTCAAATCTTGGACATCTACTTCTAACTGAGGTGGACATATTTAGAAAGTCACTTGTTACTTTGATATATGAAATCATCCATACAAACGATAAATTTAAAAATCATGAAAACATGTTTTTTTTTCGAAGGTCAAAAATGATATGTTCATGTTTGAGATGTCTTCAAAATTCACAGAATATGGATACTTAATATGCAATAATCAAACTAACAATAGATCATTTAAAAAAATATATTTAGTTTTAATAAAAATAATAAATTTTGATCACTATTCTTACTTCTGCCAGGACGCCGGCCGCCCTCTGACGTACCTTAAGGGTCTAATAAGGTAATAAGGGGGTAAGGTTACGTCTAATTCAGTACGTCTAAGTCAGTATCCGAGGATTTACGCTGTATTAAATTTGTTGTCATTAGGATAGTTTTTGTATGAAATTGAATAACATTCACGATTAATATAATAAGCCATGGAGAAGTAGATGCAGATAGAAGTAGTATAGAATAATAGAGATAATAGTCACGTAATCGATGGCGTCATGTAATATGGAAGATTATTATCGAGATTATTGAATAATATGAAAATGGTTCTGTTACGATTCGACGTCGTTGACAGGAAAAAATAATCCAGAAATTGTATTCCTTCCGAAGCAGATCCAACACCTGACACCTGACAGCCACTTTTAATTATGTACTACCTACATAACTGTACACTGTACATAATATTTTACGTAATATGTATATGGACAACACCAAGTAGGTGTGAATTATATAATATTATTTATCTACGACTGACTGCCTTGATAAAAACCAATTATCAAATTCATTTAAGGTAGATAATGAAACTCATTATCTAACTCAGTTAGATAATGAATTATTATCTAACTATGTTAGGCGATGAAATAATATTAACTAATTTTTTTCAAACTCCGACAAACAGAAGTTACAAAATTAAAAATTTCATGAAATTTTCAATGTTTGTTTACATAAAAATTTCATGATTCCTAGTTGCTGTTAGGCGATGAAATAATATTAACTCATTTTTTTCAAACTCTAGCGACAAACAGAAATTACAAAATTAAAAATTTCACGAAATTTTCAATGTTTGTTTACATAAAAATTTCATGATTACTGGTTGCAAAATGACTTTCGATTACCTTACAACTCCGATTTTACGTTAAAATTTCGGTTTTGGGTTCGTATTCAGCTAACAAAATAAATACCATTTATCCACGACCGTTTAATAATAATCCAATATTATATATCCTAACCGAAGATAATACACTGCGCAACTTATTTAACGCACAACCAAAAAGTTAACTCAAATGTAACGTTATGTATTTTCGACAATTTTTGTTCGTTTTGTTCGATTTTTTTTTCAAATTGTAGGTTTTTCTCTTAGGAATATCACTGTCTTAGTTGCTTTGGTAAAACGAATGATTTTGATATTATACCAGGTGCTATAAAAATGTTATGTTTTTTTCCGAAATTTCAAAACGTCCTGTGGGCTATACAAGGTATTGCAAGTTATTGCAATTATAGCCAATTTAAAGCCTCAGGTTTTTTTACATTTTCTTTTTTTATTCATTTGTTTATCTCTGTTACTTCATGAAATACACCGTTTTGAAACACCATATGCTTTTATTCACATGAAATGCATTTATCGGACAGCTCAAACAGCTAGCAAGCTATGGAAATCGAAGATTACACGTCATAAACTGACAACTGTGTCATTAGTTTTTTGTTGACAGTCCAGCAATAATTAGTGAATAATGGAACGCCAAACCAGAAATTTAACTCGTGATGAATGTGTTGAGGCAGCTACATTACATGGTGAAGGGTGGAGTTACAACCGCATAGCTGGAAGGTTGGGAGTGTCTCACAACTATAGCGAGAGCAGTTCAAAGGTACGCGGAAACAGGAGAGCATTCCAGACGGGCCGGTCAAGGTAGATCTCGTGTTACCTCTGCTATCCAGGATCGCTTTTTAAGAGTAAATGCTGTAAGACAACGATTTATAACTGCAACACATTTAAGAGCACAACTTCAAGACGCAGGTGGTCCATTCATATGCGTTCAAACTGTACGCCGACGACTGAGGGAGGCAAATTTAAGACCCAGGATTGCTGCTCGAGGACCCGCATGAACAGTCAATCATCGAAGAGCCAGATTGAATTTTGCCAATGAGCATGTTAATTAAATGGAAGCTGATTGGGAACGTATTCTTTGGACTGATGAGTCAAGGTTCAGTTTGTATAATTGTGACAGACGTAATCGCGTCTACCGAAGACCCGATGAGCGATACAGTCAATGCAATTTTTTGCACACAACTTTATATGGAGGTGGATCCGTCATGATGTGGGGCGGAATATCTTTGACTGGGCGAACGGACTTGGTAACTGTGAATGGAAATCTCAATTCTGACAGATACATCACAGACATTCTTGAAGCACATGTTTTGCCTTATGCCCCCTATATAGGACCCAATTTTTTACTTATGCAAGACAATGCGCGTCCCCACACGCGTCTTATCGTGAGAAATTATCTTGAAGAAGTAGGAATTGATCACATAGACTGGCCAGCCCGTAGCCCCGACCTTAACCCCATTCAACATGTTTGGGATTTTATCGGTCGGCGGTTACGAAGTGAGGGACGACAACCCCAAAATTTACAAGAATTGGAAGGACGCCTAGTCGAATTATGGAATGGCCTAGATCAGAACCTAATCAGAACTTTGGTTTTAAGTATGAACCAAAGATGTCGGGAAGTCATTCGCGGAAGGGGTGGAAACACCAGATACTAATTCTCTATTTACTTTTGTTTTGTTTCCTGTTATTCGTTGTTTTATTGATTTCTAGGTATGTTTTTTGAGTTTTTGTCCTTTTAAGACCTTTTTCTCTTCTAAAACACCTTGCATCTCTCAATAAATTATAAGATATCAAGGAAAACAGAACGCAAAATGAGGCATTGAACCATTATAATGAGTAATAAATAAAGAGCACTTGACAAAAAAGAAAGTTAATAAATTTAATAAAAATCACGTCAACTCAAAAATTGGATATTTTATGAAGTAACAGAGATAAACAAATGAATAAAAAAAGAAAATGTAGAAAAAACATGAGGCTTTAAATAGGCTATAATTGCAATTACTTGCACACAGGACGTTTTGAAATTTCGGAAAAAAACAACATTTTTATAGCACCTGGTATAATATCAAAATCATTCGTTTTACCAAAACAACTAAGACAGTGATATTCCTAAGAGAAAAACCTACAATTTGAAAAAAAAATCGACCAAAACGAACAAAAATTGTCGAAAATACATAACGTCAAATTTGAGTTAACTTTTTGGTTGTGCGTTAAATAAGTTGCGCAGTGTATAATATAGTATGTTAGGGACTGTAGGTGTAGGTACCTATCATCTATCGAAGTTTTATCTGAATCATTTTTTATTGACATTTTCCCCAAAAACTAAGACGTAAAAAACAACTCATTTAAGTTAGAAATTGTATAATGGCCGTGTACAAAGTATAGTATTCAAATCGTAATTGATAGCCGTTATTCATTTGGGCGAAGTCGTCCTGTGTGTAAGATGGCTATTTTATTTCTTCACGAGAGCAATAATTGCTAATTGCATTTTATTGTTGTTTTGTTAATTTATTAATAGTTTCATTGACTCATCGCATAGACAGTGAATCGAATATAAAATATGAAAAACATATTATATGTACAGTGGCGAGCAGTTAAGGGCAGGGTTGAGATGATTTTAATCATCTGATTTGTGTAAATAAAATCAAGATTATTTTTTTAAATGTACACTTATAAATGTATTGAAGTATTCATAAAAAAATACATAGACCCATTTTTATGGTCATACCTATTGTCATATTCATTTTTATTATAATAATTGAAAAGGAATATTGCTGCTTAGCTGCTTTTTACAAAAATAAAAATACAACTTTAAAAAATCTTTTTTTATACAAAAAGTTTCGTGCTTCGTATCTGTAGTATTCGTGCCTGAAAATATTTGTTTACTTGACGAAACAAGAGGTACCTATAAATAATTGTTAGACAAACATGATTTTTATCGACCCTGATGAAAAGTAAACGATTTTCGATCCTTTCAAATAACGTCTTATGTTGACACGTGACACATTGTTAAATGCTCGTTTAATATTATACTAGCTGTCAATTATATTGCGAAGGGCGGGAGTAGATATACGGATCGTAGGTAATAGAAATTCCAGACAATTGGAGAGTTTAATTATTTTCTTCATCATAAAACGTTTTCTTTTAGTAGATTTTAAAACAAGTTCCATGTTGACTTCCGTGGAACATTGAAATGTAAAAATGCACATTACATTATAACAAAAACTTGTCATGTATATATCTCCTTAAATCCGTAGCTAAAAACGTGATAAAAAGATAAAACTTTTTGTACGAGTTATCAGCCTCTGAAATTTTTCCCAAAACATTCGGACCATACGTTAATATATAAAAAATAGTTTGGTGCAGAAGTTATAATTAGCACAGAGGTGAAGTAGAACATGCAACATACGTATTGGTGCTGTTGATATATCACGTCGCTGAAACAAAGGATAATTCAGAACCGGCTAATAAAACACCTACTTCTGCCTATGTGTGTATGTTGGCAATTACATAACAAGTTGAGGCAAATTTCACGTTTACGTATAATACTGTGCAATAAAATGTGTGCCAATTATTATTGCCGATTCGTGAAACCATTTACGCAAACTTTTGAGATTTCTTGAAATTCATAATAGGTATCTATTTATCTCCTCGACTGTCGCTAGATAATAGTAGTATACCACTGTATATACCTAACCAGAAATACAGTACAGTACGCTTCAGCGAAGCAGTAATTTAATATCGAATTTAATATACCGTCTTACAGTATAAGTATATAATATCAAATTTAATATACCTACCGTCTGTAACATAAAACATGAAAAGCCTGGATTTACTAAAGTAAAGCAAGAAGGGGGTACCCTGAAGCGGGTTGCAACCTTTGATGTGAATATCTATGCTAACACTGTGATGTGGTTTTCCAAATACCCCATATACTGAACACTACTCACTAACTCCTTATTTATACCTTATACCGAAATTATTGTCCAGGCGCACTGATCCGAGCGGGCTATTAGGGATAGGCCCATTGTCATGCAATTATATATACCTACATACTCATACAATTTAATATACAATTTGTTAATTATTTCTAAACTTAAAATCATCCAGTTGCCTACTATTTGTCACATTCCATTAATCTAAGTTACTATGACATTCTAATGTCTATCTTATGATTGTTGTCGAAAGCGTGTTGATCAACGCTGGACTTTTCTGTTCTTCCATATTTGAGATGGGCATATGTTCCTTTAATCTAGTTTGAATAGATCGCCCGGTTTGTCCAACGTACTTCCTATTACAGTCTCTACAGCCAATTTCATAAATCCCAACGTTTAGTTAATGCTGATTTCGTCCTTAGGATTATCTAAAATTTGCTGTAATTTATTCTCGGATGAATGACCGAGCAACTGGTATTCGTATATCTTTAAAAAATCTGCCAAGACCACTGGTAAGACGAGGTTAATATAGAATGGATATACATCTAGGATTTCCTCTATTAATTTCAAAGGTCGAGGTGTTACAAAAGGTTTGGTTGCATTTACGTTTCCTGATAATTTTATCAGCTAGTCCTGAAAGTCCTGTGCAATATCCATTACTACAGCTATATATATTAGGGTGTTTTTTTTGGTCCCATTGGCTTAATGATTTAGCATTCGACCTAAAATTATTTCTCCCTAATAAGTTACTAATAAGTTACTAATAAGTAACTAATAAGTTTTAGCTTCCTAGATCAAACCTGTGAACGGCGCAAACCGAGTTTGTTTCCCATTTAATTAAAATGGGAAAATCAATGTTTTTACTCGAACATGAAGAGCTGGTAGATTTTTTTTAAATTTCTGATAGCAACATTTTATAAAATTGAATCAAAAAAAGAATTAAATTTCTTACAAAAAGGTCCTTAGTACTAAATCCGTGACTTTATTTTCAAAGATATTATTTCAAAGATTATTATTTTCAAAGATATGCTCGTTTAAGCATTTTCTTAAAAATCGGATTTCATTCAATTAACTTTAAGGAAAGTTATATCTAAAATTTTTTGCACTGTCCGATTGATATTATTTGAAACTGATTTATGATGTTGATATTTAAATTTTGTTCCTCGAAAAGTATAAAGTAGAAGGTGACTGATGAAAAAAGGGGGAGAGTAGGAGACATAAGCGGTATTTAATTGATATGATATTTAGTTGCATTAACATTACAGAAAATCGATGTTCTGTAATGTTTTGAAACTCTTCTGACTTTTCTAGTTTCTCTTTGTTCGTTCATTCGCTTCTCTTGAAATTCTCCGAATTTATACGCGAGACATTTCGAAGAATTAAAATAATTAAAGATTAAAAACTGTATTGAACCAGATTTAACGGTTGAAAAAACAAAAATAGTTTATTATGAATAAAAATTTGATTAATTATAACTATTTATTATTAATTTATTAATAATTAAGCGCTAATCAAAGATTTAAATAATTGTTAATAATTGAAAAATGAAGAACAAACTCAATATTTGTTACAAGTAGTGAAAGACCATCGCCAAAAACATCCTACTTATAATAAAAAAAATATTTATAGAAACTATTGAACATATTTGTTTAAATTTAAAAAGTTCATTAAAAAAACATATTTTATTTCACATAAAAATAATTGTTATTTTAATGCAAGATAGATTTCTTAATTTTTTCCAATTAAAATTAAAAAATGCTGTAATTTGTTTGTTGGCTTAAAATTTTTGGAAGCCGTTTTACCCCACTAAGCTACGGAAAAATGAAGAAATTCATCTCGCCTCAATAATTTATAATACCCTCCTGTCCTCTAGTATATATTTTTTTATAGTGTACTTATACGTTTTAAAATAGATATAATTTTCCTTAAAATTAATTGAATGAAATCCGATTTCTAAGAGAATGTTTAAATGAGCTAAATCCGTGAATTAATTATTTTCAAAGATATGAAAATAATGAATTCACGGATTTAGTACTAAGGACCTTTCTTGTAGGAAATTTAATTTTCTATAAAATGCTGCCTTCAGAAATTATTATTAAAAAAAATTTCTACCAGCTATTCATATTCTATTCAGTAAAAACGTCGTTTTTCACATGTTAATTAAATGGGAAACAAACTCGGTTTGCGTCGTTCACAGGTTTGATCTAGGAAGCTGAAATTTTGGGAGAAAATTTTTGAGGTTAAACATTAGCCAATGGGACCGAAAAGAAGGTATATCGCGCCCGGCGTCTTTTATTATGTTTATGGTTATTTATGTTTATTAGGCGTTTATGTTTAGCTTCCAGTGCTTAAAATGTTCCCTACTTCTGAGCTAAAGCTCGTTGCTGACAACGCCGTGTCGTCCGCGTATGTCGTGAGTTTAGTTTGCGCGAATTGGGGCATATCTGATGTAAAGTAAGTGTATAGCTTGGGAGCCAACACGGTACCTTGCGGTACTCCTGTTTGTTGAGGGAAGGTTCTGGATAGGGTGTCGCGGATTTGTACTTGGAAGGTTCTGTTGGATAGGTACGATTTGGTTAATGCGGTGATATGGGATGGGAAGTGTAGCTTGGCCAGTTTGACCACCAGCCCCTCCTGCCAGACCGTGTCAAATGCTTTTGCCATGTCCGATTATCGTTTCCACCGTGTGAACACAAATTGCTTGCGATTTTGGATACTTCTGGATATATATTTCTGTATACGTCTACAAAATACAAAAATACGTCTACAAAATACAAAGCATGACCGTTTTTTTTGTTAAATATAATAATAAATGTGGAGTATAACATGTAGGTATAAATACATTTGGATGTTTACCAAAATTAATTGCAAACCACCCAACTTCTGACCGTTATAGGTACTGGACATTGCTTCCGGTGATCATCTGCATCTTTGCTGACAGATTCAGGTGCTGACATATTAAAAACTACAGTGACTTTATACAAGACAGTGGCGACAATAGCATCTAAGCCCCGCCCACCCGCCATGTTGCATCAAATTCAAAGCCACAAGACCTTACACGTAAAATTTATATGAGTGTAAACTTTTGCCGTTTTGTTAATTAAGTTAGTAATAAATGAAGGTGTTGTTGATTGAGATTTGTTATAATAATTATAATAATTAATTACAACTAAAAGGTTCAATTTTATTAGCCGAAGGACCAGTCAACTAACGTTGACAAAAACAGGGGGGAAGTACATATAAGGGGGAAATTGAATGTGCTAAATACCTTTCTGTGTTGTCTTCTATACGCTGGAGGCCTCCTTGTATCTTCAGGTGGAACAAGGTGAATCGTTGCACAATAGGGTAAAAGCACTGGTATTATGGATGGGTTAAAGGGTAGTTGAGGTGGAGTAATAATGTTTAACAATTATTATTTTCGCGTGCAATACGACGAGTTGAAAGTAGGTGTGTATAGGATGAGTGTCAATGGGCAACTATGGTTTTAAAACAAAAGAGAGGGGATGGAGTGTTGCATTTTTTGTCTATGAACTAAGATTAAGGGATAGTCCCTGAATAACTAAGATTATTGAGTGTTGCCTAATGTCAAGAAGTTATATCCTGAACAGAAGGTGAGGAGGATTTATGTAACATTAAGGGAATTCAGAAAAAGAACAGATTTACCCACTACCCAAATGACTGCAAATTGATTGTAAATATCTATTTACAATCAATTTGCATTTGGGATCTCCCAAAGAGCACATTATTTACTGTAAAAAAATTGATCTAAAGAACTAGGTACGTATCAAATATATACAATTTGATATACCTACTTGTATGCCCCAGATGTATTTTTTATGTTCCGTTAAATGTTCAACCAGAAATAAACACATAAAAAAGGAAACAACAATGTATTTTTAAAGGGTTTACAATAACAATGTATTTCTAAAAAATGAAGAAAAAATATAATAATTCGGATGAAAGGTTGAATAATTAATACTCGTAATATAATAAATACACAGTATGAAACAAGTATTACAAGCATACCTCACATAAATATTAATTATTTGTGGGAGTCCAATTATCCCACCTAGTTTTAATTTTCCATTGCCTCCTTCTATCAGGATCCCTTGGAAAACGTTTCATTAAAATCCCCTTTTCTGAGGAATTGTTGCAATCAATTGCAGCACAACCAGTCATTGCAAATAAGCTGTACCTTGAACATAAAAAAACTAGTGAATTTATTTCAATATAGGTATGTACATACCTATTTTTCTGTTTGCTAAATGTACGATAATTTGTAGGAAGATATTATGACTGTTTTAATAATGTGGCGCTTGAAAATGTCAGTAGAAATCTGGTAATGTAAGCAATACTTATAGTTTGAATTTCGAAGATTTGCAACAATAACAACAATTCCAGACAGCTAAGTCACAACTTTTCTTAATCACTGATCACACAGTCAATTATTATTAGGTACTAAAACTACCGAGAGAACTACCAAAAGTTAAATAAAATAACAGAAATACTTATAAACTACACAAATATAGAAATCCTCAATAAAAGTCGATGGTAAATACAAATGTCATATAAATGTCATAAACTAATTTTGATGCAACATGGCGGCAAAAACCATGTGATCTCTATATCCAATTAAAAATTGAACACTCTATTGTCGCCACTGTCTTGTATAAAGTCACTGTATTAAAAACTAGCTGTCACCCGCGACTTCGTCCGCGCAATTTAACGCGTTTCGAAGATTAGCCGCAGACAAACAGATAATACAGACAAAAAATTTAAAAATTGTTTTTCTACAATCGCCTCAATAGTAGGCTTTTGCGCTTTCAATTCTCAACGCAAAGTACGCCATTTCCGATGATGACATAATTGTCGCATTAAAGCGGCAATAGTGTCAATTCCCGCTCGCTACTTTATTATAAATTCCTTAGCAGGCGCTTGTCAGTCAAAAATGACACATGAGAAATGTAGCTAACAAAAAAAACTTATAAAAATCGGTTCATATATAAACATATGTCAAATACATACAAGAACACACTGTATTAAGCGATTATAGAAAAAATTTTGTATGTATTACGAGCACAAACTGCCATTGCCACTTTTGAAAGAATTCTTTCTGTCTTTTTTCTTTGCGAAAGAAAATTTCTTTCGCAAGCGGCAATGCAGTACTTTGCGCTCTTAACACACAAATAACTTTCTACGTACCGGGCTTTCATTTAATTCCGAAACCCACTTGACATAATTACATTGAAAAACCTTAGGCACGCCTGTGAGTTGACCATGAAATCTATGAATTGACATTAATTAATTACATGATAACTTCTTAAATACCAAATTATAGAATTTGAATCACTAGTAAACAGACATAACCTGATCACGTGGGTTTCGGGATTAAATAATGAGAGCCTGGTATATACTACCATATGCATTTAGTAAAAACCTGTTATTTTGACATTACAAATAGACACTTCAATTTCATTTACTTATATGTATTGTGTATTGATGTATTGATTAAGCAGCGTGGGGGGCTAGAAATCCAATACCGTAGCAGAAGGCTGCGTCAAAAATTCTGTTACCAACAAGAAAATTATTGCAAATAACATACTATAGAATATTTTGAGTTTTGAGGTAGCTGTTTCAAGAGAAGTAAATCAATCAGGTTAGGTGTATAACGAGGAGATATTCTGAAAAGAGCTGTTAAGGAAAAAGAAATAAATATTGCGTCAGGTTCAGGAATAAATTTTAGTAATTGTGTTTGTAATAATTTTGTTAACAACAATTTTGTGTATGATTTGAATTCTAGTTTATTAATAGTGTAGTAAAGTGTTTCTTAGTCTTCACGTTCTTTCTTTAAATTATGGGTTTAATAATCAGTTACTTAAATCATTACGTCACTCAGTTATGCAATAGAACTGACAGGACAGTTGTAAAAAATATGACGTTTCGTAACGTCCAAAATGCATTTAAAATTTGACATTTCAATATGGGGTAAATAAATCTATATACTTAGTTGAATTATTAAAGACGGCACTATATCATCCATTTATAATAAACCTGAGATTGCCGCACATTGGGATATAATCAATATTGCTACAGATAGATAAGACACGCTATTAACAGACATTTTATATGTAATAATGTGTATAATAAATGTCATACTGTGGATTCCATCATAGCATGATGACATAGGACACAAATTTTTAATATTTCAATAGCTCCTGATTCGTCTCATCTTACTATCCCCCTCATTTTATAAATGATTATATTTATTTTCATATTTTCTACGATGCCATGTAGGTATTCATATTTTGTACGTTAATTTTCTCACGTATGCGTGGGAGGTTATTAGATGATTGAACTCGATACTGCTGTTTATTCCGATATGCAGCTTGATATTTTTAGATTATATCGCAGTGTAGCGTGACACATATATTATGCGTGTCACCGCTAATGAATCTATGAACACGCATAGATTAAAATCATCACAAATAATCCGAAATCTTTTGGGATATTACGAAGTTAACTATAAAGGGGTGTTAATTAGTTGCAGACGCATATAATCGCACATTACGGTAATTTTAAGAACCGAGTGGGAGATCTGCATGGTTTACAATTTCACAAAAATATAAAATTAATACTGAAGTTCACGTAAATTAGACCAAAATATAAAATAAAATTAAAAAATAAGTAGATTAAATTTTCTACAATTTGATACCAGAAGCAGCTCTATAGGTTTTTTAAACTATATTTACCAAGATAGAGACCTCCAAAAATTAGCAATTTTCTCCAAAAAAGTGAAACTAAGATTTGGCCAACTTTCGTCCACGAAATCGGGGAAAATTTTACGGGTAGTCATAGGGTAAGATACATCAAATGTAATTAGCTTTAATTTAAGCACAGAACGACGTGTGTAGTAGGCCTGCATTTTTTTCCAAAAAAGTGAACCCATATATAGGTATCCACAAGAAATATATATGTAGCCTATTTATAATATATTTACAATATAATTCAACCTTTTTATTTATTGATATATTATCTATATCATATACATATATGTTATACAGTGCCATACAGTGGCGGCTCGTGGAGGGGTATTTTCAGAGAGTGGGTACAAAAAATAAATAAAAAATCCAGGATCTTTCAGACCTACGAACGTCGTTATGTGCTTAAATTAAAGCTAATTACATTCGCTACAACATATTCCCGTATTACTTTACCCGTAATATTTTCCCCGATTTCAAAGTTGACCAAATCCTAAAATTTTACTTTTTTGGAAAAACTGCCAATTTTTGGAGGGCTGTTGTATCTTGGTAACTAATATACCTACATAGCTGGCTCTTGTCTTAAATTGTAGCAAATTGAATCTACTTTAATAGCGTCAGAACATGTTCAAAACTGAACTGTTAAAAATTATCGCACCACGTTAATATTTGCTAAAATTTGAGGTCTCATAACTTTTTTACTTTTAGTCCAATTTTGATAATTTTTTTAGAATACTGTAGATAAGACGACTAATTTCAACTTGCATATCCAGTCATTTGTTAACTGAGGACGGTTTAGGTATTATACAGGGCTAACTAAAAGGTTGTTATATAACCCTAATTTTAAAACACTCGGTGGAATAATTTCGTAACCAAATTCTTTAAAAATACCAAAATACCATTCCTTTCCTACATTTTGTTTTTTGGTCCATGTCTTTAGATACATTGGTTCATTTTTAAGAGCAATATGAATTTGTCACCAACAGTTTACTGTTAATTTACTCTGCTGTTACGAGTGATATGTAAAACGTAGGCGGCGTATGTCAACCAAAAAACAATGATTGGGTGTATGCAATTTCATTTTGACACATTTTTAAAAACAATACGGTGTTGAGGAATATTCAGCAATTTAAAATAATGAATCGTGTGAGACATTTGACAGCATTGGAATGTGTAAGAGCGCAAACTTTGGTTGAAGAGGGTAGAAGTATGCGATATGTCTCTCGAATTCTGGGTGTTATATTCGACAATAAGTCGAATGTTAGAACGTCACAGGGCAACTGGTTCTCACTCCAGGAGACATGAACAGGGTAGAAAAAGGGCGACGAATGTTAGGGATGACCATTTTCTCCGCCAAAATGCTTTAAGAAATCGGACAGTAACAAGTTCGCAATTGAAGAGTGAACTTGAGATGGTTAGAAATGTTCAAGTTTCTGCTCTTACTGCAAGGAGAAGACTACGGGAGGTAGGTTTGATCAGTAGAAGGCCCATAAAGGCACCAGAACTTACCGGGGCTCAGAAGGTCGCTCGCGTACGATTTGCACGAGCACATGAAAATTGGACTATCGATGACTGGAGGAAAGTCCTATTCTCCGATGAAACAAGAATAAGCCTAAAATCTTGTGATGGTCGGCAACGTGTGTATAGAAGACAAGGGGAAAGGGAAGCTGCCTTCAATTTCGTTCTAAACGAACCCTTTGGTCGTGGCTCCAAAATGTTTTGGGCGGGTATTTCTTTCGATGGCCGTACGGAGTTAGTCCCTATTCATGCAAGGGCAATGAATGCGGAATACTACGTAGAGAACATTCTCCAAGAGCATGTAATGCCCTATGCTCCGTTTATTGGTCCTGATTTCATATTCATGCAAGATAATGCAGGACCACATGTAGCAAGAATTTGTGTTGAGTACTTGAATGAAGTCCATATTGATGTTATGAACTGGCCAGCACGAAGCCCGGATTTAAATCCCATCGAACACCTATGGGACATCATTAAGAGAGCAGTGAGACGACGTCTACCAGCCCCACAGAACCTTCAACAGCTGGAACAGGTTACTCTTCATGAGTGGGATAATATTCCTCAACCCGTCATTCAAAACCTCATTAGAAGTATGCCACGGCGGATTCAGGCTGTAATCCGAGCTAGAGGTGTCAACACAACCTACTAGGGATCAGCTCACATAATTCTATTTCTTTGTTTTCCATTGTTTTCTTGTTAATTAAAAAATGTTTCTTCTCACCCTGAAAGTTTTTTCAATTGATTTCTGTATGGTGCGATAATTTTGAACCAATGCATCTAAAGACATGGACCAAAAAACAAAATGTAGGAAAGGAATGGTTCTTAACAAAAATTGGTATTTTTAAAGAATTTGGTTACGATATTATTCCACAGAGTGTTTTAAAATTAGGGTTATATAACAACCTTTTAGTTAGCCCTGTATAATACCTAAACTGTCCTCAGTTAACAAAAGACTGGATATGCAAGTTGAAATTAGTCGTTTTATCTACAGTATTCTAAAAAAATTTTCAAAATTGGACTAAAAGTAAAAAAGTTATGAGACCTTAAATTTTAGCAAATATTAACGTGGTGCGATAATTTTGAACAGCAGTTTATATATATATATATATATATATATATATATATATATATATATATATATATATATATATATATATATATATATATATATATATATATATATATATATATATCAAAATTGTGATATAAATTTTTGTTTTTCTTTTTTTTATTCTGATCAACCAAATTGCCAACTAAAAGCATATTTTTTATTATAATATAAACGAAAACATAACATAAACATAACAATAATTATTCTTTATTAATGAAATAAAAAAATATATAAAAATAGTTGAAATGTCAAAATGTAAAAAGTAATAAAAAATAAGAACAAAATTAATGGTCTAACAGAATAATTGACGGAATATCATCTTCAGATTTTAAATCAGTATGTCGGCCTTCGGGGTGCTGATTCAAATATTTGAACATGAAAACAAGTTTTGCTGCCTTTTCATTACCTAACCTATTTCTGAGTTTAGACTGAACTAATCCGAATGATGAACAGTATCTCTCCAGTGCTGCTGTTGTTGCATTAGCTGTCAGTAACTGGTCGCAAAGGTCAAGAAACTTTTGCTTCTCTGCTGGCCATTCTTCGTCATCAATCGTCACATTTTTCCGCCATACTAGTGGCGACGCTTTTTTAAAATGAGATAATAATGTGAATCGATTTGAGCAAAATGCAAAATGCATCATCTTGCGAAAAAGAAAAAAAAATATCGTTGATATATATCAGTTCTTTAAATATCGGATATACACTGCGCAACTTATTTAACGCACAACCAAAAAGTTAACTCAAATTTGACGTTATGTATTTTCGACAATTTTTGTTCGTTTTGGTCGATTTTTTTTTCAAATTGTAGGTTTTTCTCTTAGGAATATCACTGTCTTAGTTGTTTTGGTAAAACGAATGATTTTAATATTATACCAGGTGCTATAAAAATGTTATGTTTTTTTCCGAAATTTCAAAACGTCCTGTGTGCTATACAAGGTATTGCAAGTTATTGCAATTATATCCAATTTAAAGCCTCATGTTTTTTTTACATTTTCTTTTTTTATTCATTTGTTTATCTCTGTTACTTCATAATATATCCAATTTTTGAGTTGACGTGATTTTTATTAAATTTATTAACTTTCTTTTTTGTCAAGTGCTCATTATTTATTACTCATTATACTGGTTCAATGCCTCATTTTGCGTTCTGTTTTCCTTGATATCTTATAATTTATTGAAAGATGCAAGGTGTTTTAGAAGAGAGAAAGGTATTAAAAGGACAAAAACTCAAAAAACATACCTAGAAAAATGGATTGCTTTAATCAATAAAACAACGAATAACAGGAAACAAAACAAAAGTAAATAGATAATTAGTATCTGGTGTTTCCACCCCTTCCGCGAATGACCTCCCGACATCTTTGGTTCATACTTAAAACCAAAGTTCTGATTAGGTTCTGATCTAGGCCATTCCATAATTCGACTAGGCGTCCTTCCAATTCTTGTAAATTTTGGGGTTGTCGTCCCTCAATTCGTAACCGCCGACCGATAAAATCCCAAACATGTTCAATGGGGTTAAGGTCGGGGCTACGGGCTGGCCAGTCTATGTGATCAATTCCTACTTCTTCAAGATAATTTCTCAAGATAAGACTGGTGTGGGGACGCGCATTGTCTTGCATAAGTAAAAAATTGGGTCCTATAAGGGGCATAAGGCAAAACATGTGCTTCAAGAATGTCTGTGATGTATCTGTCAGAATTGAGATTTCCATTCACAGTTACCAAGTCCGTTCGCCCAGTCAAAGATATTCCGCCCCACACCATGACTGAACCTTGACTCATCAGTCCAAAGAATACGTTCCCAATCTGCTTCCATCCAATTAACATGCTCATTGGCAAAATTCAATCTGGCTCTTCGATGATCTACTGTTAATGCGGGTCCTCGAGCAGCAATCCTGGGTCTTAAATTTGCCTCCCTCAGTCGTCGGCGTACAGTTTGAACGCATATGAGTGGTCCACCTGCGCCTTGAAGTTGTGCTCTTAAATGTGTTGCAGTTATAAATCGTTGTCTTACAGCATTTACTCTTAAAAAGCGATCCTGGATAGCAGAGGTAACACGAGATCTACCTTGACTGGCCCGTCTGGAATGTTCTCCTGTTTCCGCGTACCTTTGAATTGTTCTCGCTATAGTTGTGTGAGACACTCCCAACCTTCCAGCTATGCGGTTTAGCTGCCTCAACACATTCATCACGAGTTAAATTTCTGGTTTGGCGTTCCATTATTCACTAATTATTGCTGGACTGTCAACAAAAAACTAATGACACAGTTGTCAGTTTATGACGTGTAATCTTCGATTTCCATAGCTTGCTAGCTGTTTGAGTTGTCCGATAAATGCATTTCATGTGAATAAAAGCATATGGTGTTTCAAAACGGTGTATTTCATGAAGTAACAGAGATAAACAAATGAATAAAAAAAGAAAATGTAGAAAAAACATGAGGCTTTAAATTGGCTATAATTACAATAACTTGCAATACCTTGTATAGCCCACAGGACGTTTTGAAATTTCGGAAAAAAACATAACATTTTTATAGCACCTGGTATAATATCAAAATCATTCGTTTTACCAAAACAACTAAGACAGTGATATTCCTAAGAGAAAAACCTGCAATTTGAAAAAAAAAATCAACCAAAACGAACAAAAATTGTCGAAAATACATAACGTCAAATTTGAGTTAACTTTTTGGTTGTGCGTTAAATAAGTTGCGCAGTGTATATCATGATATATATATCCCGGATATATATCCTTCGAACTCTGCCTAATAGAATAGAAGAAATAAATTATAAAGAAATTATTTTTGGGACACGATTTCTCGAGTGTTGGGGATAAAAATCCGAAAAGTTGGCCTCTCTTAAGAGGGTGGAACATCCCCTTTTTACGAAAAAAACCACCGGCTAGACAATTTCGATATTCTCGCTATGGAAGTCTGCATAAGGCTGCTTTTTACGTGCTCGTTCGAAACTGTCCTTCACTTTGAACACCGTTTGCATGATTTTGGTACCGTTTTTTAGTGACATATTTGCAGTACCAAAATGTCGCCTTCGTCAGTTATATCCTTAATTACCATTTTAACCAATTCGCCACGGCATGCCCCAGAAATACCAAAATACCTTTTTCGCTGTTTTTTCATTAAAAGTTAGAGCTTCTCACTAAAGAGAGTTGGAGCTAAAGGTGTGCTAAAGGTCTTTTAATTCTAAAGTCTTTTAGGGGTATCGTCATACCACATATTTAGTTTCGTCTGTGGTCATACCCCTAAGATAGGTTGCCTAAAAACGCAGAAGGGGTGTTTTAGCGTTTTTCTCAAAAATTTTTTTTTTAAATAAAGTGCAATTATTGTAGGGATGACAGACACTTGCGGTAAAGCAGTAAATTTTACTACAATTTTTCAATATATGCGATATTGCGGCCGTCATAATTTCATTAATTTTAGCTAGGACTTCGAGCAAAACACCGTTCAAAAGCTCAATTACTCAGGAACATGATGCTTTTTTAATAATCGAAATCAGATCAATGGTTCAGCCTAAGACGCGCGGAACGTTCGAACGCAACCAAAACTGGGTCTGCGTAACCTTGAATGAAAAAGTGGCTCTCTACTTGGGCCTGCCATTGAAGAACTATAAATCTTAAGGCGACGTCACACGGCGTGGGGAGTGCCACGCCTGGAGTGAAAACTGTCGCGCCACACGCCGTGTAATTGTGCTGGCGTGGCGTGGCGTGGCATGGCGTGGCGTGGCGTGCTGGGTCCCGTCGATTGGCGGTAAACTTTGCACACTTCAAAGCCGCGCAGCGCGCGAAGTGGACACGGCAGCGGAGTCTTCGCCCGTAAATTTTAAAAATTAGTCAAATTCAGTAGATATTTAGCTAAGCAAGTGACAACGTGCCGTGGTGAAACAAAGCAATATCAGAATTTTTATGCCTATACGAGCAAGAACCAATAATTTGGAACCCGAAGCACAATGATCATCACTGATCCAACATCACAGATCATCACTGTCCAACAAAATATAGCAAGCTGCTGCACAACCGAGCATGGCGTGGCACTCCCCACGCCGTGTAACGCCGCCTTTAGATATATGCTTCCGCAGAGTTTTCGGTAGAAAAACTCAAAATCTAATTTATTAATAACAACTTTTTGTCGTCAGACTAACGGTTTAAGCTACGTTTCCACGGTAGTGCAATTTCACCCATTTGTACGCCTGGGGGTAGTTGATGTTCGACTCAGAGAGGGTTGCAGGTTTAGGACAATAAATATAGAGGTAGACATTTCCGAAATTTCCGGCCAGACCTTTTGCAGGAAATGGTGTATTTTAAATACATAATGACTGGACATGGCCAAATGTTACGTCTAAATCAACAATCGATTCAGGTTGCATTGCATTCCAGATTTTAAGATGTGGCAGAATCAATTGCGCTTGGTAAAAACTAAAGCTACTTTAAAGTCTATTTCTTTTGTAATGAGTCCATTAACTTATGTTTCTTATTTTATGTAACCAGTTTGTTTCACGGTCAGATAGCTACATTTTTATCTCCCTGTTGCTTTGAATCCGGTTGAACGAAACGTCGGACGCGATGCACTCGTTCTACATAAAATATATTAGGTATACAGTATCGTTGATTGAAAGACTTCCTTCAATCAACGACAGTAAAAACTCGTAGAATTAATTAACCCTATCCTATAGCTATCCTTACTAGACTTTAAAATCATCTTTTAGTAATTATACCTACTCTACCAACATTCGGTTGTATGGTGTGGTGCCACAATATATACACAATTGACACAATAATAAGTAATGTATTAAATCTATTAGATGTTTAGGTGAATGTACCTACTATTATATAGACGGGGCAGATGTGTAACTTTTGCAATTCTATTTTGTATCCCTTCCCGCATCTATCATCTTCTCTATATGGATGTAATCGATATCCATAATCTGCGCAGAACAGGATGAAACAAAGGATATAATGGGACGATTACACTACAAGTTACATAAATATAAGCGATAATATCTACATAATTCCTAATTCTTTAACCTTATGCTAATTGGTTAAATATTTTTAATGGCTGCTTACCATATAACAAAACGTGGCCCTGGATTACACAATCACTTGAAATAAATTTGAAATATTTCAAACTTTTTTATTATTTTTTTAGTGTAAAATGTGACGCACTCTATTTACTATTTATTGATTTGTCCTTAGAACGTGCTGCATGTGTCTTATGTAATACATTTAATACGACGTTGGAATATTTAATTTAAATTAATTTATAATAACTGGATATTATTTGTATCGTTATATAACTCACTTGTTAGGTATATCCTTTATTATTGCTGGATTACACAACGGCTTTTCTACTATAAATATTAAATATTAGTCCTACTCAGGTTCTCCAGTCAGATTAGGCATATTGAATGCTTTCTTAGTTTACCCTTTTAAATTATGTTTATTTTTATAAGGTACAAAACAATTGTCATTGTGTCAAGGCTATCTAAAAATAGAATATGCATTCGTGAAGTGAACCTAGACTGGCCCCTGCATTCGCAGCCAAATCAGTCAAAAACAAAATATTTTAATAGTGTTTTGCTCTATAATAATGATAAAGTATTCGTGTTCTAATGAGCTGTGAGTAAATAAGAACTATAAGGAGTAGGTAGGTAATTTATATTTTTGTACGCTGCATCGGCTCATTTTGAGATATTTACGTTACTTGTATTGTTTACACATCCTTACTCCTTACCAACTTTTATTTTTAAGATTATAAACAATTACGTACGACAATGAACTTTAAATAACAGCGACGTAGGTATAGGGTATAGAGAATTCAAAACAAAAACCGGTCACGTCGTCAACTGACCAGCGAACATTGTTGCCAAATCTGTCAGACTGTAGTAAGTGTTAAAGAAATATCATTTGTATTTTGAGGTTACGGTGGAGTAAACAAATTCTGGGAAAATTAGTTATTAGGGTACCTATGCCAGTAATAAAAATAAACTGATTGTATAAATACCGTTTATAAATCGGTGGTCGAAACCTTTTTAAAAAACATTATTTTGGAACTCCCTGTGTTACCTAATTATATTATTTAGCCACCCAGATGTACACATTTATTATATTTTCCAAAGAAATAAAAGTCGAAAGTTGAGGTCAGATTGATGTAGGTACAGTGCCGTTCAATTGAAAGTAATCGATTTTTTAAATTAATGTGAAACTGGCTTTCAGGTAATCAAAACTTGATTGTCAATTTTATTTGTCAGTTTACTAATAATTATTCTATATTTTGAAGTTTTCCTTATAATTATTATTATTATGCCGCGCTTAACTGAACCGCAAAAAATGAGAGCTGTGATGTTACTGCAGAACGGATGGACAATGCAAGCGGTTGCAGATACTTTGAATGTGAGTAAAGGTTGCATTTACAAAATTAAGCAAAAATGGAATGCAGAAGGAACTGTTGAGTACGTCAGAAATTCAGCACTATGGAGGAAGACGAACTCGTCCTTGACCACCTCCGACAGAATCCTTTTGATACAGCAGTGACTGCCTACTTCTTAACAAATTTTCCTGCTTCGGAGGAAACCGCAACACGACGTATCAGAGCATCTGAAGAATTTTTCGGCTGCAAATAAAGTTGCTCTGTTGCCACGGCATAAGGAGCAGAGGTTAAACTTTGCCAGCCAATTTGTCGGTGTGCCACAGGACTTTTGGGACAACACAATTTTTTCAGACGAAAAAGTTTTTCAATCCTGCTATGATGGCTCTGTGCGTGTATACTCTGTATACCGCTCAAGAAATAGCCGATATGAAGAGCGCTATATAAATCCTACAGCTCGTAATGGTCGCTTCTCTATCAACGTGTGGGCATGGATATGTTGCCAAGGAGCAGGTGTTACTTGGAGAATCAGAGAGCGTCTTACTGGTCAATTCATTCATTTTGGAATATGTTATGTTACCTTCCTTTTCCATTTTATATCCCGAGAACTTCACTTTCCAGCAGGAAAATATTTTTATTTCCTCTTTCCTTTTTCCATATTTCAATTAAATTTATATTTCAGGATAATTCCTCTATTCACAAATCACGAGTTGTTACTGAATGGCTGAATACAAACCATATTAACACTCTTTAGATCCGATAGAAAATGTATGGGCACAAATGGAAAAAGACATGTATAGCAGAAATTTCCGACCAGCGAACGTAGAAGAACTGTGGTTGGCGATTGAAAATGCCTGGGAAAATATTGGCGAGGATTACACCAGGACACATTAATATTGTCTATGAGAAATAGGCTTCAAAAAGTTATAAACGCGAATGGTGCTTGGATCAAATATGAATTCATAGTAATTTTCTTAAGTTCTCAGTTAGTTTGTTAATTTAATGGATTTTTTTACAAGAGACGTCCTTACCATATAGATTTTCCTTAATAAATACTGTATATAAAATGCTGTCACCCTATAACTGACAGATACTTCAACCTAAAATAATTTTGAATGTGATCTGTTTACAAAAGCCGGCTTCACAATGGGAAGATTTCCAAAATTTCTCATAAGAGTCGTTTACTTTCAATTGAACGGCACTGTACCTACCTACCTATTGTAAAAGTTTAATATACTTAAATATGTACTTACTTCTTTTGTACAGGTCATAAACATAACATTCCGAATTTGACTAATATGAAGTGTTACAGTATTAGTCACTATCATTATAACGTTTTTGGTGGAGACGACATCAGTTCTTTATTTTTCACTGCTTGTGAAATTTTACTAACCGTAGTCAAAGGGAAGGGAAATGGTTAAAGGGAAGTGACCATTGTTTTCACGTCCAGCTCCTTACTGCGGCTAGTCGACTGCTTATATATAGGGACAATCACAAGTTTTGTAAACAGTTTAAATACAAGCAAAACTATAATAATTTACAAATCGTAGCGTAAAGCGTAAATACTCGTACGTATACAAAATGGCGGTAGGTATTCTGTCAAGCAAACTGTCAAGTGTCGAAGAAATCATGGCAACCTCACAAATTTTCGGTGGACGGTGGTACCAACGGTGTTACCAACTGTACTTATTCAAATTCTTACGATGTCGGGACTGTTATATATTGGCCTTGTTTATTAAACTGTTATACCGTCTTGTTTATTAAACTTAAAATTGTTATACTGTCTTGTTTATTAAAGTATACACCATAGTCGCCATAACAATAACGTAAGGAACATGTATTTATTCTGTTTATTTTGCTACTAGTAGTACTAGTTTTCAAAGGTACTACCTCAAATACTTCTGATTCTGCGTGCAACTACAGCTGTTCAGTCGATTCGAATAATGTTATTAATTAATTCAATTTACATGACAATAATATGAATCTAGAGACCCGTGATAATATTCGTGTAACGTAGCAATCTAATAATATTCTTGGGAAACAAATTGGTACTTTTTGTGGCATCTTATGCCATGTGCCATGTACACGTATCTTTATTATCTTTTCAGTCTCCAACCTTGTGACAAATCTTGTCCTTCTTGGCCGACCTTATGCATGTACATATACACGTATTTAAGTAAAAAAAGAATAGGGACGGGAGAACAAGACTCGGGACGTCCGGTATACCGAACGTGCTTTACTTCTTCTGGCGTCGGTGTTTCCATATCCATAAAAATGTGTCGATCGGTGAAAATATATTTGCCATGCCCTGTATAACGATTCGTGCTAAATAATGACAACCTTGTGATACTATCTACAAACGTGAGATGTAACGAATACATAATAACAAAAAGTAATAACTTAATCACGTAACACCATTACCGATAATATATATTAATAAAGAAATTACATAATAAAGAACGCGTTGTGTAAAATGATGAATTTAAGTTGTATAATGCTGAGTTTACATAAATTTCAGCTGGCACCAAGCTACCTACAGAGTGGAGGATTACAAATCAATTACGTTATATAATTGTTAAATTGTTAAACTCAATATAGATATTACCTGAGACTGATCTATAAGTGATTATGAAGAACAATGATGTAACCATTAACATATTGCTGCTACTCTAGAATTAATAGAGCATGCCGAGGATATTACAGCGGGCTTGCAAACCTTAAACGAGCCTGACCTGAATTGACACAAATTTTTATGCGTCGAGCCATAAAACAATGGCTTGCTCATTGTTTTGCTTTCAAATTTCATGCCGCCTAATAAATGGATACTATATTTAGGTCGCCGATGTGCTACGCTACCAGACGGTTTGAACGAATGACAAGTACAGGGTACACGGGCAGTTTTTATGCTAAATCTAATAACAATTATGTGGTAAATTAGGTCAAAATATAAAAAATATAAACATGTTGCAATGCATTGCATTGCTCACCATACGTGGGTACATTGTAACATTTTATTTATTAAATAAATTTCAAACGCCGCGCGTAGAATTGTAAAATCTGAAAAAAAACCTGCAAGGCACTCCTGTGGTAGATGATTGATTGAAATTAGCTAAATACATAGGTATAAGTATTTTATAACTTGAATTTTGGACCCACAGATACTTAAATATATATACTTTACGCCTATTAGGTCGTTGAATGAACGACTCGCATTTTCAATCAACGATTAGGTGTAACTCTAATCGTTGATCTCTAATCGTGTAGCTCTAATCGTTGGAACTCACTACTGTATTGGTGAAAGATGAAATATAAATAAATATTATTTAATTATTTCAAGAATTTGTTTACTCCACCGTAACCTCAAAATACAAATGACATTTCTTTAACCCTTACTACAGTCTGACGGACTTGGCAACAATGTTCGCTGGTCAGTTTATGACGTGTAAGGGTTTTTGTTTTTAATTCTCTAATGCTCAGTGGCGGCTCGTGAGTATTTTCAGAGGGTGGGAACAAAAAATAAATAAAAAAATCAGTATCTAACTCCGCCGCAAAATTAATTAAACCCATATAAATATCTGGATTTGTCGACGAAGTCTTCTCGTCATGACTCATGACCTCGCAAGGCTAATTCGAACGCACCACAAAACTTTATACACATGATTAGACGACGCAAAATGTGACATTTTTTTTTCATCTGTTTATTATGTTATAACTTATGGCGTAAAAATGCACCATATAATTGTTCACGTATGTCAGCTTTTTCTAACACCAAAGTCCATGCCATGCATATATGCTTTTAGATGAGACACAGATTTCTCACACAGATATGTGTTTTAAATCATTAAGTGTGTAGGTATTTGGTCCACGCTGTAACCTGAGTAAGCTCTGTTTTAAATGTTAAACAAACAAAACAAAACAGTTTATTTGTCACGGAACCACCACATATCCATTCATATTAGGCGTATACGTTTTTATTAAAAACTCTCTTATATATTCTCGTTTTACTCGAAACAATACGACTGTATTGTTTCTTAACAGATACTGAGTTTATTTCCGGATCCATTTCCATTTGTTTTATTCTGTATCTGTAATTTCTGTATTTGGATAAAGTACAAATATTTAATAAACACAGTAAATCGAGCAGTATACACAATCAGATTAAAACTATTCTGTACTGTTACTATACTATCTAGTCCTAGTCCGAAACCGGTTTTAAAACCGGTAAACATAACAAAAATTTATTTATACACTATGATACAATACTAGCTATACTATATTGTTTCTGCGTTACAACTAGAGATCTGTACGGGACTTTTTTTTCAGGCCCGGCCCGGCCGGAAACACGAAAATTTCAAATACCTTACGGCCCGGTCCAACCCAATGCAATGCAAAAAAAAAGTCCCGGCCCGACCTGACTCGGCCCGCACTTTAATGAGATTACACTCATAATCCGGGGAAATCCCTACATTCCCAGTACCCTACCGGTGTCGTTCGGTTTCGATCGCCATCGGCGCGCGGCGTGGGCTCGCGGCTCCTCGAGATAACTCGCCATTTTGGACCCGTATAAACCCAGCGTAAACGAAAAAAAAATAGGATGCATACTGTCAATAGTTATGAGGAGATAAACTTGATTGTTGAACAATAGAATAGAATAATACTGATTTATACTTACTAGGTATTTCAAAATGTGTTGCGGAGCTGAGCTGAAGCATTAAGTCCGAAGTGGCCCGAACAGTCTGGCCCGGCCCGACCCGGACTGATAGATTTCTTAAAGGTACCTGGCCCGACCCGGCCCGTGCAGATCTCTAGTTACAACCCTCGATCTCGCGATAAAAGAAAACCACGCTTCAGACGGCCTGACATCACTAAGACTAAGGGAACAATGAAACGTGACTCCTAGCCGGCTTGAATCGGCGAATTTCGTTACGCGGTAGAATCTCGAACGCCGTAAAATGATATTTTACGATGACCGTATTTGGCGTCAGATTTGTGTGTTCCCCGGGTGTATTATGTATTCTGGTGCATGAGAAGTGGATGTTTGGCGGAAATAAGGTTTGGATAGTTTTTCGAAAAATAAAATTGCAATTGAATGTAAAATTATTATAGCGTCATTTAATTCATTGTGACATGCCCAGAGGAAGGGTGGGCACGTGCCCTTCTGCCCCTTAGGACCAGCCGCCACTGGTAATGCTTAGAGATAATTTAAGTGATGTTTACAAGAAGTAATTAAGTAATGCTTACCTTTCCACTATTTATTTCGGCTTTGGTAGCCGGAAGTTTTCCCATAAAAAAATAAGGTAACAAAGAGAAGTTAACATTAACTTATACATATCTTAAGGTAATTATAATAGTTATACATACACATACTTAGTTGGATGTATGTATGAGTTATTGTTTATTTACTTACACACTTACTTACTAATTTTCTAGAAGCTGTACGATGCTTTAGCATTAACATAAAAACCTTCAAAATCAGTTTTTTGTTGAATTTCGCAGGGTCTTTTATTTCCGCGTCTTTTAAATATGAAGGTCAAGATCATTGGATGTTGCAATTATTACTAATTGTTATTAATTAAAATTAAATTAATTTCTGACGTTCGATATTCACAGTAATATTAGGAAATAAAATGTAAAATAATAAATAATGTAATACGTTAAACATTACCACTTCGCTTAGATAAAAATGGAATACCTACATAAATCATTAGTCAATAGTAGATACATGTTACGGAATTTGGGTTATTCAACGCTCACGTAATGTTATTTAGATTACTACTTGCTCATTATGAAGTTCCATAACGAATCCTTTTAGTGACATTTATGGAACATGGATTTAAAAATAGGTTATGTCTCCATTTATTTATCGGTTCTGTTATGAGTATTGTTTTGCTGTAGAACAATATTGAAGCTATTTTTGTTTTGATTAGACAGTGTATCTACCCACCAACCTAAACCGACAGCTTACAAATGGAAATAAATCTTGTATAAGCAGCTACTTATTATTGCGGCAAATGACTAGAAAGGTGATTGGTATTTTGCACGAGCATAAGTAATTTGATGGATTCATGCTGGGACATCATTGTCGTTGAGAGGAGTCCGTACTACGTTCACTCATTACTCAATACTCAATGGTGTCAGAAACAAAGTAATGAGTACCTAAGCGTTAAATAATCAAAATTAAAACTAACAAAGCGGGTGTCTATATTATAATATATAATATAGATACCGAAGTTATTTTGATGATTATAACGCGGGGTAATATTATAAAACATTAGGTATGTACTGTTAATTGTAACATCGAAATATGAGACATAAAAAAATCCAAAGGATACCCACAATTGCCGCAATGGGAGATCGGGGCAGTATAACTTTTCTTACAGCCAGCTAAAATCGTCACTATAAAGACGCTTTCATTCAACAAGTTGTTATGTTTTGATAGAATACTAATAACTAATCAATTTTAACACAAAACCCATCAAAATAATACACTAAATTAAAGAATAACTGTATTACTTCTATTTCAAGAATTATTGTTGACCCCACTTACCACAAAACGTTCGATAGTATTAGGCACTTTAGGCTTCCAAATGCATGCCAATGATGCCGATGTGACACGGCCGAGGAACATGTAAAATGGATCCGTAATATTTGAATGGGAAGCATTCTTATTCGGCATCACATTCACATTCACATCCAATTGTTTTATGATATGACGAAAGATCAATATTTTGTTATACTACATGATAATGTCATAAAGTGATGGGCGATGTATATAAAATCATTTGTTTTTCCTTAAATTCCTGAATTGATCGGCATGTCCTTCGTCAAGTGTTGAGTCAAGAGAAACTGAATAATATTTTGACTCCTTGATCTTATTTAAAACGCTTTTCTAATATAAAAATGTGTTTGGTTTGCATAAAATAGAAATATATCCAATTCACTTTATGTGCGGATTCTGTGGGGGCCCCGGGCAGCTGCCCAGCCTGCCCCCCTTAAATCCGGCCCTGGCGGTAACTATTTTTTATTTAAAAATATTTAAATCAGCAGGATCTAATACTAATTACGTCTTATAATATATAATAATTGTCCGATTCTTACACGTAAATATTTATTAGAAATCACTGTGAATTTGTTATCTAACCTATTTTTGTCGATATTTAATTTCATGGGAACTAATAACTCATAATATAAACAATATCGGTGAGATAAGTATTATTTAAGGAGTAAGCATTTGAGCAGTGTGGTTGTTTATGTTTTCAGTGCTATCATTACAATATTTTATCTAGAACAACAATAATAAGAGATTACATGTTTTTCATAAATTCATGAAATTATCTGCTTCTACGTAAATGTAATTTCGTTATCTTGCGTTGCCTGCCGCTGTGATTAAGTTATATAACCAAGTAGTGTTATTTATAGCAACATTACGAGATTTGAACGTTATGTTTACTGTTAAACTAAGGTCAATACCCCACTTTGTTACCGGCGACCATTCAAAAGTATACACGAGTGCGAGAGCGATTGCGATTAATAATCTTATTACATTTTGTTTAAATTCATTTATAGCGATATAGGTATCTGCAGAAGGGATTATACAATCAAATTTTACAGATAATACACGTTATGAAATATATTTAGAACAAATAAAAATACAGCTCGAAGGACAAGTTCGATCATGTCCATGAACAAACTTCTAAAAATGTTAGCCTGAGGTTGATAGCCCCGAAATTACGGTTCTATTAAAAACTGTAAAATACTAATCCTACTTATTTTCACGGCCGAGGCATGTGCTTACAACAGGGGCGGCCAACATTTTTCTAATTCGTGCCAATTTTAAGAAAAACCTATATATGTACCGGGTAAGTCTCTTAAGATTGACACCCCCCTTATCTCACTTATCCTTTGCCGATTTAACACATTCAAAAAAGGAGTAGGTTTTTGATGAATTTTTATAATCTGAGCACGGATATTAAAAATCTCGTAAGATATACAGGGTGGAAATAAAACATGATTTTTTTAAATGGAACACCCTGTATATTTTTAGACCAAAATAATGTCCTTAATTTTCTGAATCCAAAAATGAGTAATTGTTATATAATCACTCCACCTTTTCGTGAGATATTACTAAAAACTTATCACATTACGGGTGTCAATTATAAAATAAGAACATCAAGATACCTCTGGAAACAATGCATTGTTTATTTGTTGACATATGTCATCCGGTTTTTTGTGAGATAGTAGTTCACTCTCTTAGATATTAGCGTAAAAAATACGTAGTGTTCGTAAAGAAGCAAGTTATTTTGAAAATGGTATATTCATTGGAAGAGCGAAAAGAGTTACTTGAAATTTATATTCAGTGCAACAAGAATAAGTCTCTTGCTCGGAGGGAGTATGTTAGGTTATTTCGAGAAAGGCTACCTCCTTCCAAAAATAGTTTTAAAAACATTTATGCAAAGTTTAGGAATACCGAATCTCTGAGAGACAAGAAAAGGGAAAGGCGAAGAACAAAAACAGGAGAAGACACAGAACTCAACGCGTTATTATATTTTGCTGAAAATCCATCCAAATCATCCTATGCCACAGCAATAGAATTGGATATATCACAAAGAAGTGTGATATAAATATTACATCGCCATAATTTTAAACCATATATTTTGCCCGTTCAATATTTAGAAGACAACAATCTTCAAGACAGGTTAACCTTCTGCAGAGACATACTTGATAGAATAGAGGAAGATGATGAGTTTCTAAGTCATGTCTTTTGGACTGACGAAAGCAGTTTTTCTACTGCGGGAATTTTTAACAGAAAAAATGCACATTACTGGGCAGCGGAAAATCCACATATTGTAAAAAAAAATAAAAAAACAAGGATACCAAACTGTAAACGTGTGGTGTGGCATCCACAAGGATGCTATTGTAGGTCCTGTATTTATAAATGGGCCCTTAAATGCACAACGTTATGTGGATATTCTTCAACATCCAGTTGAAAATTATTTAGATAATATTAATTTAGTGGGCAACAGATCTGTTATTTGGCAGCAGGATGGAGCACCACCACACTCTGCAAGGAACATCACCGAATACCTAAACAGAAAATATCCTATTTGGATAGGAAGGCACGGTGTTATACATTGGCCCGCTAAAAGTCCGGACTTAACACCTATGGATTTTTTTCTCTGGGGTACGATAAAACAAGATATATACGAAACTGGGGTTTTTAATAATATGAATGAGTTAAAAGAATGCATACGTGTAAAAATTGAGGAATTAAACCAAAATGGTGATATATTTCAAAGGGTGAGAAGCAATTTTATAAAGCGATGCCAAATGTGTATTCAGAATGGTGGTGGTTACGTGGAAAATATTTAATTACGTTACGTGTAAATAAATAAAATTGTGTTACTGTATTAATATTGACATTTATTTGTTTTTATTAGGCCAATGTTGTTTATTGTTATTACTCGTTACTGTTATTGTCACCTACATATTATTTATTTATTATCTCAATAAATGGCATTGTTTCCAGAGGTATCTTGATATGTTTTTTGTTTTATAATTGACACCCGTAATGTGATAAGTTTTTAGTAATATCTCTCGGAACAGGTGGAGTGATTATATAACAATTAGATATTTTTTTATTCAGAAAATTACATTATTTTGGTATAAAAATATACGGGGTGTTCCATTTAAAAAAATCTTGTTTTATTTTCCACCCTGTATATCTTAAGAGATTTTTAATATCCGTGCTCAGATTATAAAAATTCATCAAAAACCGCGTCCACTCCTTTTTTGAATGAGTTAAATCGGCAAAGGATAAGTGAGATAAGGGGGGGTGTCAATCTTAAGAGACCCGGTACCTAAATAAAGTTAGCTAGAAGGTCAACATTTTCAAATCGATCTGGCTATAATACGTAGCTTAAACATTTGCCGTTTTTTAGTCGTGAATTATCACTCGTGAAAGAAATTTTTTTGCCGCTTATGGGTCCTGCAATGTTTATATAAAGTTAGGGCACATAAATAAAAAATCAATTAAAAAAAATAGAGGCAGCCGGTTAAAATTTGCCGGTTTTTTCATTTGAAGAATGGCTATAAGCAAAATATTGTAGATTTCGTTTTATTATCGGAAAATTTATTTTTTCTACAATCGCCTCAATAGTAGGCTTTTGCGCTTTCAATTCTCAACGCAAAGTACGCCATTTCCGATGATGACATAATTGTCGCTTTAAAGCGGCAATAGTGTCAATTCCCGCTCGCTTCTTTATTATAAATTCCTTAGCAGGCGCTTGTCAGTCAAAAATGACACATGAGAAATGTAGCTAACAAAAAAAACTTATAAAAATCGGTTCATATATAAATATATGTCAAATACATACAAGAACACACTGTATTAAGCGATTGTAGAAAAAATGTTGTATGTATGACGAGCACAAACTGCCATTGCCGCTTTTGAAAGAATACAAAATTTCTTTCGCAAGCAGCAATGCAGTACTTTGCGCTCTTAACACACAAATAACTATTTTCTAATATAAATTCTAGAAAGCGGAAATAAAGGATTCAGATAGAGGTAAACGAAAATGAAATAAAAAGCTGAGGTATTTCGACTAAAACTACAGAATTAGGTATAGTGGATCGAAGTAAAATTTTTTATGCTAGAGAAGGAGGGGAGGGAGAAGGGGTTGTCTTGCTGAAATTCCGTGAAACGTTTATTTATGTCAATAGAAAACACGAGTCGAAAAAATAATTCCGAAAGCGAAAAACTGGGTTTGCTCGCTGACATGATTTCGAGATTTTTTTGTATATTACGGTCGATACACAATTATTAACGAAAAAAATCACACGATCCACGATTAAATAGAAGGGGATGCTGCATTGCCCAGCATTCTCTTCAAAATTAGGACGCTGATATAAAATCGAGACAAATTATATACATCGATGTAAAAATTAATATATATTCTAATTTATTATGTATCTACAATAATAAACAAAAAATCTCGGAATCACGGAATCGAGGCGAGGCAACCGAGAATTAGCGAGGCAGCCGAGTTTTCCGGTTTGAAAATTATTTTTTCGATTCGGTTCCTGCCTGAGAATTTGCCATTCCACCCCTTCAATTTAATCGTGGATCATGTGATTTTTTCGTCAACTGTTTATCTTAACACGTTGACGGACATCCGCGGCATATGCGGTCAGAGGGCTAATGTTGCAGAGTTATGCACAAAAAATATGGGTGTCACGTCAAAAAGACGCATTGATATCTTAGTTAACTTTTAAGATAGAAAGGTCAAATTTGTACATAAGAACTTCATGGATACGGTAATTTTTTATCGTGTAAAAAAAATAGCGACGTCATATGACGTCATGTCCCATCAAAACCAAATTGTTTTTCAGATCACTGACGTCAAATGCCGCCTGCATATTTTCTAAAATAAAATAGCGATTTTATACGGATATAGTCTATTATTACTGACCATAATCTGCAAAGATATAATTCTAATAATAATAATAGCATAAAATGAGAAAAAAGACTAATTATTAGGCATGCCATGTGTCAAAACACGTCCCAACACATAATGGAGGACTACCAATACACTTCTTGCATTGCCATGGTGTTTCTTTTCTTTTTTTCTCGATAGAACATTGTCTACATCTTTTACAATATATGCCTTTTCTCTTCGAACTGTCTAGCATAGGAATAGTTTCCAAAATGTGGGTCATTGCTGCCTCGCCTAGTTGTTTTTTCTCTGGTTTTTACTGGCACCTCTGCTACGAATTCCCTACTATATTTTTTCCCGCTATTCCTAGTAATTTTCCTATTACTTCTCGAAAATATGAAAATGTCTGTTCTCTGTCTAAATTATATTTATAAATATGGAAAGAATTCCACAATATCCATCAAGTGAAATATTACTTTTTTATACCATATAATGCCCAAATTTAAGACAATGACTAAAATGGGTGTCCGTCAACGTGTTAATAAACAAAAAAAATATCGATATCACTGGATCTCAGCGGGACAACCGAGTTTTTCGCTTGGGAAACTCTTTTTTCGACTCGTTTTCTGGCTGAGGTTAAGCCTTTCGACTTGTTTGATTTCATCGGGAAGAGTACGATTTTTTGTTTTTTATTTTTTTTATTGTTAATAATAAACCAAAAACCTCGAAATCAATTGCTCTCAGCGGTGCAATCGAGTTTTTCGCTTGGAAAACTCTTTCTTTCGAGTCGTTTTCTGTCTGAGATTTTGCCGTTCGACTTGTTTGATTTAATCGTGAAAAGTGCGATTTTGACGTTACTTGTTTATTAATAGTCTCTTAATAAATAAAAAAACCTTGAAATCACTAGATCTCAGCGGGGCAACCGAGTTTTGGCCTTGAAAAATTTTTTCGACTCGTTTTCTGGCTGAAATTTTGCCATTCGACTTTGTTGATTTAATCGTGAAAAGTGCAATTGTTTCGTTAATATTTTATTGATAGTAATAAACGAAAAAACCTCGAAATCAAGGGCTCAGCGGGACAACCGAGTTTTTCGCTTTCGGAATATTTTTTTCGACTCGTTTTCTGCCTGAGAATGTGCCGTTCGACTTAATCGTGGACCTTATGATTTTTTCGTGAATTGTTTATCGACCGTAATAAACTAAATATTTCGAATTCACGTTTCTGCCCTTCTTTTGTGATGCGACCTGCTACCTTTATATCAAGTTAGCAGGGCACCCCATAATAAAAAATAAATAGGAAGCGGCAAAATGTTTTCCTTCACGATTAATTAACGGCTAAAAAACGGCAAATGTTTAAGCAATAGCGTGATCGATTTGCAAAAGTTGACCTGCTTTTATATACATTCTTCTGTCTCGTGGTTATTGATTATTTCTTCCAATAATGTCTTTATTGGAATTATCATTAAAAAAAGTTGTTCTATTTGTTTATAAGAAAATAAAAATAGGTAAAAAAACTTTTAACTTTACCGTTTAAAATCGCCCACCTTTTAAACTGATTTTTGGACAAATAGTTTATTTTTTCAACTTACCTTGTAGCTCAGTCGTTGAATCCATTCCACTTTGTTACACATCTCTAAATCCATTTATCTGGCTTATGACGATTGTTTAAATTAAAGCTCTCTGGGACCAAAGGAACACAATTATTCATAAACTACAGGAACAATCTGCCTGAAATTTTGCACACTTATAAATATCTATTATGGGCTCGTCACCAAGATGTTATGTCACCTACGGTCATTATTGCAGAAGTTGTTAATATTTATAAAATAGTGCAAAAAAGAGGCTTTTCGCCATTATCTCGGCTATTTGTTTATCGATTTTACCCCATACAAAATTAAATATCTTTTTAATAAACAACTTTCATTAATCCAACTTTTCTGGAAAACGTACTGGGAAAATTCTATAACCCAAAAACTATATAAGAAAACTGGCCAAGAGCGCGTCGGACTCGCGCACGAAGGGTTCCGTACCATTATCTATAAGAACGGCAAAAAAATCCACGTTTGTTGTATAGGGAGCCCCCCTTAAATATTAATTTTATTTTAATGGTGGTATCTCGTCTGACCGGCGACTCCGGCATTTATGAGCATACAGATTCAGGTCCATGTCCATTTTTTGTATGAGCCCCCTTAAATATTTATTTTATTCTGAATTTTAGTATGTTGTTATAGAGGCAACAGAAATATATCCATCTGTGAAAATTTCAACTATCACGGCTCATGAGATACAGCCTGGTGACAGACGGACAGCACAGTCTTAGTAATAGGGTCCCGTTTTACCCTTTGGGTACGGAACCCTAAAAATAGGGCAAATCTGTCTGTACGTATTTATCATGTACTAACCTAACCCTTTCCTAACATTTAAATACCTGTAACAAATTAAACAACTTTTTTTTATAATGAGGTCTAATAAGGTTACCAAACAGTGGCAACGGTAACCCTAATAGAGTCGTTTAAGTTCTAACGCCGGCTCCACACTTGCGTTATTCGCTGCGGATAAAAAGTTCGTGCTTATTATATATAAAGCACCCGAATATTTGTTCAGTTCATGTTTGCGCCATCGTCCACTCTTGTGTTTAAGTTTTTCAGGTTAGGTTAGCTTTCTCAACGTAAACATAGTATCGTAGTTTAACGAGATTAATATTTTTCACCTTACTAATTCACCTACTAATAATTAACCTAATAATTCACTTCTATATTTTGCATGTCTCAAAATGTCTTGAAGACTTACCTTTCCTTTGATGGAGAGAAACCATCCACCATCTCCTCTTTCTGGGCTTCTTTTTCTTTTCATTTAAAGAATAATTATAATAACACAAAAAATAGGCCGCTGCACCTATTGTATCATCGTCATTCATCTTGAAGTAGACGAGGGCGATTCGCGAATATTTTCCGGGGTAAAGATCAAATCCAAATATTCAGTTTCAAAAGTGATTTGTGTGGATGGTCTAAAAAGCGAACATCGTACATAATTATTTGTTACCAAATATTCGCCGAATTTCCGAATATTTGTATACGCAAGTGTGGAGCCGGCGTAAGAGATATATAGAGGTACATAATTAAAATATTGTCATCAACAATTTATATTACTAAAGGCTTTATAATTTGGCGATGGCGATATTTCGGGAAGCTTCGGGATCACTAATGTGAAGTTGCTAATGTCCAGGCCATCAAAGCACAGACGATGGACGACTTGGAAGCCAACATTCGCCGCGTTATTGAATATATCCGGCCCCGACGGCGCCGCTGGGCTGGAAAAAGTATAAAATTTCACTTCCAGATTGCGCGTTGCCCTAAACCATATTGAAACAATAATGACATCAAGTTATATTTCCATTAAAATCAATATGATGTCCATTACCACGATTTTTATGTCATTTTAAAGTTCTATACCCCTAAAAAACACCCATTATATCGGATCATTTTATTGCTAATAATTCGTGATTTATTATAAACAAGAAAAGGAGAACATAATGCAAATGTTAACTTCTGAACAATATTTATTGTGAAATGAGCACAAGGACTTGTTTGAAAGTGCTGCTTAAAAATTTTCATAATTTACCGCTATTATTTAATAAAATAATAATTATTTATGCAACATATTTCATTAATAAACTGTATTATTTACTTTATTTACAAACAATATGAGGTAACAACTTTGTTTGATAGGTACTCGTATATTAACTATAATGAATAATAATATTCGATTGATATATCTCCATTTATGGTACGGTCACTTCTATAAATTGCTTCGGATCGCCCACTTTGGGTTGAAATCTTAAATTAATTCGTGTCCCATTCTGAGCGTCAATGTCCATAAAGCTATTCCAGTCTAGTAAGAAGTATAGACCATTCTCTGGTTTGGTTGGTTGAGACCGTTTTTTAGATGACAAGTTACCAGACGGTAACTTGTTATCTGTTTCGTAACCAAAAGAATCTAACATATCTTGGAGGTTTTGTTTTCCAATCGAATTCCTCTGCTCTGTGGTTTGTCTCTTCGTAATATAATGCGGGATACTATGAGAATTGCCGAAATTATTGTGTAAATCTTGTAGCTCCTTAGTTTCTTTATTAAATCTGTTAGGTTCTGCTCTGGTGCATAACGCCTCTTGGAATACATAGAACATGATTAATACAGTTGACACTTTCTTCATTTTAAGAGGCTGCGTTGTTCTGCTGTTTATATCTGTAAATAAATTGAAATATGTATTAATATTTAGATAAAATTGACCCTCATTTTTGGTATACGGCAGTATTGTTTTGTGTTCAACATAAATCGAGTAATATTGCATCTATTAGGGTAAAAATTAAATCGTCTTTTTTGTAGGAGAGCCAGATGTTTTGTACCATTCTGTAGGACATCAAATTTTCAACAATTTTCAAAATGTCCGTCCGTCTGTCCGGATGCCACGTTTTTTTAACGAAATGTTCAAACAGCGCGAGATTTAGCAGAAAAAGGTTTTTTTTTGGTGAAGGAAATATCCTATTATTTTTGTGCCAAATGGCCACACAGTGGGGCTCCAAACCATACACAAAATTATCTCTCAAGAATAACTAACCAATCTTATAGAATCAAAACTTTTTTAGTAAATTGTGATGGTCATAAATTTCATAAAAAGAGATTAAAAATGGCATGTAGGACTGACTGACAGTAGATATATGTTTTTGTATCATTCAGAAAACAATTAAACTAGCGCAGTAGGTATGAGAGTTCTGGATTCACAGCCGAGGGGCCCGGGGTTCATACTGCGAGGATTACACATTTTTTTATAATTAATGTGCAATATTATGTTTTATATTCACCTAAATTGTTGCAATGGTAATATTATTGGTAAGGTAATATTTCTGGACATTTCAAGGTGATATTTCTGGACTAAAAAACGGACAAACAAAATTTTGTTGAAATTCAATCTTATAAAACTTTTTTTAGGTTTGCATCGATATTGGTCATTTTTTTGTCGAATTCCAGGCGCTTTTATCGTGACCATTATTTAATATTGTGTTTTCAAAAAGTTCGACGGATTTGGTGTTATAACACAGTGGACCCTTAAGCTGCATTTTGTCCTAAATTTCTGAACACTGTGGAAAATTTTAACGACACAATGATTGTCTTTTTTTTACACTTAAGCCTTATCCGAGGCCTTATCATTTATTAACATTTCTTTTTTTTGATTCACATCAATATATTTATTCTAAAAGGAAACACAATTTCTGTAAAGCAAACTATTACAGCAAAGTAATTTTACAGTGGCAGCTCGTGGGTATTTTCAGAGTGTGGGCACAAAAAATAAATTAAAAACCAGAATATAGTCGCAGCAAAATTAATTAAACCCATAAAAATACCTGGATTTTTCGACGGAGTCTCGTCATGACCTCGCAAGGCTAATTCGAACGCTCCACAAAACTTAAAAATGCACTATCTAATTGTTCACGTCTGTCAGTTTTTCCTAAAACACTAAAGTCCAAGTTCCTCGAAGATATTTCTCACAGACGACGTCTCATGTTTTTTCGCCCTATCTGATACGTGTTTTAAATCGTCAAGTCCGTAGGTATTTGCTCCACGCTGTAACCTGAGTAACCTCTGTATTAAATATTAACGTGACAACTTCAGATCTCGCGACTAAGACTAAGGGAACAACGAAACGTGACTCCCGGCGGTTTAAATCGGCGAATTTCGTTACGCCGCCGAATGTCGAACATGGTAGAATGATATTTTACGACGACCGTATTTGGAGTCAGATTTGTGTGTCCCCGGAAATAAATTTTTGTATAGTCTGGTCCGTGAGGAGTGGATGTTTGGCGGAAATAAGTTTTGAGTAATTTTTCGAAACCGATAATAAAATTGGAATTAAATATAAAATTATTCTAGTGTCATATAATTCTTCGTGACATGCACAAGTGAAGGGTGGGCACGTGCCCTTGTGTCCTTTAGGACCAGCTAATTTGTAACAATAAATCTTAAAAGCATTGCAGATAACTTAAACAACTAAGCAAATACTAATATATCAGATATTGCCTCTTCATGCGCCTTTGTAAGTTTTCAACACAATTGCCAATAGCCTTTTACGGAATATTTCTCACTCTTCAAGGAGAGCTATTCAAAGATATGGAATGGTTTCTGGTTGTCGGTTCCGTAATAGCCTCCCTAGCATCTCTGATTGCCTTAGCCTCCCTAGCATCTTAGGGCCTTTGAGGTAACGTAGTGGGCCATCTTACGTGGACCACCCTGTACACCTGATTCAAGAATGAATAACCCCTCGGATATGCCATTAGGATTTTTTTGTCTCTGCCTTCCTAATTATCTGCCGCGTTATTTATAATACACTGTTTGACCTCGGGGCAATTATATATTGCTTTGCTACAATATAGCAGATAGTAGTAGGTAGTATCTATAAGTATTTACAATATGCTTGCTACAATAAATTTATTTATTTTAAAATAATACATTTTAATTAATGCAATGATTAAAGATATAAATATGTTGTGTTTTGCGCAAAATTCTATTTGCTTTGACGAGAGGTTTTTCACACAGCTGTGTTTAACCGTTGATTGAGGCTCCTTTAATCAACGGTTTAACATAGTATGAGGAGCAAAATTTTACAGTGTGACTGATATACATATTTAGGCGTTTTCTAATACGCCTAGGTATTTTATAAACCGCGTCAATTTGAGACCAGAACCAGCTCTGTAGGTATAATAGTTGCCAAGATACAGCCCTCCAAAATTGGCATTTTTTCCAAAAAAGTGAAATTTTAAAATTTGGTCAACTTTCGTCCCCGAAATTGTGGAAAATTTTATGGGTAAAGTCATAGGGGAAAATGTACCGAATGTAGCTTTAATTTAAGTCCAAAACGACGTCTGTAGGTCTGATAGTTTCCTCACAATTCTTAAAAATACAAAAAATGTCCAGTATAACGTACTTACTTACATTTTAAATTCTTCACGCACTGCAAATTTACTTTATTTCATATTTAGACAAATTTATAATGTGAAACATATACAGATTTTATACATATATAACCTGCAACACGGTACAGTCACACAAATAAGTTATTTTAATTTATTTTTTTGTGACCACCCTCTGAAAATACCCACGAGTCGCCACTGTATGTCACTGTATATCATATATGTATATGATATATATAATATAACAATAAATAAAAATGTTGAGTTACATCGCAAATACAGATTAATAGGCTAAATATATATTTTTTGTGGATATAGGTATATGGGTTTCACTTTTTTAGAAAATATTGCAGACCTACTGACGTCGTTCTGTGCTTAAATTAAAGCTAATTACATTCGCTATATCTTCCCCTATGACTTTACCCGGAAAATTTTCCCCTATTTGGACGAAAATTGACCAACTCTTAAAATTTTACTTTTTTTGAAAAAAATGCCAATTTTTTGCTTGTATCTTGGTATCAAACGCGTAGTTTAGAAGATATAGTGAAAAAAAAAGTATTTCGAGTGCTACGAAGTTAATAGTTTGCGATTTTAATGTTACATTTATGACTCACTAGAGTTAATAACACGTATAACACAATAAAAAGCGATTTTAAAATTATTTATAAACAAAATCCGTACTTACATTTTGTTATAGATATAGATAGATTCTGTCACAAAGAGATGTTGGAGTTAACTAACTACCATGTCTGAAGGTTGCATTTCCAGACAAATATCGTTAATATGATGTCTGAAATAAATCCTTCGAAATTAATGCCTCCTTACATTAATCTCTAAATCACTAATTATGCTTGACTGGTAAGCAGGTAAACTATTTACCTATCAGGTGAATGGAATATTAACTAATGTACTTTTAATTAAAAACTATTTATTCTTTTCTTTTTATTTTAGTTTATATTACCAATTATATGGCCAACTGCTGAAATATAAAATATTTAGCCTCTGCGCTGAACGAATCACGCAATATAGGTAATATTCTGAAAAATATCAAATATATACTCACAATCCTATGTGTTTATGTGTTTATTTAAAATACCCACCATACATAAGAATAAGCAGTAAATAGTAAATCCCGAAACTTTCGTCTTGACAGCAAAATATCGTTAGTTTTATAATAAGTGGTCATTTTGTTCATCAGTCATATTATCTATAAGTGTCTGGGAATGCCAAGCATATGGGAATGACCTGGTGGCATTGAAATGCATAGCCAACTGCATCGTAACTCGTCCCGAGCAGTCCTGTCAATGGACAGAGAATTCAAGATTTTTTCTTGTTATTTTTAGTCGTGCGTGACCTATCCCACACGGCCACCGGCACTCTACTGAACAATTGATAAAAGGACACACACACACACACACACACACACACACACATATATATATATATATATATATATATATATATATATATATATATATATATATATATATATATATATATATATATATATATATATATATATATATATATATATATATATATATATACACACAGGGTGAGTCAGTTTTTTGTAGACAAACTTTAACAGGGGATAGAACGCACGTTTTTAAAAAGAAAAGTGCCTATAAAGATATGGCCGATCTAGCTTCCTAAGGAAGATACAGGGTGTTAAAATTTAATTTTTTTTTACATTAATGTGTAATATTTTCTGAACGGAATGATATATTCACTAAATATTTTACACATATCTTAACCTGCATAGGATCAACATGTTGTATTGTTCCTGTCGAAAATACTACAGTGGATGTTACTTTTTTCGGGTACTTCGACTATTCTGCATAATAGAACTTTTTTTTCGTACGCCACTGACATTATCTGATACATATTTCTAAAATAACGGCCCCTTAGTAACAATTTTGATATCTTGTAATTTTGCTCTAACTATGACAGTTTTCGAGATATTGGCCGTTGTTTCTCTGACAGTGTAATGTCGTTATTATAATTTTTTTTTCTTGAATTTTCTTTATGACTTATAAACGAACGCTTAGATTTTTTCATGTTTGGGGGATAATGCCTATTAATTAAGGCGCATAAAACAAGCGGTAAGAATGTTCAAAAACTTGCACAGTGGCGGGGTGGAAGGGGTGCTCCACCCCTTTCGTAAACAGAACTTCTACGCCAAAGACTATTTAAAAAAAACTGTTATTTTCATTATCTACATACAGTTTAACAAAAATAATGTCCCTTCTTCTGTTTCGAAATTCCTGTGCGTTTCCTAGTTATTTTGATTTTTAGTGTTTGATGTGGTACTAAATTAAGTAATTTATTTATTAGCAATAATAATTATCGGCTAAATATTTAATTCTTTCAACGAAACCTACCTAAATATGGTTTGTTAAGGATTCTAAAAAGCCGAAATCTCTTTATCTCTTTCCAAGTAATTACAATTACAAAAAAAACATTAGATGAACATTGATGTTAATGTTTATGGAGATATAAACATTTTTGAATTTATAGCAATATTTAATTAACAATAATAATTGTGGAATAAATAACAATTGTTAGCAATAATGATTTATAAATAACAATTAGGTACAAGAATTAATAACAATAACACTAGTACCTACGTACATAAAATAAGATACTTTGTTCCAAATGTAAACCGTTCTTCTCAATACACATTTCACTGCGACGTATCATAGAACGTCTTAAGTTAACTAAATGATGCACCCTTATTTCATTGCAAGCATCTCTAATGCGATTTTGAAGTTCCTCAAGTGTATTAACCGGAGTGGTATACACTATTTCCTTAATGAATCCCCACACAAAAAAGTCAAGTGGTGTTAAATCGGGTGATCTGGGAGGCCACGCCACTGGACCTCCACGACCTATCCACCTCCCTGGATAGTTATTGTTTAGCCAATTTCTTACATTTCTGCCATAATGGGCCGCGCACCCATCAAGTTGAATCCAAGACTGTCTTCTTAAATTCAAAGGAATGACTTCCCATATATTACCATGGTGTTCTTCTAAAAATTGTAGGAAATTTTCTGAATTTACACGTTGTGGCAAGAAATAAGGTCCAAACACGTGGTTGCCGTAAATTCCAATCCAGACATTTGTACTAAATTCATGTTGAAAACTTCGTGGTCGAATGGAATGTGGGTTTTCATGTGCCCATACATGCAGATTGTGAAAATTTACTATACCACGACGAGTAAAACAAGATTCATCAGTCCACAGTATATTGGATAAGAAATCCCTATTATTTTGAATGGAGTTAAGAACCCACCTACAATAAGTAAGTCTTCGTTCAGCGTCACCTGGACATAAACCTTGAACAGGTTGAAAATGATATGGGCGTCTGTGATCCCGTTTTAAAACCCGGGAAATTTTACTTTGGGAAATACCAAGAGCAATAGCAGCACGTCGAGTACTTGTCGTTGGTTTCCTATTAAATTCCCGCAATATACGGTCTCTATCTCGTCCACGGTTGTTCTGTCGGCCCCCGGGTACATTTTTCAAACCCTGGTTAACAAATCGACGGTGGATACTCACAAAAACGGAATGATGAGGTTGTCGTCTATTTTGAAATCTTCTTCGATACTCCCTAGCTGCGTATCTTGAATTCCCATTTGCGAACCCATAAATAAAATGAATGTCGGCTTGTTCGCTATTTGTAAATGTAAACGGCATGTTACACTAATTAAAATCTGGCAAATCACATAAAATAACTTTTTAATCTTAAAAATAATAATTAATAACAGTGAAAATATTCAAGATGAAGCAAAATTGTTTGTAGATAAACTTGTAATACGTCAAACTGTCGTTTCAAAATATGACATAATGCTTACTTGTTTTCCAAGGAGTATAATATTTTGTTGCAATTATTACGTACAGTTACAAATACGCTAGTTTTAAATGGAAATTATTTAGCAAACAACAACAAAAATTGAAACAGAAATTGGTACATGCACAAGTTTAATAAAACTTAAAGGAAATTTTTAAGACTTTTGGCAACTGCACAATAATCTATTGTATTGTAAGTACATTTGTAATTTAACAGATTTCAACATATAAAAGTATTGTATTTGAGTAAGGCTTGATATAACAAATATTTATTTTGACTACATTGGAAAAAGATAAAGAATAAGAGATTTCGGCTTTTTAGAATCCTTAACACACCATATTTAGGTAGGTTTCGTTGAAAGAATTAAATATTTAGCCGATAATTATTATTGCTAATAAATAAATTACTTAATTTAGTACCACATCAAACACTAAAAATCAAAATAACTAGGAACCGCACAGGAATTTCGAAACAGAAGAAGGGACATTATTTTTGTTAAACTGTATGTAGATAATGAAAATAACAGTTTTTTTTTAAATAGTCTTTGGCGTAGAAGTTCTGTTTACGAAAGGGGTGGAGCACCCCTTCCACCCCGCCACTGTGCAAGTTTTTGAACATTCTTACCGCTTGTTTTATGCGCCTTAATTAATAGGCATTATCCCCCAAACATGAAAAAATCTAAGCGTTCGTTTATAAGTCATAAAGAAAATTCGAGAAAAAAAATATAATAACGACATTACACTGTCAGAGAAACAACGGCCAATATCTCTAAAACTGTCGTAGTTAGAGCAAAATTACAAGAGATCAAAATTGTTACTAAGGGGCCGTTATTTTAGAAATATGTATCAGATAGTGTCAGTGGCGTACGAAAATAAAGTTCCATTATGCAGAATATCCGAAGTACCCGAAAAAAGTAACATTCACTATAGTATTTTCGACAGGAACAATACAACATGTTGATCCTATGCAGGTTAAGATATGTGTAAAATATTTAGTGAATATATCATTCCGTTCAGAAAATATTACACATTAATGTAAAAAAAAATGAAACTTTAACACCTTGTATCTTCCTTACGAAGCTAGATCGGCCATATATTTATAGGCACTTTTCTTTTTAAAAACGTGCGTTCTATCCCCTGTTAAAGTTTGTCTACAAAAAACTGACTCACCCTGTATATACAGGGTGTTCCATTTATGCCGCTTTCTTTGATATTTCATAAACCGTTCAAGATATTATACGAAGTATAATCTCATAAAATCTCTCATAAAATCGGCGGTAATCGGTATATTTCAAAATTTCCAACGGGACATGTGAATAGGGACAAATTTGAATAGATTTGTGATTTTTCTGGCTTGGTCCGACCAGTGATACCCGTTTGTGGGGGACCTTCCAGAAATTTCCAACTCGTAGGTATCATAGTTTTCCAGTTAAAAATGGCGCAAAAACGGCAACTTCCCCTATTTTGTAAGCTATTAGCAAGTTAACGATTGCACTTCGCGACCTCTACTTGAGCTTGTTTTTTGCGAATTTTTGAAAAGGAACAACTTCTCAATTTCATGTGTTACACTAAAAATGTGGAAACATGCAAGACGTGAAGAAAATTGTTCTTTTTATATACCTAATTCATCCCTGACAGCTGGACTATCATCAAAATAATTCATTTAATAATTTAATTAATCATTTTTTAAAAATTTATACGTTTACCTACACACTTCGTTTACCTATACCTATCCTATACACACTTTTGCTCTCTTTATTTAGACATTTTATGTTTTATTTTTGGTTGTACTATATGTGACCACGATTTACGTTGAAATCTTTGGTCGAAATCTTTATACGTCATAATATGTCTTATAAAATGTAAATAAACGTCACAGATTGGGGTTGCTACACCTACCATATTTTATTGCATCTAAGTTTTATAAATATTCCAAAAGGGGTTTGTACATGTTCATGATTTTTGTCAAATCCTACCCATTTGAAACGCAGTGGGTTCGCAAGTGGAACATCCTTGTAAACATTATTTGAATTAAATTAATTAGATAATTCGCCATACGATACCTGCCCCTCAAAAATTGTAAAATGTCATGTTTCGACATAGCCTGATGAAATGGTAGTTTTTGGGTAATATGAAAGAAGGTGGAGGTCCGGTAGAAGGTTTCTCAACGTAATTATGTTTTTTGGGGTGCTGAACACGAATCCGAGGTTTGGTGCCTCGTAACAGTACCGGCGCAGGTCGAAAAACAAAAAAAAACCTCGAAATTTTCGAGGCTTTTCGTTCGCTCATATATTGTTAAGTAGGTATATATATTTTTAAGTTTTCCGGTCAAACGACGCATCGTACGGAAATTTTTGTGAAAATTGCAATAAACTCACTTCGGTGAGCAACGACCTCGATGAGCAAGAAGACGACCCTCCGTTTGCTGCAACACTGTCAGAGGCAAGTGAGACTGAAGAAGGCAATTTATGCATTATTTTAGAATAATAACTGGATGGCATTGCTTTCAGTTAAATAACACCTGTCACAGACTGCCACAAGTTAAATAAAAGTCTGTAATGACGCCGCCAAACTAAACGTGCATGCCAAATTTCAGCTAAATCGGTTGAGGATAACTGCTTTAAAATTCAGTTGCACGATTTGACCCGAACAAACACATATATAGATAGATACATACATAGAAAGTTAAATAAAACCTTGTAAAAAATTCAACACTTTGTAGCACAAATTTAAGCCGTTGTGGACATATATGTTCATAGAGAATTTTCCTCATAAAATTATAAGGAATCACACTCTGAAATATTAGCATGTCATTGAGGAACACCCTGTATATTGAAAAATGACTTCTCTTATCTTGTTATCTTAAATATTTTTTTTTTGTAAATGGGCGCTTATTACATCTACAAAATATATCTACTCATGAATCCTCAAGTCATATAGGTACTTAAAAAAAGGAATGGGAAGGAATTTAGGGTAGGGAGAGAGGAGTTTAAGAGGTGAGGGGGTTCATATTGGCAGATATGAACCCCCCCCCCCACCCAGTTATATATTGATCTAAATTTCAAATTTCGATGCTCACTAAATCCAAATTTGATGCATTACAAATTTTATTCTACGAGTTTTTCTCGTGGAGTGGCTATTTTCAAATCACAGACATACGTCTAAAACTGAGTTTATTGCAGTTGTCACGAAATTTGGTAAAAAATGCCTTTTTTCGACTGACGATGGCGACCTTATAAATTGATGTAATTTAGAAGTAAGCGAGGTCGTTCGTAGTAGAATTTAATGCTATTCAACTTTGAACACAGTGATATTTTCCGCACGATGCCTTGTTTGCTACATACGAGCGGAAAACCTGAAAAACTCCGAAAATTTCGTCCTTGTTTTTCGATCTGAGCCGGTACTGCTACGAGGCAGAAAACTTCAGATTCGTGTTGCAGCACCCCAAAAAACATATATTTCCGTTGAGAAACCTTCTACCGGAGGCATGATACGAAACAGGCACTTTTAAACACCAGTTGATCAGGCTAACAGTATTTTTTTAAAATGCTTTGAGATAATTCAATATTATCAAACATTAGGAGCGCTACATTTTAACCTTTTTAACTTTTGTTATGAAGTTGCTATTTGATCTTGTTTCTTGTTCGATACAGTAGTTATTTTTACTGTTCGCATGGTTTTTTCATGTGTCGCAGGACCGTAGGGAAAACCTGGGGAATGAAACCCAGGGGTGAGAGCATGTCAGATGAATAACATCTGCCTGTGCTGGGTCAAAGGAAACTCACAATGCAACGGCAATATAGAAGCTGACAAACTGGCCAAGAAGGCAGCCAGCCTGATTATCCTTAGGCCTGGTCCTTCAAGTACAGTACCAGTAGCAGCTAAACTCCAATTAATAAAGGAAAACACCCACAAAAAATTTAAGACGTTATAGGATGAAACAAGTAGCTGTCAGCTGGCCAGAAATCTTTTGAGATATCCCAGCGAAGAGACGGCGAGGAACTATCTGGCAATGTCCAGGGGTAAACTGCGATTTGTTACAGGAATCCTAACCGGACACTGCCAGGTAAGGAAACACCTCTATGACATGAGACAAAGTGACACACACATCTGCAGAGGATGTGAACAAGAAGATGAAACGATCGAGTATGTACTTTGCGAATGTCCCGCCGTGTCATCGACCAGATAATCTATATTGGGGGAACGTTGGCCTTCTATGGCCAATTTGAGGGAAATGCCCCTGGGCAACATCATCACCTTTTGTACAACATTGGGATGGTTGATGGCCTAGGGAGACATTTCCTTCGCGGAGGAAGCACAAGGGGCCTAAGTGCAGAGGATCTCTGATCCGCACTCCGGACAAATTCCAGATTCCAGATGGTTTTTTCATTGCGTGATTTTTGTCGTAGAGTATTTGGTCAGAGCATAATTCGGGCAATTAAAAAATATCGATAAATAAAAAAAATATACAAGCAGGGCCTTCCACGTGAAAAATGATGAAGACGCAGAAAAGTGAATCTGAAGTTTTTTACCTTCTTGTATCTATGGTTTTATATTATAAAGGGTCCGCCAATAGGGACGCTCGATCTTTGACAGCTCATGGCGGCCATGTTGTTTGTGGTAGAGTTGGCAAACGTAGTTGTTATTATTCAGTGTATCTTCACAAATCACCATGAACCAATTCAGCCGCGAGCAACATGTGCAAATCGTTAAAACTTATTACGAAAATCATTCATCGGTTCGAGCAACGTTCCGCGCGCTCCGCCAATTTTACGGTGCAATTGATCGTCCTGCTGAGTCGACTATCCGTCGTTTGATTAACAAATTCGAGGCAACCGGTTCGGTGAACAATCAGCCAACACCGACGCGTCGTCGAAACGTCCGATCTGCCCAGAATGTCGCCGCTGTGCGCGATAGTGTGCGTGAAAATCCGCGACAGTCAATTTCACGTCGCGCACAGGAACTCCGCCTTTCGGAAACATCACTTCGCCGAATCTTGCATCTGGATTTGGGCATGCATCCGTACAAGATCCAGCTGACACAAGAGCTCAAAATAAACGACCATAGACAGCGCCGTATCTTCGCTGATTGGGCTCTAGAGTAGTTGGAAGTCGACCCCGATTTTGGTCGCAAAATCATCTTCAGCGATGAGGCACATTTTTGGTTAAATGGGAATGTCAACAAGCAGAATTGCCGTTATTGGGCCGAGAACAATCCACAGGAGGTCCACCAGGTCGCAATGCACCCAGCAAAGGTAACTGTTTGGTGTGGATTTTGGGCCGGAGGCATCATCGGGCCGTATTTCTTCGAGAACGACGATGGTGTGTCCATCACGGTAAACGGCGAACGATACAGATCCATGATAACGAACTTTTTCTGGCATGAAATCGACAATATGGATGTCGAGGATATGTGGTTTCAGCAGGACGGCGCTACGAGCCACACAGCGCGCGCCACAATGGATCTTCTGCACGAGCGCTTCGGAGGAATGGTTATCTCGCGCGTAGGCGACATCAACTGGCCACCGAGATCGTGCGATTTAACCCCACTAGACTATTTCTTGTGGGGTTTTCTTAAATCACAGGTCTACGCAAACCAACCACAAAACACTGATGCCCTCAAAGTCAACATACGCCACGCCATCGATGAAATACAGCCCGATTTGTGCGCCAGAGTCATTGAAAATTGGACTTCTCGTATGCGCGCCACCCAGCGAAGCCGAGGTGGACATTTGACCGATATTATTTTCCATACATAATGCCTTCGAATACTCTTTCAAACAAAAAATAAATTTCATTTATACCTCTCACACAACTTGCTTTATTTCATTTTAAAGATCGAGCGCGCTTATTGGCGGACCCTTTATATCACAAATCACGTTACAATATGATAAACATAATGATGAATAGGTATTATGATATACGTATCTATAAATATGATCTATCTTAAACGGACGATAAATCTAGATTCTAGATTTTTTTTACCAACACTGTATATCGGCAGAAATAACAAAGCACTGTAACGCTGGTATTGACCTGTGAGGAGAATTGAGATTGGACATTTTTTATCTCTTGTGTGAAGTATTATTTTTTATCCTCTATCGCTGCTGCTGTATCTACTGTTCATTCAGTTTAATAAAAACACAATTGCATAGATACTAATAATTATTATTATACGAAAATAATTAGAATTTTTGAGGAACGCGGCCATACGAGTAGATACTATTATACTTCTGTCAAGAACCGACGTTTTACGACATCTATGACGCGGAATTCTGGTATTGTTATATAACGCAGTATAATTAAATATTGATTAAAATGTGCTGCAACTAACTATAAGCCAAAAAATATGTGTAATATAAGTATTGTTTTCAAATAGACACGCATTTAATCATTTGTTTGACCCAGTTTTAAGTTGTGCCAAACCCAAATAGCCCATGCTGCACTAGGTAAGACTGGGTAGGCAAAAAGCGCATTAATAATTTATTGTGAAGCGAATAAATATAAATGTGGTGTCAAATTAAGCATTTACATGATCCGCTGTGTATAGGTTAATGTCAAGGTAACTGTCGATAGCTAGATTGTTATTATGACAAAAATATTACCTCCTAAGATAATTGATTTTTAAGAACAGGCGTTTATTAGTGTTTTCAGTAGGTGCAGATGTATGTACCTACTTAAAAATATAAAACTCGGCCAACAAGCAATGTGCCCCCTTTTTGTATGGAAATAGAACAAGCAATAGTTGCTCGTTGATTTACTGTAAAAAATAGAGCATAGGCGCATCTTTTGCCCCAATCAGATCCTTTCTGAAGTCATTGTTCAGTCCACTTTGGCTTCCTTTCATCCCAATCCCAAATAGTATCAGTGTTAACCAATGCAATAAGTTTGCACCATGGCAAATTATTAACATATTGCAGGATAGTTAAGCCAATATGCCTGCTGAGATCACCAACACTATCAGAAACAATCTCAGCACAAAGGAAGCTCCAAATTATGATTTAATAACTTCACAAATACTTAAGGAGTTGCCCCGCAAAGGCATCATGAAACTAACGCATCTCAATGCAGCACTACGACTCCAATACGTACCAATGCAGTGGAAGATTGCTGAAGTAATAATGATTCCCACACCTGGCAAACCTCCTGAAAATAGAACATCATACCGACCAATTATCGCCGATTATATCCAAACTGTTAAGAAAGCTCCTTTTGCAGAGGGTCAAATCAATCAGTGACAAAAAACTTTCAACTATGGATCAAGTGCATCGAATTACCGATGTCATTGAGAGAGCACTATAATAGCACTAGAAGAAAAAAAGATCTGCGCAACGATATTCCTAGAAGCATTCGTCCGAGTGTGGCATCGGGTCTTTGAATACAAGCTAGAAAAATATTTTCCACGGCAAATGAGCCAAATTCTTCGTTCACACAGCACTGACCGTCACTTCAGAGTTAAATATGGAAAAGAATACTCTGACCGCAAGAAGATTTGTGCTGGAGTACCTCAGGGCAGTGTCCTTGGACCGGTTCTCTACCTGCTGTGCAACTACATCCCACAAAGCGACGGAGTAATTACGGCAACATTAGCCGACGACACTGACTCGTTACTGACGAAGACATTGATTCACCCACAAACAAACTTCAAACCAACCAGCAAACAATTCCACATTACAACGAAGCAAAGTATCTAGGCATGATTTTTGATGCAAAACTTCGATATGAAGAAGAAACGTGAGCAATTAAACCTCAAATTCAGACAAATGTATTGGCTCATCAGACGCCACTCTTGAGTTGTCAATACACAACAAAGTGCTTCTCCACAAGCAAATTCTGAAGCCCATATGGACTTATTGGCATCCAAATCTTAGGATGCACTGAGAAATCCAACATTACAGTAATTCAAACTTCCAGAATAAAGTACTTCGAAGCATCGTCAAAGCGCCATGATACATTCGCAATGAAGACGTCCATCGCGACCTGAATATGCCTATGGTTGAAGATGAGATCGAGAAGTATAGACATTAAGAAAAAATTGTTAGATATATCTAATCTAGTTACAATGTGCAATGTCCACGGGGCGTGTTCTTAAAATAAAAAAAAATAAAAAATTACCAGCGCGTTTATCCGCGATTTTTTTTTCATTAGAACGATCTTTGTATTATTTGTTATTGGAATTCATCGAAATGGATTTAAAAATATAGAATTCGGTTATAATGAATAGATGCAAAGTTTTCCCCCAACATTTAATTTAATTTAGACTTAAAAGGTGAAATTTTGACATTATTTAAAATAATGTTTAAATTAAAAAACATGTAAAGATTTCTTAGTACCTACCATTGAAATCAAAATTTGTACCACTGATTATCTTCTGAGATATTTATGATGGAAATATTAAAAAAATATAGATAATTTGTCAAAACGTCATCAAAATTTCAAAATTAAATCCGAGATATTTTTGAATGAGCAAAATTTTTCGTAAAAAGCCCTCTGAAGTTTTGTAAAACGTAACGAATTTATTATTAATTTATCCGTATAAACAAGTTAATATTACGTATTGTTTGACTGTATTGTTACGTACCGTACCGTACCTACTGTCGCTATCGGCGATTTGCATAATTTGATGTTGACATGAAAATAAAGCAACCAGTATGCGAGTTGCTGTAACATTACAGTTATGTAAGTAAATTCATTAATAAAATATTTTTGACATATAATGGTTGCTAGCATAAAATACCTAAACAAAGCAATCGGTCGTACGGCCTAGGTTACGTTAGTGTTTGAAATCAACTTGTTATATTATAATTCGTACCTTTTAAATAATGCAATTGATTTTACAACAGGTATATATATATATATATATATATATATACCAACAGGTATATATATATATATATATATATATATATATATATATATATATATATATATATATATATATATATATATATATATATTAGCTTTGAAGATCTTTGCTATTCATATTTGTTTTGTGAAAAGTAATCTTGGGTTTGTAGCATTTCATTACCTACATAGAGAAATAAGCAAATAGACAAATAATAAGGAAGATACACTTACCAGTGCTATATCTTATCTAGACATACACACGGAAACGAACCACTTAGAAGTTGTACAAGTTCTTTCACCTTCATTGAGGATCTTCAGAGCGGTGTACGACCTGTTTCATTGATCATTTATACTTGAATTTAAAATATTATATATATAAAATATAAAACGCCACTGCAAGTGTTGGAGTATTAATATTAATAGATGATAATAATAATAATAAAGATATTATGTCTTTATTCATTTCCATTATAATACAAAACAGTACATAAGTACATAAGGTAACAAAATACCGGGTTGAATATAATTCTGTACATATAAAAACAGAAGTGACAGGCGAAGTTTCAGCTTAAAGCTGTTTTCAACCGAACGAGAGAGAAAAAAAAAAGAAAATTACAAAAAATAAGTATCAATACATTTGGTATCTACATTTAAAAATAAACATAAATATATTTATACATAGCTGGTCATCAAAATTAGAAATGAGTCTTATGAGAAATTATGTCTCTTATAAATAAGCTGTTTTATTTTTTTTTTAAATTAACAAGATACATTTTTCAAATCACTAGGAAGCTTGTTTTGGAGCAAGATCTGAAAAACTATGTGAACAGGCAGCGGTGTTGTGATTAGGTATTAGCATAGATTAAGTAAATCTATCGTATTAGTAAAATGTTCTTATTTCATTATGCTAACCTAACTATTTTGTTGGATAAATAACTAGGCGTATTATAAAAACACAAAAAATGGTATTTATGCATGTCATCAATTTGCATCCTTGAATTTGTGACCTCCATGTGTGAATTTGTGACATTCTTGAATGTATTCTGTGATACAATGTATCAAAAGCCTTGCTAAAATCCAACAATATCAAACGAGTTAATTCATTCTTATCGTTACTATGTGTATTGTACTGTGATTTGGTCTGAATCCCGAATGTATTTGAAGAATTATTTTTTCTACAATCGCCTCAATAGTAGGCTTTTGCGCTTTCAATTCTCAACGCAAAGTACGCCATTTCCGATGATGACATAATTAGTAATAGTGTCAATTCCCGCTCGCTTCTTTATTATAAATTCCTTAGCAAGCGCTTGTCAGTCAAAAATGACACATGAGAAATGTCTATTGGATCTGCGGCCTTAGCAAGTGGTAAAATTGTTTCCAAGCTAATGGGAATAAGGAGTTGGATATCGCCTCGTTGATTATAAATGTAATGTGATAATGTGATTGATTAGATGAGTACTTATTAACAGTAAAATTTTTATAGAATCTAAATGTAAGTTCAGAATTTGGTATATTGTTGTATTTTTCAAATAAGGTGGAATTTTCTGTACCATTGTCATCTATAGTATCACTTATAATATCACAAGAGCTTAAATTATTTCCGGAAATTTTTTTGAGGTCACGAATGTTTTCAAAATTATCCCGAATCATGCAGTGACGTGGTTTCCTAAAATATCCGTGGCCGAAAAAAACTTTCCAGGAATAATTTACGCTCGTATGGTATTCGGTAAGAAAATTTCACACCCCAAGTATAAATCAAACTTGACATTTTTCTATAGTGCAATTTGTATTTCATGTTAAATTAAACTTTATAAAGAATAATAAATAAAAATATGATATCCTAGATATGTCATATTAATAACAAGTACATTATTTAGTGGTTTAAAAAAAAATAGATGAGATAGCAATGTGTAGATCATATAATATATGTTGTTACCTTCTTAACTGTCAAAAAATTTCCACTTATTTGTCACCTCCGGAAATTTTTCAGGTTGCCATGGTAACGACTCAAAATAAAGGCATCGTATTGGTTTTAAAGTAGAGGTGTGAAATTTTCAATGTAATATGTTATTCCATAGGCTGAATTACATTGGTGAAAAACGATGAGTTGAATTGTCAATGAAATACCAATTAATTACGTTAACGTCACACAAGTCATCGGGAATGTCATTTCTAGAATTTTTATTTTTAATAATTATATCCATTGAACCATTTTTAACAATTATATCCATTAATAATTATATCCATTTTGCTATCTTTATTTCTTAGCATAAAATCCAAATATGCAAATTTCCCTCTACTCTCTACGTATTGCCCCCGTGCCCCCGTAGTATAATTGCGAAGGTCCATCATTATATAGATTGAAATCGGTGGGGAGTTTAGTTCGTCTGTATTTATTAAACGCAATATTACGTAGTTTTATCATATCTTTACTAGTCATCCAGGGTGCTGGTGGTTTTGTGACACGTACTTTTCGAGGAGGAGCATGATTTTCAAAAAGTTGCATGACATGTTCGTTACAGAAATTTAACATATCGTCCATCTCATTCAGAGTAATTAAAGAAAAAAAAATTAAATAAAAGTAATTAAGTAGTAATAAAAGTAATAAAGTAATGTCATTAAAGTAATTAAATAAAAAATTATTAATATTTTTAAGCTTATATTAATGTTATTTCTTTCGGAATACGTTATGTAATGATCATATTCCAGGCATGTCTACTACTTCAGAAACTTTTATAATTTCACTCTTGAATTGTATAAATTATTGTAAAGTTAGAGTAAAAAGGTACTTTTGTATCGCCCTGTATAATAGAGACATATTATGCCTAAATTTCAAACTTGTATTGGATACCTTATCCATTTATCTATAGTATAAAAATTATCAAATCAGACTTCACAAAGACTTACCAATACGATTTATAATATTGTATTGTTTTTGGAAGACTGATAACTTTATTTATTTACTTATATTTTTTTATTTTTCAGATATGATTGTTCCCAATGAGGTGGATATTCTGGGGATTGAACCAAGATACAATCTTAGGTCTGGATATGCTGGCCTTCAAATTAGTAGAGACCTTGAAGATAAGGTAAGATTTTGGTCTCGACAACATGTCACGATAACATGTCACGACACGATAACAAACTGATTTTAATTCTGATAAAACGCAAAAATAATTATATCTTTAGAGGAAAATTGATTTCATACTTAAAATTAGAATCAGCCAGTTACAAATTATCCATCACCGCAAAATCCGACTATCCTATACCCGAGTAACCAGAGTAATATTATAAGGGCGAGTATGTTATTTGAGAAAATACTTGTATATTTGAATTGAAATATGAAGTAAATGAACTTGAAACTTGAAGATGCACCTGGGTCCAGTTAACAAATAACATGAATCATCCACATGAGTCAGCTACAATATTCAACTGAAAAGTTGAATATTGCTTGACTAAAGTCCGGCTAAAGCCACAATACTCATACTGATCGATCGTATCGTGACTAAAGGGCAGTATCGAAACATTCGACTAACTTTGATATGTATGAAGAAAAGATGAATAATTAAAGAATTTCTAAAACAAAATAACATTTTTGCAGATACATAAATTGATAATTATTTCTTCACTACCCTATTCTAGAAGCATTATTATTTGTTAAACCACTATATAAGAGATTAGAGCATTGTTAGTTGTTGTTGTTGTGGTAGAAGACGACTAAGCCACTGTGTTCTGGGTTCATTCAGCTCAAGCCGATGGTACAATCACCGTATATGACTTTGGTATAATGTTGGAAGGAGTAGCTGGGGTCATGCGATTAAGTGATGCAATCGGGTTGAATAACATCTCTACACTCCGCCAGTATAATAATATAAAAAATGTGAACATACATTTTTAAAAAAATAACAGCATAAAATTTTCTAAAGATGCGTAAAGATCCATACGAATAAGATTTAGTACGTAAATATAAATGTCCACATGCACACGGCTTCCTCTTCCAAACCTGGCGGTTTGTTACCTTTAAATGATATTCTTAAACATTTATTTAGTCATATACTTAAACCAGTTATTGGATATGTCCACATATTTTTTCAATAGTGTTTATTTATTTTCAGATAACTGATTATTTTTACAACGCCGATGAGATTCCTAGGTACAAAAAACAGAAACGGATTATAAAAAGGGGCTTTTGCAATTATCAACTCAAGAACCTGTGGTTGGAGGAATCTGCCGAATATCACGAACATTTTCAGGAAACGTTGGATAATCTTTTTAAAGAAGTAGACAACATAAAAAGTTAGTAACTGTTGTATCCCTATAGCTTTATTACATTTATATTTTATATCTCGAAAATTTTCGAAAAATAAAATTCTATAAGCAATAAAAAAAACAAACATTATTTCGTAAGGATTTAAATTTAAAATATTTAATTTGCGACAGAAGAGTTTTGATTCAAATTAGGAGTTGGAACGTTCTTTCGCTCTACTGGAAGCTCTACTAGAGCTCTTCAGAAATGATAGACGTTTCAGAATAATTCAAGTGTTTTTGTAGATATTTAACTGTTTCCTTTTTTTTCATGATAAAATCGTTGATTATTTAAACGCTCGTGTCGATGATAGTAGCTGTAGATAGTAGATTAATTTAGTATTTCTAATAACTGACTTGCGAAAAAAAAAAATGTTGTCACACAGCAGAATAATAAGCCTACCATTAATACTGTATTTTTGTAAAGTATGTATGAGAATTTTAGTCACTTCATTTAAAAAAATATATTTATTATTGTAAATTATTTCCTTTATCATTTACCACAAAATAGTATTACGTATATTTTACCATTGCAGGTACAAGATAATTATATTTATGATTATATTAATCTATTAAATTTATAATAATAATATATATAAGCATTCTAATTCCCAATACTGTTAATTGAAAAAAAATTAGAAAGATGTGCGAGCCAATCGAAAAAATCGTCTGCTATGCCCGAAGTAGAAAACAGAGGGCGCTGCGCTCTGTTTTGTATGTTACCACAGAAACCAATAAATGAGCAGTCTTGACTACATCTATAGGCGACCTGCGAATTTTACTCCAGCGCCAACAACGGCGTTTCTAGTAAATTCTTGCTAGTCAATTTGCAATTTGACAGAATAGACGTTTTGTTGGTTTTAATTATTTTGTACTCTTAAATTATTAAATTGTCCCCGCTGTGGATGGATAAACGTTCATCATACTCTGGAAACAACTGTTGCGTAGTGGGCTGTAAAAATAATTACGGAAATACTGACGGCACTGAAATTTTACACTTTTCCTAGCACACCCCATGAAAGGACAAGACGAGATATTTGGTTAAGTAAAGTGAAGAGAAACTGGTAATTTCATTTCATGTTTGCTCTTTACATGCATTTCATTACTCACATTTTTATAGTGTTGCTAAACAAAAGTGGGAACCAACCAATTTTTCCATGTCCCCAGCGGAAAAATGTGAGAAACTAATTTGCGTGAAACCAAAATATATTATTTTTCTTTCCATTTTCATTAATAATTATTGTAAATATTTATGTTTTCATACACAACACTGTCACTTTTACTTCTATGCACAGCACCGCATCAAACGTCAAACTAGTTTGTTGTCTAGTGAAAACTTGTATGATTCACCGAGGGAGGCGCTCGCGATCAATATTTGCAGGTCGCCTATGGAACCAGAGGGTACACAACACGGAAAAGAAACTGAGAGTCCGTGTCTTATCTATGACTCAGAGAGTGAACTAAATCCCCACTCAAGCTGCTCATTTATCTGTTTATGGCAGTAATAATTTCATAGCATACAACTTTATTAATTCGGGGGGGCATTAATGCAGCCATCGTAATTTATGGCGCATAAAGCTACATTCACAACCAACCAATTACAATTACAATTAGTACTTAGAATTAATATTAGGCGTAGGGTGGAAATTAACGTGTGCATTAACATTATCATTCACAACGTCGAATACCAGCGAAAATAATTTATAGTGAAGGTCAAGTATTTCCTGTGGCCACCTCTTTAACTGTTGGCGATGGAAACAGTGGGCAATTTTACCGATTTCGACATGCAAGAATTGGTCAAAACCACCACCTGCGAGACGTCCCCTGGCGTTGTTTTTCCGATTGAAGGAACCAATGACCCAACGCCACAGCAAGTGGATCCAATATTTTTAGCCGAAACTGCGCTTTTCGTCTCGGCAGTATTGTTTATTGCACAATAATGAATTAAAACAATCAACACATTTGAGGTTAGGTGATTTGTCATTTAATCATTTATTTTATTGACATCAAGCGCGCATGCGCCGAGATTTTCAATTAGAATTAGTGGCAGAAGCTTGGACTTTGCAAGGTACTAATTCTAAGTGTAAGTATAAGTGGAAACGTTAATTTAAATGTTGTGAATGATCATGTTGGTCGTAAAAGCGTGGCAGCACATGCCGAGCTTTTACGGCTAATTCTAAGTACTAATTGTAATTGTAATTGGCTATAGTGTTTCTATTAGTAATTTCTTGAAGTTATCATTTTGCAGGATGTCACCATTCACATGGTATGTAATCAAGATTAAGCAATCGCCTGATAAATAGTATAGGGGCACATCTTTTTAATATTTTACTTTTTTTAATTTCCTGAGAATTATGTAAAAAAAATTATAACCCAATTTGCTTAGTTTGCATAGGCTAGTCTCTATAATTATATACTTATATTTATCTGTATAAACTAACTCTTTTCCAATAGCATTACTTCACCATTTTGTACAAAAATGACAATTTCAAAAAATTATAAGCTAAAGCACCAACTGTATCTACAAATAAAGATGGCTGTGTTTTATAGTCAGGTGGTTTGTGATTATTTCTGTAGGCAATATTTAGATAACAGGTTGTTACAACTCAAACTAGTTTAAAAACTTTAATTTCAACTATCTACTTATGTTTTAACCAAAGAAATATGGTTACAGACCAACACATCATGATAATTGACATAAATTGACATATTTATTTTCGTTAATTTCAGAAGAAGCTCTAAAAAATACGTGGGATTGCATAACAGTAGCTGATCTTGAGTGCATCTTATGCAGTCGATGCTTGTTGGATCCTGTCACCACAGGTTGTGGTCATACGTTTTGCAGGGGTTGCCTGACGAGGGTACTAGATCACAAGCTATCTTGCCCGTTATGCATGGCAGCACTGAATGTGATGGACTACTCCAGAGGTTCTACAGAAATATTGCAGCAAGCTATTCAGTTCCTTGTACCCAAGGATTTCCAGGAGAGGATATCAATTAATTTAAGCGAGTGCATGATTTTGGAGAAAAGCTCAGATGTAAGTAAAACTTTAACTTTAATACATATTATTTTTTGTATACACTTTAAGACTTTTTATGTAGCTTTCCTATTAAGAGTTCTGTCTGCGGCCGTGAAAAACATGAAATCGTAGCCACATAACTGTAGCGTTATTAAAAAAGATTAGGTTATGAAATTTTAAACATATATAGAGAAAAGTACAATCTGTGTCGCTGCGTGTGATATTTTTAAAAAAAGTAAATAGTTTTTTTTCCTACGATTTTTTGAAATTTCAAAGTAAAAAAAATGGAAAACAAAAAACGCTACGACATAGATTATGATTATATATACCACCAAAAAAAAATTCGTTTAAATATGTAAATTCTAAGTATTTTTAATTATGTGGCTCTTTTACCGATTTTATCGTCCTAGGAGCTGGCGGCATCTGCGATGAATTTGTGAGTCCGCTGTATGCAGTTGTGATTTGTGGCCCCGTTTTACGTGTATTATTATGGACAGCATTTAAATAACAGTATTACATGGTAGTATTGGTATTACAGTATTACATGGTATTACATACAACACCAAATGTTTGAATTATTGTAATTCATATTAAGCATAAAAACACATAAAACCTGTGTCATGAAAATAGTGTATTTTTATTTGTTCATTGTGCTCAGTGAAACAGACAAAGGAATAAAAAATCAGTATTATTTCAGATTTTATTTAGAAATTGAAATACAATTAATTATTTTTATAAATTATTTTAAATAAAGTTAGTTTCAATACAATCTTGAAGAACTTTCATAGTCATGATAATCATAGTCATGGAAATAATATAATATAATATTTTGTTTTATTTATTTTCCTATATATGTGAAGGTATGTAAACACTATTTTCAATGTAGAATCGTGACGCCAATAGGTAGGTACTGAAACAATATAACAAACTAGATGTATTATAAAAAAAGTCTCGGCGATTCCCAAATTTTAGATTATATAGTTTCGCAACAACACAACAAGGTACATTATGAGCATTATAAATATTTTAAGTAAGGCGAGGAGAACAGATTTTCATATTTTTTATTAGTTTGGCGACCAACCTGTATTATCCTCCGATTTAAATTTATGTTAGGTTTAAAGGTAAGTAGAATTTATACAAATTCTACTAGTTTATACAAATAGTGACCTTTGAATAGTGAGTGAATAGTGACTTTGAATAGTGAGTTTATACAAATAGTGCCTTTTGTTGAAAAAAAATTAGAGTATTGGCCATTGCCAGCAGTAGAAATTCATATTTAGGTTAAAAATATTCTCACAGAAATGAACTCCCCGAACTTATAAAATATACACAGAACCTAATAGTAAGTTATTATTATACAGCTAATATACAAATAAATGTTTTGCAAATACTAGATAGATATGGTATAATTTAGATTTGCTGTAATATTTTATTTTTGAAATAATTTCCGTCATGATTAGTTCGCGAAAAAAAACCTATAGGTAGAGATACACGACCAAAGAACAAAAATTTTTTCTTCGCCAAATTTTTAGCTCGTGGTTGAAATTTCATGGAAAAATCGTGGTAATTTCTACTTTGTTTTATAATTTACTAATTATGTGTCTTTGATCAATCGGATCTGTGGATTCACCGTATGTATTTTAAACATGGCATTAGTAAAATACTAAAAATAAAATAAAATAATTTAGGTACAATGATGTACCTAAATCATTAAATTATCACATTGCTATCAAATGTAATTACCATATAATAAATAATGTACCTATATTATGTTGTGTATAATATAACACACAGCTTAAATAATAAATAAACTATTTAGAAATTATTAAATAATTAAATAAAATATTTCAGGCACAGCATGTCAAATTTAAAACGTGTGTCGGATAAAAAATTAGAAAGGCATTCCTCAAACTATATTTTTTATTTCAACTGTATCGGCTTTTCTCAACATATTCGATTCGATATAATCAATTAATTGATTATTTATAAAGTAATAGACTAGTAGCGTTGATAGAAGGAATTTCAGTCAACGCTAGTAGTAAAGTAGGCATTTGCCTAATTTGTAAATAAATATGTAATTCTTTTCAAGCTGTAATGAAAGTTACATTCATACCTCATATTATATTTACCTTCTTGGCAAAACCAATTTTTCTAGGAACACTAATTCTCAGTCTATGCTTTTTTCTTCTTTTATAGTCCATGGTTGTTTCACTATTTTCTCTAGTAAACGCAAATAATCACTCACAGTAACTAAATACCCTCCATATAATTTAATAGATACCTACTATACACGAGGCTCAGTTCAACCCTGAGTAAAATCACCGTAGTGGCGTTGACCAACAGCAGAACACCGGACGGATAATAAACTCCACCTCCCGCTACTGTCATTTCAAAAGAATTTACTCCTGCACCTGTTGTGTGCTTTGCAGACTGAACTCTTAAGTTGGTACTTTATTTACGCTCAAGTCCAGGTTCATTAGTTGAGACTGGAAAATTAATGTGAAAAATAAAAATATCTATTTTAATTTTTTAAACAATTTTCAGATTCCTGTTTTTGTATGCACAAATGCATTTCCCGCAGTGGCCTGCCCCTTATATGTGTATGAACCGAGATACCGACTTTTGGCCAGGAGATGCCTTCAGTCTACCTCAAAGAAATTTGCGATGGTCAGTAAAGAGTCAAACGGAGATAAGTTTATGCAATATGGGACCATTTTAAAAGTGAAGGATGCTGTAAATTTAGAAGACGGAAGGTTCATTCTGACTACAGTAGGAGTGAGACGTTTCAAGGTGATTAGCAGAAGCGAACAAGTGAGTTGTTTGAAAATTTGTAAACTAGTAATATCACTTGACAGCATTCTATGGATATTTATAGTTTTATTGTTTTTTTAATTGTAGGATGGTTATGATACTGCGAAGGTGCAATATATTCAAGATATCACAATATCGGCTGAAAAAATGTCAGAAGTTATGGCATTACACGATAAGGTCCATGGTAAAGCTTCTAAATGGATTCGATCTCTTAGGCCGAAAGTTTTATCAGAGGTGGAAAGACTTATTGGTCAGATGCCCAAAGTTGAGAAAAATTGGAGCAGTCTCTCTGATGGTCCCTCGTGGACTTGGTGGTTGATGCCAATTTTACCCCTTAGTTCACTATTGCAGGTAAGATATAAGATATTGATTATTACAAACGGTCATCAATATACTAATTATACTCATCGCTGCGGATTTGATTGGAAACATTTTTGTTGCCATTTTTTGTCCGTCCTAATGCACAACCAAGTTGTTTAAAAAAAAGTCTTCTGCCACAAGCCATAACTCCTTTATTTTGGACCCAGAGCATTCATAAAAAAACAATCTCTATTTTTTTATAAGATTCATTTTTGGTCTTTACCACTTTTTTGATAGAATGCGAAGTTTTATCGACCTGTTGAAAAAAATTTGTGGAACATTTCTTACTTAAAATTTGGCCCTGTAATTTCAAACCCCGAGAAGGGGTGGCATCCATCCTCGGGGTAAAAGCACACATCGGTGCTATGTCCCTTTAGTTCCTTGAGCCAAGAATACGGAGCGGAAAACCTTCAACGATGGACTATATTGACATGGTTTAATGGAAATGTACCTTTTCAAATATTTTTTTTAAATTTCAGGTTGGGTTCTTGAGTACAACAAGTTTGGAGAAGAGACTAAGGGCTATAGACAAGATGTTTGAACATATGAATATCCAAATGAAATATACAGAAGGAAATACTGTTACTTGTTCAACTGATGAGGACCCACTGGAGTCATGTGGTGAAACGGAAAGATCATTGGAAATGCCATTGAATGATAATTGATATATGTTAGTCATTGAGACCAATATTTATATTATTAAACAATACACTATCTCTTTAGAACCCATATATTATGCAAAGTAAAAGTGTTGTATTTTAAAATTTGAACCCAATTCCTCAAACACCATCACTGTGACTTATTAAAAATTACTATTATTATATTACAATTGACTGGAAGGTGTATTGTTTTAATTTGATAAACTAATTGCCATTGTTTCCATATGTAATTTTGTGATCAGCCAGGGATACATATATTTATTAAAAAGGAATTTTTTATGACAATTCCCTTTTTTTAATACATCTTGTACAATCATTTTTATCTAGAATATTTTTGACTATATACTGTAGTTTTATAGTATTCAGATTTCATAGTATCCATGTTTTAACCGTTTTAAATTATTTATAGACTCTTTGTGATGTTTCTTAGATGGAAATCAATATGACCAAAAATTTATTTATTTTTCTATGGAATAATTATTTTATTTTCATATGGCTAGTTAAGCATATTTTTTTATTGTAGTGTATATATTGTAAACCTATAATTTTATTTATATTCAAGCAATCTCAACGATTTTTATCACAAATTTGGAAATTATTTGTTGTAAGGGTTTTGTACTATTAAATAATTTCGTATTTATTTTTTTCTCATGTGATATTACTTTAATAATTTATCAGCTTAATTTTTGTTATAAAGAATATTTCAGAAAGAATAAAGTTATAAGAAATAATAAGCTTTCTCTTCCATTTTCCAGTACATGTCCTTAGTGTTTCATTAAACAAGAAATATCAAGTGTAAATACATTATTATAACGTGATTCGTGTGTGATTAGTACAAAAAAAGTTCCGTGTATAAATTGTAATGTAACCAACCCGGGTCGGTTCAACATAATAATCAGCGAAACACATGGCCGGGGTACGTGATCGTCAAAAGGGGAAATACCTACCCTACGTTGTATTTAATTTAAATTAACCCTGTCCGAGATGCACTGGTTACTAATAAAAAGCGGGAGTTTTTAGATGAAAAAGAAAAGACTAAGCATTTTAATACACCTACTGATTTATTTAAACAGGTAATCAATTTAGGAACAATGTAAAATAAGTACATGCCGTACTCAGCCTTGAATTCACGAGGGAAAAGAGCACGGCAGAGAAACCCTCGATCTCTATTCAAAAGAATCGCAATAATGCTGTTGGACACTTAGGTGACAGTAAAATGAAAACTTACAAGGGTTTCCATACTTGTGTTTTAACCTACAATCATTCTCAAGATACAAAACTGAAGAGTTTGTTGTTAGTTAGCCGACTTTCGTCAGAAGGTACTGAGGTCACATACGGGAGGCAACCCAGCTAGTAGTTGTAAGGTTTTGGTGCGAAAACGAAGGTCCCATACGGGAGGCAACTAGCGTATTCGCCCAGGCACGGGGGAAAAGTGTTAATAAATTCAACAAGGCGCAAACATTCATCATCTCATACAATAAGCGGCAATTAAGCCACTGTTATAAGCCAAAACCCACAAGTATGAAAAACCTACTCGTAGTCATGAATGGAACAAAAAGGTCAACAGCATTACTTAGATCGAACTGAATAAAATAAAATAAAATAATGTTAAAACCAGAATGAGCTGAACACACTAAATAAACAAGTAAAATGTTCATAGTTTATGCATAATGTATCATAATTATTTGTAGTTCAAAACATAATATAACACGGACAATTTTAATAAAATGATGGCATAAATTCTCGAGATAATAAATTTAATAATAAACATTACAAATTAAGTATATTTACTAACCTGGGAAATTTCACGTCAAACACCAACACACACCAGAGCCCAACTACCTGCTTCACCATACGCAAAATCCTCGTCTCCCTATATCCCGACTTATCTAAGCCACCCCGCACCACGTCTTTCCTAGTGCGTGTTTATACCCTAACCACTTGTTATTTAAAAATCGGTATCTCGTCTTTACACAAAACAGAGGTCACGACATCGCAAGTTTATTAACTAAATAGGGGGTAGGGTCCATTTCAAAATTTCATTATGTTCTGACGTGAGGTTGTAAACTACGAACTCTGTAAATATCAGCTCTTAATATTAAAAGAAAGCAACACTAGATTTTTTTCTAGAAAAAAAATCAGCTCCAAAGGGTCGTAGATAAAAAATTTTGTTTTGAAAATTTATTTAAAAAATACCCACTATTCATGCTGCTAAAAAAAGGGAAAAAATAATTTTTTTACCATCAGCAAAATAAAATAAATAATTTTATTTTGCTGATGGTTTCATATAATTATGTTTGTTTATATGAGATAAGCAACATTTTAATCATTTTATATCGGAATAAAGCTTGGATCTCAGCCAACGCGTAGCTGGGGGCACGTGACTAAAATTAACCAATGGAGTCAATGGAATGCTATGCTATTTGCAATAGTTCAGATCGTTGCCACCGTTGCGTCATTGGTGTCATGGGTCATGGCGAAATTTCGTTGCGAGTTGCTACTGTCGCTAGTGTTGTGTTGTGATCTCCATAAAATTAAAATTGTAGTTCGAGGCACGTTGTTTTCGTGTTTTTTAGTTTTCATACTCTCTGTGCCTGCAAATAATTTGGAAAATATCGTAAGTGTATGTAAAATACTTATATTTTACATAAGTGAATGTTTCTAAAAAAAAATTTAACTTTTAGAATGATGTCATTTGCAATTGTAGAGTTCGGAAGACGATTGTGCAGTCTCAATCGGCCATTCAAAATGGATTACCATTTTGAATGGCCATTCACCGGGGAAGAAACAGGATTTCTGGCCACCTTATAAAGAACAAGGGAAGTTTGATAAAGCTTTGAAAAAGGGAGCCGAAGTCGATCCAGACGGGTGGGAATTATTTGCAGTTAAGTTAAGTCATAGAGAACTCTTCTCTATGACTCTATGAAACAGGTGCCGGTTTTTATAGACGTGCTTTTAACCCGAATTTTACTGAATTAACGTGGTGTGTTGCATTGTTATGAAAAAGCGCATGAGAAATGGAAGAAGTCGGAGGTAACCTCTAATCTTGATACTGACATAGATGAGCCGGAACCAAAAAGGCAAAAAAGAAAAACAAGATTCTAGCAGTAGTGAGGAAGAATTTAATTTCCCAAGACCCCCAAAACTGCACAAAAACAGGTTAATGTTCATGTTTATTATCTTTTCATTACTGCAAGATATTTGTACTCTTGAAAATAAATTGTTTTTTGCAAACTAGAAATTGTTTGTTTTATTAAGCAGTACAACGTATTTAGAAATTAAATTTACAGGAGTTTTTACATTCATGGCTTGTAACGAGGGTGGTAAATTTGGGTTACCTGTTTTAAGACTAGCCTTGAAATAACCCAAGAAAAGTAAGTATTAGGTAGTTGTTGCAAGTACATACCGTGTACTGTCTGTTATTTTGATATCTAAACATGCTCATATTTGTTTTTAACGTACAAAATCAAATATGCATATGCCTACTTGCCAGAATAATATAAACACGGTGTGTACTTGTGATAACTCATTTTTTTTTCAAGAAATTGGTCATTTTGGAGTCATATTTGGTACTGCTACTGACGTAATAAGTTCGTCATTAACTGACGTCAAATAGGCGTCAGTTAAGACGTAATTTGGCTGTGACTTTTTCTCGTCATTTTGACGTCTTTTTTGTAGTTCTATTAACGTATCTATGACGTAAAAACTGACGAAATAAATACGTCATAATGACGACACCATGCGGCCTGGGATTGCGCTGGACAGTCCTTCATTTAGAAGTACTGTCCAGCATTCATGAGTGTCCAGCATTATGTCCAGCTTTTAAGACTGAGTGGAGGAATACTATCGTAGAATGGACTGATGTCCAGACCACTTTGGAATTTATTTCACACCATATTGTTAATAAAATTAAAGGGAATGATTTAATTGACGAAGTTACTTTGCTTAATATATATCTTAAAAACAAAAACAAAATAGAACAGTGGAAAAACGAAAATATGGATATTGACATGAGATGGATTGGAAGTATTTAATTATTTTCAACAAGAGCATATCCGATTTTCGAACTTGCTTAATATTGTTGATTTTTCGCTATGTTTGCGCGGTACTAATGCACCAACTGAGAGAGTTTTTTCCGTTATGAACAATTTGTGGCCTGCAAAGAAGCCTCAACTTAATGTTGAGTCCTGTGAAGATTTTGTACAAAAAATTAAAGATATAGGTATTAAAAAAAATACATAGCGCTGAAAAATATTTGTAACAAAATATCTTATTTTTATTTTTCGTTTGTTATAATATTCTTCTTTATAATATTATTTATTTGAATATCAATATATTAAAAGTTACAAATAGACTTCTGATTTAAACATATTTGTATTTAATTACTATACCTACCTCTTGCCGTCCAGCATTGAGTCGTAAAAAATATGGTCACCCTACTGTTCAGGTATCTAGCATCAGTTGATCCTGATGCTGGATAATGTGCTTTTAATAAATTTAAGGAGTCATCAAACTGAAAAGATTTAAGAGACCTTAGGCTACATATTCTGGCCACGTTCAGAACATTTTAAATCGTCTAGGAAAAAATCACTTATGGTTCAGAGTTTGATTAGGTACTTAGGTACTCTATTTTCACCCATTTTCTAACCAACACTCACAATCAATTATTTGAAATAAGAAAAAAATAGATGTTTGTGATGAAAACTGTAAAACGTGAAATACCTAAGTAGGTACTGTATTGACGACAATTAATTACATAGAAGCTGAAATCACTCTACCTTCATACTGCCATCTCCTTTTCAATTTTCCTTTTTACCTTCCCCCGTCCACAAAATAAAATGAATAAAAATGAATAAACAGTCTATATTTAAAAAATAAGACATTATTTAGTTTTTAATCTATTCTTATATGGCATTAATAAATTGGGATTACTATTTGGAGTAGCTGTAAATTGCATTTTCTTCTGCTGTTTACTTTCAGCAGCTTTTCTAATGTAAGTGATTCTCCTTTGCAAATATTCTCTCCAGGTATAATCAAAAGCCATTCTCTTCTCTTCTGCTGAAGGACCTCTACCCATTCTTTTGTTGAATATCAAATGCCACACTGGGTTTGTATTACATAGCTGAAGTAAAACATCATAGTTATTTTATGTACCTATACGTTTTTGGTATGTGAATCAAATGTAAAGTGTGTTATTAGTATGCCATATACTTAATGAGTGAATATAATGACAGCCATTACTACATGAGCATGAAGTTTGATCACTAGTATGAAGTTTTAATGATATGAGTGTTTGTAATAGTCATTATTCACGAGTAAAGTACGATATTTCATCCACAAAGATTGAACAATATGAACATTAAAGTTGAATTTATTTTTTATAATAATTTGCCACATACTTAACTGATAATTATTTCAGGCGTATAGTTGGTTGCCGCAATACAAATTAATAAAAATACTGCGAAGATAATCACTTAGCAATGATGATCAATAAGTGTTCTGATTGGCCCAAAAACCATTATGCAATGAAAAAATGAAGTCTTATGACATATGTTTCAATTGCAGTGGATAAAATAATTATCAGATAAAATAATTATACAATAGTAGGTATTGAATAATAACATTCAATACCTACTATCGTATAATGGATCCATTATACAACACTGGAAATATATTATTGGATTAATATCAAATGGTCTTGCACGAAATGTATTTTTCACAATCGGTTGATTTGCGAATTGTGTGATTTGCAGGCAGATCCTCTTTACCAGGGAAGAACCGAAATAGGATTGGAGGTCTTTTATAAGTTACTCCCAGGAGAACATTACACCAACTTGCGAAACTTATGATGGCGGCTCAATGCTTTGCGAAAGCAGCTTTTCCAACATGAAATTTATGAAGGCAAAATATACCTAGGTGTTCCCTGTCTGATAAGTCACTTATTCAGTTGCTTCGTTTGTCAACAACAAATATTAATGTTAATATTGATACTTGCTTAGTGAAAATCAACACCCCAAACTTCGCACTATTTTTTTTGTATATTTGTTATTTTTTTAAGTAAATAAAAATAAATATAAATACTTATACGTTTTTTATACCTATTAAAAATCACTGAAAAAAATTGCACACCAAATATTTTATGATACCGTCCTCAAATCGCAATTTTCTTTACTGTGGCCCTTGGACAGCCCTGCCTTATATCATTCATTGTGACATGTCCGTGTCTTATCTATGGTGACATGATAACTCAGTCTCTTTAGTGCCGCGAGTATGACCCTCCACCCTCCACTACCACACTTTTCTTATTATATTTTATGTGTATTATTTTTTTAACTATCTACTTAATAACTGATTTTTTGAATGCATTTTGAGACGGTCAGCACTGATGAATTTTCAAAACCGGGGAATAATATTGCCATTATGGTCCGAGGCAACTCAAAAATCGTATCTCGGGGTTATTGAGGTAACAAATCACGTACATATTTTTTTTGTCAAAATGAAATGATTATGTAAGTTGGTGGCTCAAATATGGCGGACATTTTTGCCATTTACGGTATGAGTCGACTCAAAATCGGTACCTCTGGAATTTTCGCTAGAATTTCTTGTTAAAATTAATGTTCAATTTCTTAGTTAACGAGAATTATTATAGAACCGACATATATAAATTTTACCCGATTATTTTTTATATTTTAGAGAATAGACTGAAAAAGATAGTAAGATATGAAAATAAATTATTTATTAAATTAACATAACAAATCAATAGAGTTTTTCCAAAGTGTTAGTCAATAGAGTATTCCAAGTGTTGAACATTATACATTATCTAACATGTCTGTCCATGGTAAATGGCAACTGAAAATGTTCTTGAATATTTTTTTTTCAAGGGAGAAATAAAATACAATTCTGACCTTTGTTTAGTCCTTAAAAGCCTTTGTTTAGTAACCTTTATAAGCATATGCATTAAGGGGCACGTTCCAGTGTCCTATACAGGCAACCGGCGTGTCACGACAGGACCACGTAGGTTGCATAACTATGCGACGTCACAACTAACGGAGTGTAATAGACTTTTTGTTTTGACCAAATATAGGCGACCTGCGAATTTTACTCCAGCGCCCCCAACTAGTAAGTTCTTGCTAGTCAATTTGCAATTTGACATTATAGACGTTTTGTAGATTATAATTATTTTGTAGGTACTCTTAAATTATTAAATTGTCCCCGCTGCGGTATGGATAGACGTTCATCATACTCTGGAAACAATTGTTGTGTAGTGGGCTGTAAAAATAATTACGGAAATACTGACGGCACTATGAAATTTTACACTTTTCCTAGCAGACCCCATGAAAGGACAAGACGAGGTATTTGGTTAAGCAAAGTGAAGAGAAACTGGTAATTTCATTTCATGTTTACTGTTTACATGCATTTTATTACTCACATTTTTATAGTGTTGCTAAACAAAAGTGGGAATCAATCAATTTTTCCCCTTTTCTATGTTCCGAGAGGAAAAATGTGAGAAACTAATTTGCTTGAAATCAAAATATTTTTCTTTCCATTTCCATTAATAATTATTGTAAATATTTATGTTTTTATACACAACACTTTCACTTCTTTGCACAGCACCACACCAAACCTCAAACTACACTGCTCTTCAAAATTATCGCACCACGTTAATATTTGCAAAAATTATGAGGTCTCATAACTTTTTTACTTTTAGTCCAATTTTGATAATTTTTTTAGAATACTGTAGATCAAACGACTAATTTCAACTTGCATATCCAGTCCAGTTTTGTTAACTGGGGACGGTTTAGGTATTATACAGGGCTAACTAAAAGGTTGTTATATAACCCTAATTTTAAAACACTCGGTGGAATAATTTCGTAACAAAATTCTTTAAAAATACCAATTTTTGTTAAGAACCATTCCTTTCCTACATTTTGTTTTTTGGTCCATGTCTTTAGATACATTGGTTCATTTTTAAGAGCAAAATGAATTTGTCACCAACAGTTTACTGTTAATTTACTCTGCTGTTACAAGTGATATGTAAAACGTAGGTGGCGTATGTCAACCAAAAAACAATGATTGGGTGTATGCAATCTCATTTTGACACATTTCTAAAAACAATACGGTGTTGAGGAATATTCAGCAATTTAAAATAATGAATCGTGTGAGACATTTGACAGCATTGGAATGTGTAAGAGCGCAAACTTTGGTTGAAGAGGGTAGAAGTATGCGATATGTCTCTCGTGTTAACCATTCGACAATAAGTCGAATGTTAGAACGTCACAGGGCAACTGGTTCTCACTCCAGGAGACATGGCCAGGGTAGAAAAAGGGCGACGAATGTTAGGGATGACCATTTTCTCCGCCAAAATGCTTTAAGAAATCGGAGAGTAACAAGTTCGCAATTGAAGAGTGAACTTGAGATGGTTAGAAATGTTCAAGTTTCTGCTCTTACTGTAAGGAGAAGACTACGGGAGTCAGGTTTGATCAGTAGAAGGCCCATAAAGGCACCAGAACTTACCAGGGCTCAGAAGGTAGCTCGCGTACGATTTGCACGAGCACATGGAAATTGGACTATCGATGACTGGAGGAAAGTCCTATTCTCCGATGAAAGAAGAGTAAGCCTAAAATCTTGTGATAGGCGGCAACGTGTGTATAGAAGACAAGGGGAAAGGGAAGCTGCCTTCAATTTCGTTCTAAACGAACACTTTGGTCGTGGCTCCAAAATGTTTTGGGCGGGTATTTCTTTCAATGGCCGTACGGAGTTAGTCCCTATTCATGCAAGGGCAATGAATGCGGAATACTACGTAGAGAACATTCTCCAAGAGCATGTAATGCCCTATGCTCCGTTTATTGGTCCTGATTTCATATTCATGCAAGATAATGCAAGACCACATGTAGCAAGAATTTGTGTTGAGTACTTGAATGAAGTCCATATTGATGTTATGAACTGGCCAGCACGAAGCCCGGATTTAAATCCCATCGAACACCTATGGGACATCATTAAGAGAGCAGTGAGACGACGTCTACCAGCCCCACAGAACCTTCAACAGCTGGAACAGGTTACTCTTCATGAGTGGGATAATATTCCTCAACCCGTCATTCAAAACCTCATTAGAAGTATGCCACGGCGGATTCAGGCCGTAATCCGAGCTAGAGGTGGCAACACAACCTACTAGGGATCAGCTCACATAATTTTATTTCTTTGTTTTCCTTTGTTTTCTTGTTAATTAAAGAATGTTTCTTCTCACCCTGAAAGTTTTTTCAATTGATTTCTGTATGGTGCGATAATTTTGAACCAATGCATCTAAAGACATGGACCAAAAAATAAAATGTAGGAAAGGAATGGTTCTTAACAAAAACTGGTATTTTTAAAGAATTTGGTTACGAAATTATTCCACAGAGTGTTTTAAAATTAGGGTTATATAACAACCTTTTAGTTAGCCCTGTATAATACCTAAACCGTCCTCAGTTAACAAAAGACTGGATATGCAAGTTGAAATTAGTCGTTTTATCTACAGTATTCTAAAAAAAATATCAAAATTGGACTAAAAGTAAAAAAGTTATGAGACCTCAAATTTTAGCAAATATTAACGTGGTGCGATAATTTTGAACAGCAGTTTAGTTTGTTGTCTAGTGAAAACTTGTATGATTCACCGAGGGAGGCGCTCGCGATCAATATTTGCAGATCGCCTATAGGTTTTGGCCGGTGCGCGGTGGTCCATACTAAATGTTTCTATTATTCAGCCCCTGCAAAAAAAGTGACTCATGCCTGGCTTAGAGGTGCAATTTAGATACGGGTTCAATATCTGTACAACTTTCGTGTTATAAGTAGGTATATATTATAAAATAGATATTAAAAAAATGTTTTACCTCAAGAAATATTTTCGAGGTTTGCAATAGATTTAGTATATCGTTTACGGCCAGGTATTTGAGGACATTCAAGAATAGTTTGGTAGGTAAATTTTCTAGTTTTCTCCTCTTATTTGCCAGGTCCATTATATATCCAAAAACACTGACACCAAACACATTTTTAATTTCTTCTTGGAGAAACTTGTCATCTTTCATGTCTTCTACACTACATTTTTTTTGTTTCGGCGATACGTGTGGGCCATGACTTATCTTCCAGGCATGAACACATATCTAAAAATATGTACAATAGTTATGTATGTGCCAGATGTCGCGACCTATACTGACTTAGGTATTCCAATTAGAACGTTTTTGCCTTGCCAGGTTTCAATTCCTGATCAAAAACTTACATGTGCCTCACCAATGGTTAATCCATAATAATCTCTGGAAGGAGCTGCGGCTCGAGTGTATAGTTGCAGAAGAGTTGATTCTTTCAGTTTACGGTTCAAGGTCATGTACAATTATTGAATAAGTATATTAAAGATATGTAAAAATAAAGTATAATAAATTATCTAAATCGAAAAATTAGTTAACTGTCATATTATTCGACATTGACATACATAATTTTATTATTGTGCCCTAAATCAAGAATGCAGGACAATTAACCCACTGAGATAACATTTTGCAAACTCCGAATCATTGATAGCCCAGGAGTTTTAGGTTTCAATCCGGAAGGAATTATTTTAAAGCTGGAAATTTGCTCTACTTGATGTGCTGAACAACATATCAAAAGTCCCCCAATCCTCCCGTGCCGGCATCCTGGAATTCGACGGTGTGGAAATCCTGGAATCCTGCGTTCATACGTACTGGAACAAGCCTAGCGTAAGAACCGTTTGGCTCACAGCCTTCGCGATAGTACCAAGTGAAACTAGAACCATAGCTTAGATACAGAACGTATTAGCTATCTTTTAAACCCATGACAGTTGCTATATCTCAACTTCCGATGACACCGGAAACCGAAAAACCGCGGGAAGTAAAAAAAAACTTTTTTCGTATGCGACGTGGACGACTTTAGGTAGAAGATATGGCAAAAATGACCGAAGTAAATGTTGTAGGGCATAAAATAAGCTTTCCATTGATATATTTACTTTTTCTGTGCAGCTCTCGCGATTCCCGCTTTTAGGATTCAATATTTTAAAGTAGCATAAGTTAACTTTTTTTAGAAACAAAAAAGACAACTAAGTAATTTGTAAGTAAAATATAATCTACGAATTTTTAAACAAATACAGTAAATAACAGAAATAAAATAAATATGTAAATAATAAGTAAATTATAAACAATGTAGGTATACCTATGTACTTTAAAACTAATTAATTTTGTTGTACTGCTCTTGAACCGTAACCTGTAAAGCCGTAGAATAGCTTTAATAGAGGGACATAGTGTTTAGTTTTCATTGTGAACAGAAAATTCTAGAAGAATCTTCGTCATCTTCCTCTGTGCAGTCAGTGTTCGTACAGCTGTCTCCCCGGCAATGGCGGCACACCATGTTACACTGCAGACCCGGTTGCCTGCAGGTGCATCTGGTGTCGAACTCCACTTTACATCGCCAAGAAATTAGGGTTAGTAAACTATCTGGGACAGGAGGCTTCCAAGTGGGAACGGGCACCAAACCACTAAAGATAGCGATTAGTTTCCATCCCCATTCTTTTTGATTCCGAGCTGAGAGTGTACAAAAAATACTGATGGAATGCCCTTGGGTATTTAACTTGTAAATATGTTCGGCAGAAATGTTGTTCGCAGTTCGCAGGCTGCAGTCGTTGGTGGCAAAGTAGCCAGGTCGAAGAAGCCAGTTACAGGGTACAAGATCATCCAGAGAGTCAATCCCAGAGTCCAGAGAGTGTTCCTCCATACAGAGCCTTGGTGAATTTTCTGCTTTGGTAATTGTTGGTTTGTGGGAATCATTGCCCAGGAAAATAGCGGAGTATTCTTGAAGCTCAGGACTAGTTTTGAGCAATTTCCAGGCCTTCTGCTTTCCGATCCGGAATAGCGCAGACGTTGTGTCACATCTAGTGACTGCGTGCCAGAAGAGTATGCATTCGTTCATACCAGCATTATATTTTCGGATTTCTCGAATGTCAAGAACATTTCAAGGGTGATGTACTTGAGCCTGGAGTTAACATACTAATTGGCGTGGCGTCGTTCGCAAGGGCTATCAGCAAGAGCAAAATATCTGAGTCTGAATCGAGAACGGTCGTAGCCCTGCCGGATTCGTCCATGCCCAACGCAGTCCTCACAATGAAAGTATCTGCGTCAGTAGGAGCTCGTTTAACATATACACCAGCTTCTTGAAGCTTGACACAAACCTGTAACAGGTATTGGACGTACTTTCATATTTGTATGGCGCGTAATTCGAACTCGCAAGACTAAAGTCGTCGCGTCCTCTGGCGTTCAAGCGGCTGTGTCCTGATTCTATAAACGATATAAGTCGCACATGGTAAGTACATATACACTGAGCTCGTAAAGTTTGGAATAAATTCAATTAATCGTTATTGAAGGATTTTCACAGGAAATTCTCGGACACGTCAACTTTATTTTATAAAATGTCACTTTTTTCAGCCATCGATTTTTTTTTGTTTTGTTCGTTTTTGAGCTATGACGTCATCGACAATTTTTTTAAATGACAACCCATATTCTTTTTCACGGATTTCGATAGAGCACATTTTTCTGAGTGCGAATATGTCAAAAACATAGTACCTTTAACATTAAAGTGTTCGAGATATTCGGTTGCAAAGTTTTAAGAATGAATTATACAAGCGATGACCAAATGCTAATCATTTATCAAGAAAGCGCAGGAAAAACAACAGTTTTGACAGTTGTCACAATTTTGAAGTTTTTCCTCGCAAGTTTGTGTTTTAATCAGTTGAATAATATCATTAAGTAAGTTGATTAATCATTATTCCATCATAATTCATTTTATTTAAAAATGGTCCGTCGTTTGAGTGAAAGGGAAAGAATCGAAATTTTGATGATGATCGGTTACGGGGACAGAGCTCGCACACAAGTAGAAGTTTGCCGTTTATTTAACAACAAATATCCAAACAGAGAACCAATTACACAGTCCACCGTTAGCAAAATAGAACAAAAGTTTTTAGAAGTGGGTCATACGAGAGATCGCCCTAGAACGGGTCGTCCACCAGTGCAACAAGATGTTAAATTGAATGTTCTACTAGAGCTTCAAGAAAATCCCCATTTACCCACCCGCCAAGTGGCGGCAAACAACGAAATAGTTCAAAGCTCCGTCTTGAAATATTTGAAATTGAACAAATGGCATCCGTATAAAGTGGTTTTGGTCCAAGAGTTAAACGAAGATGATCCTGACCGTAGGTTACAGTTTTGCCAAACCATGTTGCAACGCCTGATTGATGACGACGGATTTTTACGCAATATTGTTTTTTCTGATGAGGCTACCTTTTATCTCGACGGCACAGTTAACCGGCAAAACTGTAGATATTGGTTTCCTGAAAATCCACACTGGAAAATGGAAACTCGTAGTCAGTTTCCACAAAAAGTTAACGTTTGGGCTGGTATTGTAGGTAATCGTATTTTGGGCCCATTTTTCTTTGAAGGCGTATTAACAGGTGAAATATATTTAGAATTTTTAAGAGACGACTTAGTCCCTGCACTTGCGGTACTTTACCCAAATGACGTAGATCCAGATCTGCCCCATCACACGATATGGTACCAACAAGACGGTGCACCACCCCATTTTGCAGTGATCGTTCGCGATTATTTAAACCATGTATTTCCTAACCATTGGATTGGTCGCAGGGGAACTATCGAATGGCCCCCTAGATCTCCAGATCTCACTCCCCTAGACTACTTTTTATGGGGCTATTTAAAGAGCAAAGTCTATTTCAATAGACCAAATACCATCGAAGAATTAAAGGACAGAATTCGCAATGAAATTCGAACCATTCAACCCGATACTGTTGGTAAGGTTCTGCAGGAGTTTCAGTGGCGGATGGGATATTGCCAGGAAGTGAATGGAGGTCACTTTGAAAATTTACTCTGATTTTATTTTTTACTTTAATTATTTATCATTTATTTGTTAAAATATTTTTTTATTTGTTTAAATTGTTGTTAAAAAATTAAACAGATTACTCCCAAATCTTTCAAAATGTTCGATAAGCTACCAAAATAAATAATATTACTCCTTAATCTTTTAAAATGTAATAAGCTATAAGCTATTAGAATCAATAAGCTATTAAAAATCTTGACCCGCCCGATAGCTTATGCATGGTGCCATGGTACATTTTATAAACTTTGCAACCGAATATCTCGAAAACTTTAATGTTAAAGGTACTATGTTTTTGACATATTCGCACTCAGAAAAATGTGCTCTATCGAAATCCGTGAAAAAAAATATGGGTTGTCATTTAAAAAAATTGTCGATGACGTCATAGCTCAAAAACGAACAAAACAAAAAAAAAATCGATGGCTGAAAAAAGTGACATTTTATAAAATAAGGTTGACGTGTCCGAGGATTTCCTGTGAAAATCCTTCAATAACGATTAATTGAATTTATTCCAAACTTTACGAGCTCAGTGTATATCGATGGAAAGCTTCTTTTATGCTCTACAACATTTACTTTTAGTCATGCTTGTGATATTTTCTATCTAAAGTCGTCCACGTCGCATACAAAAAAGGTGTTGATTTCTTTTTACTTCCCGCGTTTCGGTTTCCTGTTTCGGTTTCCTGTTTCGGTTTATCGGTTTCCTGTGTCATTGGTTGAGATATAACAAATGTTATGGGTTTAAAAGATAGCTAATTCATTCATTTCATTTGGTACCATACCGAAGGATGTAAGCCAAATGGTTCCAGGACTTCCACAGTCCTGGAATACCAGGAAGTCGATACGGGAGAGTTGGGAACTTTTGATATGTTGTTAGGCACATCAAGTAGATCACATATGCAAATTTCCACTTTTACAATAATTACTTCCGGATTCGAGCGAGATTTGAACTAAAACTCCTGGACTATGAGCAATATTGTGAAAATCACGCCACATTATTAAACGACATGCTATATCATGATATTAGCATAGATTCTAAGTAACGAGGGGAGTAGATAGTGCATGGAAGTTTTTCGCCTAAGCAAGTTTTCACTTAAGGCGACCCCAAAATTTCTGAGACACCGATTTTGCGTCGTATAGGATCATAAGTAGCAAAAATGTCCGCCATCTTGAATATTCATTTTGGCATAAAATACTTTATTTATATTTCTTAAATCAAACTACCCTGCTAACTATAGCTTGCACCAAAAACGTTCGCAGATATTGATTTCGCGATGCCGAAAATCTGCTGTAAATTGCTCCGTCAGTTAGGTCTCACCAGAAACCTCTAAAGGACCCAAAATTACTCGTACCGCCCGACACTTTCGCGTTCCCGGTGGTATTTTCCGCCGCCCGAAAGTTGCGTTCCTTTTTCTCCTCGCGGTGCTCCAGGACCTCCCTAAAATTGCCGCATTGTGGAGTCCTTCCCGATCCAAGGTCTTGCTATAGCAAGACCTGACAAAGCTGGTTATGTAGGCCGATGAGGACCAAAAATCATGCTATAGCATGATTTTTGATTTTGTTAATTTAAACGATGATATCGGCTTTAAATTATGAGCAGGGGACCTTGTTCGTTGTTCGCGACCGGATGTTTTTCGTCTATGTTATTCTCGACATTCATTGGTTGGTACGAATTTAAAATACAATATACTGTGGGTTTCTACCAAATGCACGAAACCTTAGTATCTACACTCCATATGTTATACCGTCAATTAGCAATTGATACAGGCGCAACTGTGAGAACATTGATTATAAATAATGCTAAGAAATTGTTGTTTACAAAATACATATAATAAATAATGATAATTTTTTCCACCTGGTATTATTATTAACCATCTATATTCAATCAGTTGAATCATCGTATCTATCGTTATCAATTAGCAATTGATAACGACCAAGCTGTGATAACATTGATTATAACTGATGCTAAGAAATTGATGATAAACTGGTACCTGGTATTTTTTTGAATTCCGCCTGGAATTCAAAAAAACATCAGGGACCTAAAAAATATCAGGGACCTAAAAATTTCGGGACCTATTGACAATACTTCTGGGCGCGTGGATTGGATATGGGAGCCGTCTTTAAGAAAACGTTCATGACATGCGACATGGTATTTATCTGTCCAGTCAGCAAGGATACGGAAAAAGGTCGCTTATAGGCTTTTTATGAATGGCTGCAAGGTCAGACAGTATAACACTTCAAATTTTGGAGGCCAAGCTTTATGTTTAATTCGGAATAACATAATATGAACAGTTCGATAGTTCGGTTTTAAAAAAGCTAGGAAAAGCAAGCAAGCTAGCAAAAGTTTTTTCCTAACGACCGTTTCAATTGAACATAATAAATGCTTAATTTTCAGCATATGATCATCATAAACTTCTACCAGTCGTCACCACAAACGGATAAAGTTTGTTATTTTGACACATAAGAACTGTGTAACTAATCAACTAATTGAACTAATACTGTACTGTAGGTACTACAGTAAACAAAAAGTTGTCTGGTATTTTAATACGCCTAAGATACTTGCTTAGGATGCAACGTCTGTGAATTTTTGAGTTATAGGGAAAAGCCACCTCTTTTATCTTTCACCCGTTCCCAAAAAATGCACCCTTAAATTTAAAAACATTTTGTGAATTTATCATATATATTATGTAGGTGACCAATAAACCGATGAACCATAAAGAACCCTTAAGAGCCATGCATACCGAACTGAAAAGTCCATGGTCTTCGGTGGGGTAAGACGAGGCATCACGCGAGAGGCGGAGCTAGACCGGCGAATAGGACTTAACAGGGTCGGACTCTATTGTCTAGAGTGCACTACACATACCTACCTATCTATTTGGCGGTATTGTATTGTCTGATCAGTGTTGTTTATAGTGTACTAGCTACGGTATCGCAATATTGTTTTGGTTTGATATATGTATTTTAATGCTATAATGGATAAGGAATACAGGCAAGGGAAATCCGGAAAATTACATTTATCCACAAGAAGAGTATCCCGCAAAGGATACTCTTGGACCCCAAAGGGCATAAAATATGAAACAGTTTTGCGAGATGACGAGTTCTGGAAAACAAAAATGGAAAATAAGTTAACATCTTTTTATATAAATTTCATGCTGCCAGAACTAGTCGATAGCAGGAAAAATAGATCAATGCCTCTACGCTCTTAAAAGCTCTCGATTGTGTCGATATATATATATATATATATATATATATATATATATATATATATATATATATATATATATATATATATATATATATATATATATATATATATATATATATATATATATATATATATATATATATATATATATATACATATAATACATATAATATATATATATATATATATATATATATATATATATATATATATATATATATATATATATATATATATATATATATATATATATATATATATATATATATATATATATATATATATATATATATATATATATATATATATATATACAATCTGCAGAGAGCACTTGATGTGCAAAATTCGAGCGGCACCTCCACGTGGTGCACATTGGATGCTAACGCCGCCGGTAAAGAGAAAAATTGCAGACAAACGCTGAGTTTTAGAGGCAACAACATTTTAAATGCATCGAAAAATGAAAAAAAAATTCGACTCCTTGCGAAAATCGAAGCATTTTTTTTCCCACGGTATTTTTCTCCAAACCTCAGCATGACCCAGTAAAAATCGACAAATTTCAAAAATTACAATTTTGCAAGCTGCATAAGTCATGTAAATTTGCACTAAAAAAAAAATGTTTCGGACAAAAGATTTATGTTTTTTTACGTACAATCGATTGCCCGTATAAAAATAGGGGGTTCCATTAAAAAAAAAACAAAGTTGACTTCCAATGACCTTGAAACCTCCATCCAAGGTCAAAAGTATCAGCAGCACCGGATGTCCCCCTCTGAACTGTACAACTTTTGTCCGAAACTTTTTTCATTTACCATCACTGGCAAATATTATTCAGGGTGGTCGTTCAAAATGGGACACCCTGTATATATATATATATATATATATATATATATATATATATATATATATATATATATATATATATATATATATATATATATATATATATATTATATATATATATAAAATATATATATATATATATATATATATATATATATATATATATATATATATATATATATATATATATATATATATATATATATATATATATATATATATATATATATATATATATATATATATATATATATATATATATATATTTTGTGAAAAGTAATCTTGGGTTTGTAGCATTTCATTACATAGAAATAAGCAAATAGACGAATAAGAAGGAAAACACACTTACCAGTGCTATATCTGGACACACATACGGAAATGAACCACTATACACACGAAAACGAACCACTTAGAAGTTGTACAAGTTCTTTCACCTTTCTTGAGGATCTTCAGAGCAGTATACGATTTATTTCATTGATCATTTATACTTGAATTTAAAATATTAATACTCCAACATTTGCAGTGACGTTTTATGACATTAGTTTTTGACGGAACTCATTCTTAGAATACACAAACCTAGTCTACTATTTATATTTGTTCTATTTGAACATATTATATATAAAAGCATTAGGCATATATATATATATATATATATATATATATATATATATATATATATATATATATATATATATATATATATATATATATATATATATATATATATATATAATTTTTATTTTCTAAATAATTCTCTAGACTAAAAATCCGCCTGCAAAAGGTTTTTCAAATAAAATATATTGAATTTATAAATTTGATATGTTAAAAGTGACTACCTGTTAAATTTATTTCCATTTCATAATTTCATAAATATACGGTTCTTGCTTGTATTCCGTCACGATGTTTGCATTATATAATACCTCATCTACGTAATATCAAAATTAATTTCAATCAAATAACTATAATTATTTTCCATAAGTTTTTAAATGAGCCCCAAGCAAATAATACTGAATCCGTCTTTACAAGTTTCTGTACGTTCATCATTCTTTCCGGCAGGGACCGCCACAACGCAGGGCCTCAAAATGCGCTTGCAATGGTATACGGTTTGACATATTACAACAACAATTTTTGACCGATTTTAAATTTCTTTTTTTTGTCTTAAAGAAAAGAGAAGTGAAATTTTCCCTATTTCAATGAATTTTGAAATTACTTATTATTTACTGAGTTGTACTGATATAAAATATGGTGATTTTCGCAGTATATTTAAGCTGTGTTCGCGATATTTTTTTTCAAAATCAAAGAAATAGGGAAAATTCATAGGGTATGATATATATTCTGTCCGAATCTCAAATCAAAATGTTAATAAATAACGCCATAAAATGTCAAACCGTTTACCCCTGCAGAGGGCAACAATATTTTTGGTATGCATGGCTCTTAACGCAATAATTTTTCCAGGCAATAGCTTATAAACTGGCGGTAGTCGAGTGACACCAGCCAACAACCAACAATCACTTCACATTTCTAATGGCTCTACCACATCCATGCATGGTAAACCACCATAACAGTTAGTAGGTAATCGAAAATATGTTTTGCTCTTTCAATGCGTTCTTCATTTATATTATGAGCTGAGCCGTAATTTGTATCCCGAAAAATTGCAAGTCACAAGTCATGCAAAAAAGTATAAAACGATGCTTCATCTCAATTAACTGGATTATTATTGAATCGAGTGTTATTGGCCAATTATAGTATATCATTAATTCATTAATTCGTATATTCTGCAATATTTGTCTGAATTTTTGTACAGATATAAATATTTATGAACGACATAAACGACATTGTATAAATCAAGAACAACATACATCATACCATACTACAAACATACATACGTGGTACCTACTTATCTACATATTGTGAAATCATACAATTCGATCATAGTACTTATATGTATAACAACATCATTTCATAAGACCATTCCTTCAGTGATAAAAACTGAGATTCTTTCATTAATTAGTATGTATAATATATGAAATGTGGAAACAAGTTTATATAAGTTATGCTCGTGTAATTCTTTAACCAGTTAAACAGCCAGTTGCTTGTTATCTTTTAGAGTGTATAGTTTTTACATTTTGTCTTCTAAGTTATTAAACATGTCTTTACCGACTAACATTGTTAATAATATTGACACATCTGATACGCCACACGGAAGTCCTCCGGATATTGTAAGTAAAACCAAACAAATATTTATCTCAAATTTATCTACTTTGTTTTAAAATTAAGCACTACATAGTAGGTAAATATACTATATTTCATAATTGCATTTAGTCCTGCTAGCTACCAGCTGTGAGTTCCGGGTACCTATTACCTATATAAAATCAGAGATCAAAGCTACCAGGTAACACGTATAACAATTTTAGTGCGAGGGCTAGCGAGGGAGTCTTTTTTTCAAATGGAACACAGTGCCCTTAGGGTATAAAGTTTTAAAAATAAAAAGATCCTGATATTATCAGAGACTTATTCACATATCCATAAATCATTGCTAATATGTAGAAAGATAAAATTGTCGTGTTTTACTGCTTTTTCGATGTTAATATTTTTTGGTAAAAACATTTTTATATTGGAAGGCTAGATTTATTCCCTTAGGAGTAGAATGTCTAGGTTCAGCGGCTGGTCGATCATGAGTCGATTTTAAAAAAGGCATTCATTGATAATACTAAAAAATAACAAGTATATAAAATAAATACACTTAGCTTAAAATTTCTCTAGTTTTATTCAAGTGCTACTCTAGTTCTTGTTCTATTCAGAAATTAAACTTTTTGGAGATATTTCATTTTTTTTTCTAAAAAAAGAAAAACAATTGCTAGTTTAAAAATATGTGTACCTAGTTCGTAGTAAGAAAGAAAGAGCGACAATATTCATCTTCCCATCTATTTCATTTCTGTCTAGGAAATTCTTAGCCGAACTTCAAAACGAACAATTTGTCACCAATTATTTGTTGTCAGTCTAGCCCATAATTTAATTAAGTAATAGTTTATATTTAAAAAAAATGAGAGAACGAAATTTCATAATCAAATGCTGATTTTCTTATTGCAATAATATTGTACAATTCTCTTGACGATCAACTTAAAAACCTCCCTGTAAATAAATTTCGTAAGGAAGTGAAATCATTTTTTCTCCTCCTCAATAACAGTAGGCTATATGCCTGACATTAATTAACTATTAGTTCATGCTATTAATTATTGTTAATTACTAAAAATTTATTTTGTCTAATATTATTTTTTTTGTGTTATTAATTCAGGATTTTAGGTTATATTTCAATACGTAATTTCTAAATTTATATTTTAGACTTCGCTTTTTTATAAAATAGACTTCGCTTTTTTATAAAATTTGTATTGGTATACAATTTTTAATAAAGACCATTTATTATTATTATTATTATTATAACTCTGTTGGATTATATGTATAATTAACTACTATTTAAGACTCATGTTTATTCCCATTATAGATATAGGTATTTTGAACTATTTGTTTTTTATTAAATAATCTAAAATAATTCATGTTTTATTTAGCAGTATGTATTAATTATAAAGCCAGCTAACTTCACTTCATCGTTCTAAATAATGTGCTACCTTTTAATTCTTCTATCCAACTGTATGTGCCCCAATGAGCAACAGACGCCGGAAAGCCGTGCAGCAGGAGTTGCTGGCTAAAGCAAAGTTCTTAGGGAATCTGTAAACTTTGGCTGCAGCAGTCAACGGTCGGTCGGTCGAATAATTTCATTATTTAGTAGCCTGTACCCGCGACTTCGGCCGCGCAAATTTAATGCGCGTTCTGAGCCCGCGCGCAGGGAGCCTTTGTGATATTAAGTCGTGGGAGGGGGAAGCGGTGGGAGGCGCCTTTCGGTGCGGAGACGGCGTGCGCGGTACTGGACACTGCTACTTTCGTTTATTTTAGTATTACTCGATGATCGAGAATTATTACTCGAAGCAAGTAAAAACACTCTAGAGGTTTATACGTTAATAATTAATTTTTTATTGGCGTTTATATTGGATTATATTGGATGTATACACTTCCCAATTTGAATCGGATTTTGTTCACAATTTCATAGATTTTATTTTTTTTGCGCAGAACCTTAATTCTTTTTCTATAATAAAAGTAGCTTAAGTTACTCCTTATAACATCAGCTATCTGCCAGTGAGAGTCTTGTCAAAATCGGTCCAGCCATTTCGGAGTTTAGCCGGAACGAACAGACAGACAGACACAAAAATGTTAAAAAATAGTTTTTTGTTATGTTTTTGTTTTGTTAAGTACCGCCGTATGCACTTATATTGGATGTATAATATACTTCCATATTTGAATCGGATTTTGTTCACAATTTCATAGATTTTATTTTTTTTTGCCCAGAACCCTAATTCTTCTTCTATAATAAAAGTAGCTTAAGTTACTCCTTATAACATCAGCTATCTGCCAGTGAGAGTCTTGTCAAAATCGGTCCAGCCATTTCGGAGTTTAGCCGGAACGAACAGACAGACAGACACAAAAATGTTAAAAAATAGTTTTTTGTTATGTTTTTGTTTTGTTAAGTACCGCCGTATGCACTTATATTGGATGTATAATATACTTCCATATTTGAATCGGATTTTGTTCACAATTTCATAGATTTTATTTTTTTTGCCCAGAACCCTAATTCTTCTTCTATAATAAAAGTAGCTTAAGTTACTCCTTATAACATCAGCTATCTGCCAGTGAAAGTCTTGTCAAAATCGGTCCAGCCATTTCGGAGATTAGCCGAAACGAATAGACAGACATAAAAATGTTAAAAAATAGTTTTTTGTTATGTTTTTGTTTTGTTAAGTACCGCCGTATGCACTTATATTGGATGTATAATATACATCCCTATTTGAATCGGATTTTGTTCACAATTTCATAGATTTTATTTTTTTTGCCCAGAACCCTAATTCTTCTTCTATAATAAAAGTAGCTTAAGTTACTCCTTATAACATCAGCTATCTGCCAGTGAAAGTCTTGTCAAAATCGGTCCAGCCATTTCGGAGATTAGCCGAAACGAATAGACAGACATAAAAATGTTAAAAAATAGTTTTTTGTTATGTTTTTGTTTTGTTAAGTACCGCCGTATGCACTTATATTGGATGTATAATATACATCCCTATTTGAATCGGATTTTGTTCACAATTTCATAGATTTTATTTTTTTTGCCCAGAACCCTAATTCTTCTTCTATAATAAAAGTAGCTTAAGTTACTCCTTATAACATCAGCTATCTGCCAGTGAAAGTCTTGTCAAAATCGGTCCAGCCATTTCGGAGATTAGCCGAAACGAACAGACAGACATAAAAATGTTAAAAAATAGTTTTTTGTGATGTTTTTGTTTTGTTAAGTACCGCCGTATGCACTTATATTGGATGTATAATATACATCCCTATTTGAATCGGATTTTGTTCACAATTGCATAGATTTTATTTTTTTTTGCCCAGAACCCTAATTCTTCTTCTATAATAAAAGTAGCTTAAGTTACTCCTTATAACATCAGCTATCTGCCAGTGAAAGTCTTGTCAAAATCGGTCCAGCCATTTCGGAGATTAGCCGAAACGAATAGACAGACATAAAAATGTTAAAAAATAGTTTTTTGTTATGTTTTTGTTTTGTTAAGTACCGCCGTATGCACTTATATTGGATGTATAATATACATCCCTATTTGAATCGGATTTTGTTCACAATTTCATAGATTTTATTTTTTTTGCCCAGAACCCTAATTCTTCTTCTATAATAAAAGTAGCTTAAGTTACTCCTTATAACATCAGCTATCTGCCAGTGAAAGTCTTGTCAAAATCGGTCCAGCCATTTCGGAGATTAGCCGAAACGAACAGACAGACATAAAAATGTTAAAAAATAGTTTTTTGTTATGTTTTTGTTTTGTTAAGTACCGCCGTATGCACTTATATTGGATGTATAATATACTTCCCTATTTGAATCGGACTTTGTTCACAATTTCATAGATTTTATTTTTTTTGCCCAGATCCCTAATTCTTCTTCTATAATAAAAGTAGCTTAAGTTACTCCTTACAACATCAGCTATCTGCCAGTGAAAGTCTCGTCAAAATCGGTCCAGCCATTTCGGAGATTAGCCGAAACGAATAGACAGACATAAAAATGTTAAAAAATAGTTTTTTGTTATGTTTTTGTTTTGTTAAGTACCGCCGTATGCACTTATATTGGATGTATAATATACATCCCTATTTGAATCGGATTTTGTTCACAATTTCATAGATTTTATTTTTTTTGCCCAGAACCCTAATTCTTTTTTTTAATTAGTTCCTCCTTATAACATCAGCTATCTGCCAGTCCCATCAAAATCGGTTTCGGAGATTACTCGGAACAAACAGACAGGCAGACGGACAGAAAAAAATTGAAAATATATAATACGCCCCTTGGCGCAAGGAGCTGCTAAATAGTTTTTCATTTCATTTTTCCCTTTCCCTTTTTCATTTTCGTTATCGTCCCGGAACTACTCCGGTACCCAGCCCTTCAATACCACGTCGCTACTTGCGCGTGGAAGTCTGGCTGGTCCCGGGGATGGTATTGTCCTTGGACGACTTTCCAAATATTCTTTAATTACCTAAATAAAACCTTTGAATTGAATGGGCCTGGAAAGCCAACCCTGGGTTCGATTCCCGGCTGTGCTGAAACATTGTTCACCCTGCGACAATTAAAAAGAATTTTAAGAAATTAATTAAGAAAGGGTCGGATTACTGCAGATGGAGTTCTGCCTAAGCCTATAATTTCAGATGAAGGAAACATAAGCAATGTTTGATATATTTCCATGCATATCACGCAGGGGCATAGATAACTTTTTTCTGGGAGGAGGGTAACACGGTTCTCAGTTGTTAGGTAAGTGATTTTAACTATAGAACACAAGAAGATCCCGATTTCTTGCATAAAATCATGTAGGTACTTAGTTAAGAAACAAATAAGACACCGTTAAGTATTATAAATAATGCGTTTCGCTAAAAGTGTATTGCTCTGTACATGTTGTATGAAGGTTGTGGTTGAAAAAGACAGACCGTCGCGTCGTGAACTTGAGCTGTGAACTTGCGCTGCACGCTGCACCGCGTCTGTGAAGGTAACTCGTGCAGGACAAGCTGAAGTTCGAATTGTAGGATGTACTTTAGAAAGGATGTTACTTATCACTGATATGTATATAGGTATAATGGAATGGCCGATAGAACTGATAGAAGTACTAAATAGGCATATTTATGTTGACGATAATGTTAGTTTATTGGATATTTTTTATCAATTTTCTATTTCATGCTGACAGCATTTGCTGGGCGCTAGTGATATTCTGTTATGACGGCGACGACGCGACGGTTTCTAAATGAATTGTCTTTCTCTGCTTATTTATTGTTTTATATACATTTGAGAGCAGAACAACCGACTCGCCAACATGCTCAAGTTTTAAGAGAATGTGTATAGAATGAATAAGTTGTGTTGTCAAAATGTCGTTTCCTTTATGCTGTTCAAGGTAATCTATAAAAAGTTTAATCCTGTTCTTCTAGTTTTTTAAGAAAACGTGAAAAAACTGAAATGGATAAACAGCGACAATAAATCACAAAATAAGCTGTAATATTAAACAACACATTCGTTACAAATTTCAAACTTGTGCTATATGCAACAGTTTTTTGTGTTGTATTCATTTATGAAAAGAGAAACTACAGCATTGCCAAACAAAATTGTGAAGAATCTATGAAAGACATTCCTTTGAAATATCGCCATTTATCGGTTTTAATATTGAGGCTCTCCATGACATAAAGCATGAAAAGACCTTCCCCCACGATATAAAGCATGGAACGACCTTTCCAACGAGGTATAACACTATAGCTTTTTGATTGGCCAATCCTACAAAAAATGCATTTTTCAGATCAGACATTAGTGGCTTTCGCGACCCTTGCCGTTGAGGATAGAACAAAATGTCAATAACAAAAGTGCACAATGAAATCGGCTATACCAGGGTTGTTATGTTTAAAACAAAAATGTTTAAAACAAATTGTTTTAAACGTGTTTAATATATATATAATATGTATATAATATGTATATTATATGTATATAATATGTATATAATATGTATATAATATGTATATAATATGTATATAATATGTATATAATATGTATATAATATGTATATAATATGTATATAATATGTGTTTAATATGTATAGCCGCTATACATATTTGTGCTATTTGACATACCTGAATAGGAAACATTTCTAAAAAAAATCAACTTTATGTTTTGGTCTGTAGATTGCGCCGAAATACGAACTTGAAAACTATTTTCATTCCGAATGAGAGCATTTAACTTGTCACATGTTTGACATGTGTCTTTTTGGTACCTTTTTATCTTACTTATATCCATTTTATGGAAAACATTTTCATAAATCTTACGGCTGACAGGTCGATTTGGCGCCACCCATATCTTATATTCATACATATCAGATATATCTTATGTATCATACAGTCTTGTTAGTGTAAAAAGATGGCAGAATTTTTTTCTGAGTTTTTTTCTACAATAATGGCTTTCGTAACTTGGAATGGATAATACATGATTTTTTATTCTGTTAATGTTTACTTCACTAGTCGTATTTGGAGGTTCTTTATGACCTCTATGATCCTCTTCAGCTAGACCTACTATATCAGATTTTCTTATTACCGTCGTTATGTATTTATTGGAGACACAAAAAGTTTTTGGAAGCATCCCTTGCAGACTTCTATTAATTTACCATTTACTTTTAAGTGGTAAATATACATAATCTCTAATTTTCTTTCAGTCTGCTATTTTGCTTGTCTTTTTACATTGTTTGATAATTAGGCTTGGTGTATCAGCGACTCTCTTGTTATAATCTCCTATCGACCAGTACTGATTAAACAAAGTTTCTTGAGTCTCCTCATCGACTCTATTAACAGATCCTTTGCGGCAGTTGTCCAATTTAGTTCTACATTTTTCTTTTACTATTTTCCCTTTACTTGTCGTGTATTCCTTTTCCAAGTTTCTGTTTAATTTTCTTAGTTTCCTATTTTCCCAAGTTTGTCCTTTTACTGGATTACTACCTCTCTTACGCTTCACAAAATTTTCGGGATTTGTCTCTTTATTGATTTTAGAATTACTATGCAATTTGTCTTTCAGCTGTTTTAGATTTATCTCTAAGTTGGAGTCTGAGGTCTCGGACTCTGGAATATAATGACGATCTGCATCGTCTACCTCAGAAAACTCATCATCTGCACTAAAATTACTGGGTTCATCAATAAAATCGAAACATGGAAGTGACAATGCAGGACTGGAGTCTAAAATAAATAATTTATTATCGATATTGTAAACTGCAAATAAATTTAATTAGGCAATACCAAAACTACTAGTAGGTATATCATTCATGAAATTCGGTTTGGATGATTCTAATAATGTGGGCTATTATTAGATGCCTCATATAAGCTTGGATGATCTGAAATAAAATAAATAAGTTTGATTCCTGTCAAATCGCATTTTACGCAACTGAATTTAAATTTGCTTCCGAAAGAAAAAATACATATGTTTATTTTGTGAAATCAATTTATGTAGGTACAACTTAAATTACAAATATTTCATATTCTTGGCTGATTATCTACGCAACTGCGCTCAAAATGTGCTACTTTAAGTCCTTTAAATAAACTTACCTTCTATCTCTTTACTTTCTATCATATATTTTGCTCTTCTTGACGCCATAACCCCACTTAATTAATATTATCCCAATAAAATTATTCACCAACTTATTACACTAGTATTGCTTAAGTATATCAAAGATAATGCCATATGTGTTTGCTTATGTTTATCACAATACTGAGCCAAACATTAATTTATTGTACAATAAAATAATAAAAGAACTGGATGAGAGTAACTGAATATTCGAACTGTTTACATATCTACTAAAATCATTTTGGATAGAGAATGGCTATGGGTACAAGTGTCAACTTGCAAAATGATTATAGTGTAAAAGGAAATAAATCGAGATATTGCCTTTTACACTAAAAAATAATAAACGATGAAAAATATATATCTCAATGTATAACCAAATCCACAAAAAATGTTATTCTGTCCCCTTTTACACTAAACTGATTAACCTATATTAAGTTCAGCAAGAGTTATATCCTTTTACACATTTAAAGAGTTCGACGTTTGGAAACATTGGACGACTTATTTCATTTTACCCGCGCAAAAGCCATATAAAAGTCGAAGCCGCCATCTTGAATATTTGTTTTGACATCAAATTCGTGATAAGCGAACCCAAAATTCCGGATTTTGAGTCGATTCGGGCCATACATGGCAAAAATATTACTGTACCATCGAGATGGTGACCGTTTATTGACATTCATCTGTTGACCAGAACTTTGGATAAAATACAATATGCTAAATAAAAATCATGAGAGAAATATAATAAAAAAAATAAAAAACCTCAAATAAATCAAGAGTTATGTCTGGAATATCGTAAATGAAAACACAAATATTAGAAATAAAAACAAACAGGTAGAATGCCTTATAGATAATAATTGAAAATAATAAATTCTCCAAAAAATGTTCTGGGCAATGCACGGGACAATACAAATTGTTTTAAAAATGATTTTATTGAAACGGTAAATTAAATTACCTGCACTTTTAATAATAATTCCTTTAATTTAACATTATATGTCAATAAGAATAGTACCATGTATATAATGCCTATCACCGAGTATATGGTTTCTGATATTATAAATTCTGTTGGCAGCAAAAGATCAGCAAGTCCGGATAAGGATGTTGTTTAATTAAAGAAGTTAAACCATGCTAGATTATTTTTACGTATCTCGCAAATTTATCCTTTCAAAATGACCTCTTTCCAACGCAGCTCAAAGCAACGCTGATAATCCCAGTGCATAAAAAAGACCCCCACCCGCCACTATATGGAAAATTGTAAACCAATAACACTGTTATTATCTGTGGTTTCCAATATTTTTGGAAAGGCATGTGAAATATATAATAAACACAATCTGTCAACATCACGATATTATGGATTCTGTAAATATAAATCTACGTAAGACGCTGTTCTCTCAATCTATAAAAAAATCTTACAGAATTTTGACGATAAACTAAAATCAGCTGGCATATTATTTTATATAATACCGTGACATTATAAATCACAAAATGTTATTAACCAAACTTGAAAAATATGGTATTCGTGGTCCAAGATCGATTAAATTAGATACGTTGCCTCGCAACTTACAATCCGACCGCGCGACGTCATCTTTGTATAAATATTGTTAATATACTTTATTATATTGTCCTATCAAAAGTCTCAAAATATAATCATATAATGTTGTTAAACAGTATTTACACATAAAAATCACCAAATAACTTGATGACATCACATAACTAAAAATACAAAGATGACATTTCCCCCTGCCGGATCCCCCCGCCAAAGTTACGAGGCAACCTATCTAATTTAATCGATCTTGTCCGTGGTCCAGATTTAGATTTACTATCTATTGCTTATCTATTACAGAGATCACAGACAGTCAAAATTATACAAGATGGGGTTTCATAGACTGTAAATGTAAAATGGAGTAAATGTATTAACCGGAGTGCCACAGGGCAGTGTATTAGGTCCGTTGTTGTTTGTAATTTACATAAACGATTTAGTAGCCAATGTAAAAAGATGACACATCTTCTGCTGTATATATATATATATATATATATATATATATATATATATATATATATATATATATATATATATATATATATATATATATATATATATATATATATATTTGCTATTGATATTTGTTTTGTTGCGAAAAGGAATCTTGGGTTTGTAGCAATTCATTACATAGAGAAATAAGCAAATAGATGTATAATAAGGAAGAATATCTGGACATATATACGGAAACGGACCACTTAGAAGTTGTACAAGTTCTTTCACCTTCATTGAGGATCTTCAGTGTGATGTACGATTCATTTTATTGATCATTTATACTTGAATTTAAGATATTCATACTTCGTAAAAACAAACCGTACATTGTGCCATTGTCTTGGCTTCGACGTACGGTATAGATCATGCGGTACAGATCTTGCCCCGATCTGTAATATACTAAGTAATATGGAAAATTCTACTGACCGATTAATCTGAAAACTATGTAAATACTTCAAAGAATTGTCTTTGAACACAGTCATAGATCTAACTGGTAGCACTTAAGTAATTAATTACGGGGATTTTTATTGTTTCCAATTTCATTATATAAATCAATTATAATCAAGTACTTATACGTAATTTAGCTTAGTTATATAGTCACCTTTATCTAATTCTTTGGAAGTTCGATACGAGCGCAAAAAATTAATGGGTTGTGAAATACTGACATTGATACTTACGTGTTTACAAATAAATAGTAGAAGAATATGACGCAATTTATTTTAAACATTACATATTTTCAAAATTTACAAAAAAATAAGGATATTGGATAATGTGGGAAATTTTCAATAGTCAACCTTCCAATACATTTATATCGAATGTCAGCAGGTTTCGTATTGCAGTTATAGTTAGTTTTTCATCATTGTAGTACGTTACTATCATAGTGTGCAAATATGAAATCGAAAATCTTTGACGGAGTGATCGTTGAAGTTATTAACGATGTGAGTACCTATTTAATAAAAAATAAGACTATAATTTGTATAATAACATATAAATTGCAGTACACATGAGAAGACAATATCTGAAATATATCTGATTATACAGTTTTTACTGCGGTTTTCGGTCATTTCAACAATTAAGTCTCTTAAACCTCCTTCTATATAAGTGCGCTAGTGAGTTGAGTTATTATTTATAGGGTATTTACATTTTTATTTGCATAGTTATTTTAAGTACTTAGGTCAATACTTATTAGATAGATGATATAAATACAATAACTGACTTACATATTAAATTATTACATATTGAATTCCTTAAATTTTACTAGGTAAATCTATTACCTAAATCAGTTTTCCAAACCACTTCTTGGTCATGTTTTTAATTTTCATTGGAAAAAATTGCATTAAAATAACAACTATTTTTATGTGAAATAAAATATGTGTTCTTAATGAACTTTTTAAATTTATACAAATGTTCAATAGTTTTAAAAAATATTTTTTTTTATTATAAGTAGGATGTTTTCGGCGATGGTCTTTCACTACTTGTAACAAATATTCAGTTTGTTCTTCATTTTTTGTTAAACAAATATTGCTAATCTTTGATTAGCGCTTAATTATTATTAAATTAATAATAAATAGTTATAATTAATCAAATTTGTATTCATAATAAATTATTTTTGTTTTTTCAACTGTTAAATGTGGCTTAATACAGTTTCTAATCTTTAATTATTTTAATTCTAAGAAATGTTGTCTCTAGTATATATTCAGAGAATTTCAAGAGAAGCGAATAAATGAACAAAAGAGAAATTAGAAAAGTCAGAAGAGTTTCAAAACATTACAGAAAATCGATGTATTTAGGTGAAGTAACTAAATATCATATCAATTAAATAAAATTTGTGTCTTCTACTCTCCCCTTTTTTTATCAGTCACCTTCTAGTTTATACTTTTCGAAGCATAAAATTTAAATATCAATATCATAAATCAGTTTCAAATAATAATATCGATCGGACAGTCCAAAAAATTTTAGATATAACCCCTAAAATTAAATGAATGAAATCCGATTTTTAAGAGAATGTTTAAACGAGCATATCTTTGAAAATAATGAATTCACGGATTTAGTACTAAGGACCTTTTTTCTAGGAAATTTAATTCTCTATAAGATGCTGCTACCAGAAATTTTTGTAAAAAAAATTTCTACCAGCTATTCATGTTTGAGTAAAAACGTCGATTTTCCCATGTTAATTAAATGTGAAACAAACTCGGTTTGCGCAGTTCACAGGTTTGATATAGGAAGCTAAACCTTTAGGTCCAATGGTAAATCATTTGCCCATGGGGAATTTAAAAAAAAACACCCAAATATATTTATAAACTGCTGTTCAAAATAATCGCACCACGTTAATATTTGCTAAAATTTGAGGTCTCATAACTTTTTTACTTTTAGTCCAATTTTGATAATTTTTTTAGAATACTGTAGATAAAACGACTAATTTCAACTTGCATATCCAGTCTTTTGTTAACCGAGGACGGTTTAGATATGATACAGGGCTAACTAAAAGATTGTTATATAACCCTAATTTTAAAACACTCGGTGGAATAATTTCGTAACCAAATTCTTTAAAAATACCAATTTTTGTTAAGAACCATTTCCTACATTATGTTTTTTGGTCCATGTCTTTAGATGCATTGGTTCAAAATTATCGCACCATATAGAAATCAATTGAAAAAACTTTCAGGGTGAGAAGAAACATTTTTTAATTAACAAGAAAACAAAGGAAAACAAAGAAATAAAATTATGTGAGCTGATCCCTAGTAGGTTTTGTTGCCACCTCTAGCTCGGATTACAGCCTGAATCCGCCGTGGCATACTTCTAATGAGGTTTTGAATGACGGATTCAGGAATATTATCCCACTCATGAAGAGTAACCTGTTCCAGCTGTTGAAGGTTCTGTGGGGCTGGTAGACGTCGTCTCATTGCTCTCTTAATGATGTCCCATAGGTGTTCGATGGGATTTAAATCCGGGCTTCGTGCTGGCCAGTTCATAACATCAATATGGACTTCATTCAAGTACTCAACACAAATTCTTGCTACATGTGGTCTTGCATTATCTTGCATGAATATGAAATCAGGACCAATAAATGGAGCATAGGGTATTACATGCTCCTGGAGAATGTTCTCTACGTAGTATTCCGCATTCATTGCCCTTACATGAATAGGGACTAACTCCGTACGGCCATCGAAAGAAATACCCGCCCAAAACATTTTGAAGCCACGACCAAAGGGTTCGTTTAGAACGAAATTGAAGACAGCTTCCCTTTGCCCTTGTCTTCTATACACACGTTGCCGCCCATCACAAGATTTTAGGCTTATTCTTATTTCATCGGAGAATAGGACTTTCCTCCAGTCATCGATAGTCCAATTTTCATGTGCTCGTGCAAATCGTAATCGAGCTACTTTCTGAGCCTTGGTAAGTTCTGGTGCCTTTATGGGTCTTCTACTGATCAAACCTGCCTCCCGTAGTCTTCTCCTTACAGTAAGAGCAGAAACTTGAACATTTCTAACTATCTCAAGTTCACTCTTCAATTGCGAACTTGTTACTGTCCGATTTCTTAAAGCATTTTGGCGGAGAAAATGGTCATCCCTAACATTCGTCGCCCTTTTTCTACCCTGCCCATGTCTCCTGGAGTGAGTTGCCCTGTGACGTTCTAACATTCGACTTATTGTCGAATGGTTAACACTCAGAATTCGAGAGACATATCGCATACTTCTACCCTCTTCAACCAAAGTTTGCGCTCTTACACATTCCAATGCTGACAAATGTCTCACACGATTCATTATTTTAAATTGCTGAATATTCCTCAACACCGTATTGTTTTTAAAAATGTGTCAAAATGAGATTGCATACACCCAATCATTGTTTTTTGGTTGATATACGCCGCCTACGCTTTACATGTCACTTGTAACAGCAGAGTAAATTAACAGTAAACTGTTGGTAACAAATTCATTTTGCTCTTAAAAATGAACCAATGTATCTAAAGACATGGACCAAAAAACAAAATGTAGGAAAGGAATGGTTCTTAACAAAAATAGGTATTTTTAAAGAATTTCGTTACGAAATTATTCCACCGAGTGTTTTAAAATTAGGGTTATATAACAACCTTTTAGTTAGCCCTGTATAATACCTAAACCGTCCTCAGTTAACAAAAGGCTGGATATGCAAGTTGAAATTAGTCGTTTTATCTACAGTATTCTAAAAAAATTATCAAAATTGGACTAAAAGTAAAAAAGTTATGAGACCTCAAATTTTAGCAAATATTAACGTGGTGCGATAATTTTGAACAGCAGTTTATATATATATATATATATATATATATATATATATATATATATATATATATATATATATATATAATATATATATATATATATATATATATATATATATATATATATATATATATATATATATATATATATATATATATATATATATATATATATATATATATATATATAAGATTAACTTCGTCACAGCAAACTGATGCCGACTGACAATGAGAGAGCTCATTGTCAAGGACATATCACAATAGTTCAACTCGCGCAGGAATACGTTTCCATGATGCGAGTAGTAACTAGAGAATTTACTTATGGCTACCTGTAATTTATAGAAATTACACTTATAAGCACCCGCACTACATTTATTGATTATTTTTTATTATTATATTTCAACAGAAACCATGTTCTGTTTTTCGTACCTCCATTTTTCCTTATATCCCTGTATTAGGAAAATAAGAGTAATCATCAATTTATTGTTCTCAGCCGAAATTAATGCCTGGCGGAAACTACATTAAAATAGGTAGAGACTCTGCCAAGAGCACCTGCCTTCTGTTTGCCCCGCCTTCTGAGGAAGTAGGAATATTGGCAAAGTACTTGTCAATATTTGAGAAGCATGCGGTCAATCTTTTGCATATCGAATCAAGACCTTCAGCTAAAATACCTGATAATTACGAATTTATGGTTGAATGTGCACCTGGGGGCAACCTTGGCGAGGCTATTTATGATATTAAACAAAAGAGCGAGTATTTAAATATTATATCAAGAGACTACAGGGATAACAAAGGTAAGATGATTATTCATAACTGAATGAGACTCTTGAGATATTTATTTTATAGCTGGTATCATGAAGTCCAGCATACGCTGATGCTCCTTAAATTGGGCTACAAAATGTTCGGTATTTAGCGGTATTTTCTGATTTTTTTTACCTTTTAATATCATTATATAAAAAGACTTTTGTTTAATACAAATCAGAAAAATCAGAATGGAAAATCATGTTTTTGCTAAAGTTGCACAGCAGAAGTCAATACCTCAAATTGTTCAGTTTTTAGTTGCAACATTTGTTTGAGAATGAAAGAAGCCTTCTATTCTCCAAAAATTCAGTGGGCTGTCAATATCCGATTACGGAATCAGTGTTCACATTATGATTAAAATTTTGGACAATGTACGAGATAATATATGATGTACCTTTCGCGATGTTCGTTTTGATATTATTAAAATACTACAGTGATTACATAACTCATTTTCATTTAAATATCGATCACTACACCAAAAAAGTACACAGACAACAAAAACACAATTATAATAATACATACTGTGGACACTGTAGAGTTAAATACACTTAATATTAATTCTTCAATACGCGGCAACAATGAAAGGCACAGGGGAACGGTGTTCCAAATTTCAGAATATTTGATCAAGTCCTAGAGATAATATACAAAAAAACTCTCGGAAATATGAAATTTATCACATATTCGGATAGAAGTTTTACAATAAAATATTTTCAATGTTCTAGACTCAGTGCCATGGTTTCCAAGGCGAATAAGGGATTTAGACCGCTTCGCAAATCAGATTCTTTCGTATGGAGCTGAATTGGATTCAGATCATCCTGGATTTACTGACCCAGAATATCGAGGGCGTAGAAAGTATTTCGCAGATATAGCATATAACTACAGGTAAGACAAGACAAAGTTTATGACTGTAAGGTTAAGGTGTCAAGGGATTACATATATATTAATATATTATACCGTTGAATGAAGGTAAGGTTTCTTCAAAATCTGGATTAGCATACAGAGTGTGTCACTAGGCAAGGTACAAGTAAAGTGAAATGTCAATATGAGACTTTCTATCATTGCAAAGTTGCTAAATGGTAACTTAATCAGAACCAGACAAATGCCATTGCGTGTGATTATTTATGAGGACTTTATATCTTCATTTTACTGATCTCAGCTAATATTACAATTAGTCTAGTCAATGGCGTGCACAATTGACTAGGCTAATCTGTACATCAGTATCAAAAGGACGGATATCCATTTGGTCTCAAAATGAGGTATATAGACTGATGTATTCGCTGCTTCGATTTACATCGAATTGGTATAAAGTCCAGACTAAAAATAGCAAAGTTATGACCGTTTCATTTGCTCGGTTGTCCACTATGGTTTGGAATCAAAAGATCTGATGTGGGACATTCGACTTTCTAATGGACACAACACACATTTCAAATATATGGACAACTGAATATTAACACGCTTATATTAACTTCACCTATATATATATATATATATATATATATATATATATATATATATATATATATATATATATATATATATATATATATATATATATATATATATATATATATATATATATATATATATATATATATATATATATATATATATATATATATATATATATATATATATATATATATATATATATTATATATATATATATATATATATATATATATATATATATATATATATATATATATATATATATATATATATATATATATATATATATATATATATATATATATATATATATATATATATATATATATATATATATATATATATATATATATATATATATATATATATATATATATATATATATATATATATATATATATATATATATATATATATATATATATATATATATATATATATATATATATATATATATATATATATATATATATATATATATATATATATATATATATATATATATATATATATATATATATATATGTATATAACGGAATCTTTGAACGAGATTTTCACCACTTCGAAATATCAGATTAAACTGAAACTTCGCACACTTATCAATGACCGATGACAATACAATAATTGATAACTTTGTCCTAATATCCTCACCAGGATCATCAAAAGCCAGGATACTAAAAAATGTCTCTCACCTTGGCGCATTCACCACATTATAGAATTTACCTAAATCAGGACCACAAATTTTTTTTTTCATAGCAGTAAGTAAAACTAATCAACATATTTATTAGTTTAAAAAAACTAAAAAAAAAACACGTTTAAAGGGAAACCGAACTAAAAAGTAAAAAATAATGAAAAACGCGCTTTTAGCAAACTGAACTAAAAAGTAAAAAATAAAATACAGTTTAAGCAAATTAAAAAAACACGTTTCAAAAGGAAACCGAATTAAAAAGTAAAAAATAATGTTTAACTAGTGATTGACAAACAATTATTTTATTGTAACAAATCGTGGGGTGCATGATATCAATGAAATATTTATAACAATTGATATCATACCTTTTTAACAAGAAAATAATTTTTTGTTAATCACTAGTTAATTATTTTTTACTTTTTAGTTCGGTTTCCCTTTGAAGCGTGTTTTTCTTTTCGTTTTTTTAAACTATAATTTATTTTTAGTTTCTAAGCAATACTAAATTTAGTTATATATAATAATTAAATAGCAAATAGCAACAAAATATATTATTTAGAATATAAAAAATAATTATGACAGTGCCTACTGCATATCTTTTACATACATAACATACATACGACCTTGTGCATTATTTGTTAATAGTCGATTGTCCATAATTTCTGTCAAACGTTGTCAAATATCTCTAAACTCTGTTCAATTACAATTACACTGTAGTATTATACACTGTACTTATTTTGTAAAGCAAATAAAGCATTACTAGTTACAATTTTCTTTAACATTTTAAGTTGTTTGCATAAACAATGGGAAGAAAATATTTTTTTTCGCTCCTGTTAAGTTAGTAAAATGGACATCCGTCCTTTTGATACTGATGTACAGATATATATATATATATATATATATATATATATATATATATATATATATATATATATATATATATATATATATATTAGCTTTGAAATTCTTTGCTATTCATATTTGTTTTGTGAAAAGTAATCTTCGGTTTGTAGCATTTCATTACATAGAAATAAGCAAATAGACGAATAAGAAGGAAAACACACTTACCAGTGCTATATCTGGACACACATACGGAAATGAACCACTATACACACGAAAACGAACCACTTAGAATCTTCAGGATTCTAAGGAGGATCTTCAGAGCAGTATACGATTTATTTCATTGATCATTTATACTTGAATTTAATATATATATATATATATATATATATATATATATATATATATATATATATATATATATATATATATATATATATATATATATATATATATATATATATATATATATATATATATATATATCTGAACGGTCAACGTCCCAACTCAACCGTAGAACTTACGGATTCTTTGAGATTACTTTGAGATTCAGGGTGTTAAAGATAAAAAGTGGTTATTTTTATTTAAAAAAAATGGAAATAAAGGATTCGATTGCAATTTTTTTTCATGAATGTTATTTCTTTAACTTCAAATAACATATTGTGTAACAAAATATAAAGGGTTTGTATAAAGGGCGAGTTAGAAATAAAATAGGGTGAATTTTTAAAAATCGATTTTTTTCTGCTGAAACTACAAAATATTAAAACTATTCGCATTCTCTCTTCTCTAATCGGACTCTACTTCTTTGATGTTATAAAAGTCCAAATATGTAATTTTATACAAGGCGGGGGGTTAAAAATAGGACAATTCGCGTTGCCATATTTCCTTTCTAATTGGACCCATTCTAATGGGACTTACTGTATATTTTCGGCTCTCAACTAAATAGACAATAGAAATACTTATATGAAAATATACAGGACCGGGTTAGAATGGTTAGAATTTACTTTATACTCGCCCTGTACTTATACAAACACATATTTTGTCACAATATTTTATTTAAAGTTAAAGAAATAATATTCATGCAAACAAATTATAATCGAATCCTTAACTTGCCATAAATATTTCTTATAAAAATAACCACTTTTTATCTTTAACACCCTGTATCTCAAAAACTATGAGTATACCTAGTGCAATTAGAGTGAAATAATAATGGGACAGAAATATAATGGAAATGCCAGTTATAAAAAATATCTCAAGGCTTGTCCACATTATTATCCATGTATTTACAGCGCGGTGTAGAGAGTGGCAATTAATCGATATAATTATGGAAAATTATACAGACATTCAATAAAAAATGCTCTCAACATCTATACCTATATGGGTTTATAAATGTTCCTTTATTGAACATAGGAACAGGAAACACAATTTTTAATGATAGATATGATTGTAATGATAAAAAGCAATACCTATATGTGGTTAACAGATATACCTACATACACTATTTATGGGTAGTAAATCGGTTATAGCATGATAAAAACTAAAACATATACAGGGTGGGCAACTAAAAATGGTGGCCCGCCATATATCAAAAACCAATCATCGCACAAATTTAGGGAAAAGATTACCTGAAGTAAAGTGGCCGTGAATAATCGCTGGAAAATATTTTCGAGTTTCTAAAATGGCCACTAGGGGGCGTAATAGCCACGATGAAATAGAGAATTAGGGTTTTCTCCGTATTTCGATCAATTAACTGTTATTGAAAGTATATGCATTGTAATCCTGCGACAATTTAGAATCTTGATAGTTTTACATTTCATCTTCAAAAATAAGGTCGTGGGGAGATGCCCAAATTTTATTTTTTATATGTTAACTACTTCCATTATTAGCCATAACGGAATTTAAGAAACTTAGCGGTACAAGACATTTGTATGCTCAAATGTAAAATGTAAATGTAAAAAAAAATCTTAGTGTCAGGTTATAGAAGATTTGAAATCATTTACTTTGATTTTTGATTTTCCAAAATCGGATAAGGATTAACGATTCTACAGCTGGCCATTTTTTATGCATCTCTGATGGAACTCCAAAAAATAATAACTAGAAGTTATTCAAGGTGTAGATATTTAAGATTTGTAAAATGTATATGGAACAGTAAAAAGGTACTATTATCTTGTGTTGCTCCAACGTCTGCTTCTGTTTTTCAACACTTATGTACATCGTGTGTAACCCAGAAGACTGGGATTGTAAATTAATATATAAATAGTTTGAAGCCAATTCAAATTTTACTCCCGCTTGCTCCAGAAAAACTTCTTAATGCTATTTTTTGTAAGAACAAGAGAGGTATCGTGAAAATTATGGCTGTAAAAAAGTGGGATCATTTTGTTCACCATTATATGTATCAATTGTCAAGGCTACTCTTGCTCCAATGTTGAATTAAATGCAACAGATGAGGATACTTATGATATCAATGTTGAGAAACAAAGTATAGAAATCCAACAAGGAGAGGAAGAAGAAGGCGAAGATGAAGACATTACTGTTGAGGTATTATTATCAATCATAATAACATGTTCCAGAAATCAATAATAAACCGTTCCACTTCAATCATTACCGTTAAGATTTAATATTTCATTTCTAAGAGCATACTTAAGATCTGTTAGGTACAGATATTAAGGACAGATCTTTGGCAAATTTTTGCGAAATAACAACTTTTTTTTAAAAACAAAATTTTGCACACTACCCTTACACGCCATTTTCGTTTGTCTAATTCTCCAAGCTGTACTCGTCCACAACGCAAAAGAAACGCTGATTCTCCAGCTCTTGAAATATAGGGGAACGTATTTTACATTTTACATGGTAAACGCAACAAAAATTTTACGTGGAAGCGTTGAAGCATACGGGGTATACTTATAAAGTTAAATTTTAAATAATATATTTATTTGCTTAGTATAAGTAAATGTATAATTTTTAGGACTTCTCAAATAATACTTTCACGGTTAAAGTGATATACAATCATGTATAAACATGCTCATATAAAGTATCCTGGTATAAGATTGTAAACTTTAAAATGCGTTCATTGTGAATAATAAAAGCATTAAGAAGCAGATAAACCAGACAAATCTAATTTGGAGTCATCGTTATACATTTATATACAAGGGATATTTTTGTTACTTTATTTCCCAATTTACTTACTTTTTGTTTCTTTGATAATTTGATATCGAAATCGTCATTTTAACCTCACATGTTGATGATGTGCTACTAGGCCTGCCAGTGATGCCTCTACTAGGTGGATAAGAAGACGAAAACAATATAATATTGTTAAAAATAGATTTTATTACTTCGTTTCACAAGTCACAAATATAATTAATTATGATTTGCGCTTTGATTCTGCTAGTCAGACCAGTACAGGCGGCAAGGGCCCACTTTTGACACAAGGCATGGAATACCAAACCTCATCTTTACCCAAATCGTCGCAAATTGAACAAAGTTATTCCAATTATATCGCTCATATAATCGTTATCTATTTTCATATAACTTACTAATAGGAAACAATGAGAGGATTACTCGTCATCATCAAACTTTATTTTTCTGACATGTTTCTGTTTTACGTTCCTTTTGGCTCCCATTCTTTTTTTGTTTTTCAGATTTCAGATCACTTGTTTTGGTGTTCTTCTCTTCCCTTCCGATTTTTCTCTTTCGGCTCTTCTTTTTTTTTCATTATACAATGACAGTAACCTCGTCCTCTGTTTTCTCTCTGGGCCAAATGGTTTTACATAAGACGGTGCCGCTGTCGCACTCTCCAGGGCAGCTGAGGAAGCATTTTAAGTTTTGATATGATCCAGCAGTGTATTTTTTTTGTTTCTGGTACTTCGGTGGCTACAGTTAGTAATCATGTGACGCCGTAAGATGCTTTTGTTGTTTTTCTGCCTACATTCGTCGAGGCTTCTAATGGCTTCTCTGTCGCCAGTGACGTAGAATATTTGGGATTTGTGATATTACGCCGGTTGCTTTAAAAACTTGCAGAGCATTTTAATGATGGTCACCCTGCCATAAGTCACATCTTTACAGTGTCTTATATTTGTTTATAAAATGGGTACTGGATAGGGGTGGAACCTTTGATGTAACTGTAACACTCGGAGTAGTTTCCACAAACACCAAAACACTTTCACTTCGCTCACAGTTCAGTCAGTTTTAATCGTCTCCGGATGATGCCAACTTGGTTGGCGAAACGCGCGTCGAGCGAAGTGAAAGTGTTTTGGTGTTTGTGGAAACTACTCCGAGTGTTATAAAATGGGACCATTCGAGAAAGTCTTTTCGTTCATACTCTCTGTTCAGTACATGCGTCCTAAGATCCCTATGGTGCATCGTACAAGAAATACTATTGCATTCTTACGCTTGGAAAGAAGAAGAACAGAGAAACAATGTATATAACATAACATGCTATGTTACGCAGGTGCCTAGCTAGGTAAATTAACCATTAATCGGAATATTAGGTATACTACTTCCCTTCTTAGCCAAAACGGCGCCTCTGCAGATAATTAAAAAAAACCGGCCAAGTGCCAGCCGGACTCGAGCACGAAGGGTTCCGTACCATTATCTATAAAAACGGCAAAAAAATCATGTCTGTTGTATGGGAGCCGCACTGATGAGTACTGACTTAGATTAAGTACTTGCGTACACCTACCTACTTATGATATCTAAAGCCTATCTACTTAAGATAATAATTAATTTCGCCCGACCGGCGCGTCCGGCATTTATTAGCATACAGATTCAGGTCCATGTCCATTGGTTGTATGGTAGCCCCCTTAAATATTTATTTGATTCCCGTTTTTCTATAAGAAATCCACGGTTGATCTAAATGATCAGGAAGTTTTAATCCATATTTCATGTCTTTTACAGTCAAAAAATCGAGGCTGTTAAAAGGTTTCATTTCTGAGGAGGAGGTTTTAGAGAGCAAGTTATAACTTGCTATATAACTTCATTAAGTTACATGTTTTTCAAATAAGTGCGATTCCGTTGCTTTAATTTTTTTTGAGAAGAATGATTGACCCACTTAAAGAAATCAGAGGCGATAGAACATGTCAGGAATATAAATCATATGCAATGATTTTAGCCAAATACAGCATTTGTTTAAAAAATCACTTGTAACGGTTTAATTTCGAATGATGTCACTATTATTATAGACAAAATGGATCGGAAATTATACATTCTCGTTTAATTGCCCCTGGTTTGGATGAAACAACTGATGTGACTAATTTAAGTCAGCTATCTGTAGCTACGCTACGCCAAAAAAGATAAAAATTGAGTTACACCATAAATGGGTAGTTTTCTAAGAATTCTTCCTTTATTTGAAATGTTACCGCACGACATTGGTAGATATATGTGTGTATGTATATGTGTAGGGCTGTATAAGGGTGTGTATATGTGTGTATGGTATTTTTTGCACACAGTTTTAGTTTTATATTTTGTTACTCTGTTACTTCTCTTCGTGAACTGTGCTTTAGTGCACTTATGTGAATTTTCTATTTCTCTATTTCTTCTATTTCTTTATTTATACCGTACTCAATTTTTTGTTAAAAATATAAATTATGTTTTTATTCGTAAATAAACTTTATTCTATTCTATTCTATTAAAATGTCTTATGTTCCTCTGGTGATTTCATGATTAATGCAGGAATAGTTGTCAATGTCCTTAATGAGTAATACTTTTATATTTATATTATAGGCAGATAGACAGCGCAGCGTCTCCCATCTATAATATCATAAACACTTTTAGACTTCGACTACATGCGTATTATATCACCATGAAAACGAATGTAAAATCTTTAAAAAAATAGATAACCACATAAATACGAAGTATTTAATAACGCAATATGCAACGAAAAAAATATATCATTCATATAAATTACTAGCTAAAATAAGATAATGTTGATATAGATAAACGTAATATATCAGAATAATTTTTAACAAGATAGGGTCACAGATTTCGCGGGATCATGAAATATTTACACAATTATTCGCCTAATTAATAACTAAATAATAACTACATGAAAATTACTATTAAGCATATTTGCAAAACAAATATAATTATGTATTTAGCAATACTAATATGTCAGTATGTTGTTTTTAGTTGAGTTTACAATAACTATTATTTAATTTATTTCTGCCATAATGGTATGCATATACAGTACAATATGTATATTGCAGAAGTTAGTAGAGAACCTACTAAACGCGGTACATGTATCGATTAACATAAGAAATAAGCTGGTGCAGGTAATAAAATAATACTGACTATTCCCCTCGTCTTAATTTCCACCAATCACAGACGCGCAATTTTGAATTACAAATGGTTTCTAGATGGAAAAACTGTATGACAGCACCTGTCAGCAGTTTTTTCGAGTTTACCTGCGACAAAACTTGACAGCTGTTGACACCAAAAATTACAATGCCTTTGATAACAAGTAATTATGGTCTCCTAGAACACCAGAAAACGACGCTAAACATTTTCTGATTTTATTGTCAATAACTTTTCTAATATTGTTTTTAAATAGTGCTAGTCAGCTTATGTAGTCGTTTTGGAAGTAATTCTATGACTAATATTGATCTGGCAGTTGAGAAAAGTGTACCGTACAATACCATTAAAACCCATACGTCAATATGGAAACAGTTTACGGAATTCTACAAAGCAAAGAAATACGAGCTTTTGGAAACTACAAGTTTAGAGCAACTAAACCTAATCCTGAATAGTGGAGGCATTGAAGCGTTTTGGGTCCGTTTTTTTTTACTGTGCACCGAATTGCATGAAATTTTGGAATTAGGCTCATCTTACCCTGAACTTCAAAAGTGAAAATGTCCCGAACTGAGCCGGCACCCTGGGCAGGGTTGCCACCCTTTCTCAGTGGTGTACATTTTTTTTTCAAAAAAACCTCAGATATTAATAGAAGGCCTCATTTTAAGCAAAAAATGTTCTATAAAGTTTTTCAAAAAACTCAATACTTTTCAAGTTATTGGAAATTGAAAATTCGAAATTTTTTCACGTTTTTCATTGGTTTTTTGCAAATATCTCCAAAAATATGCATTTTAACAAAAATTTTATGATAAACAAAATTGTTGTAGATTAAAAAATGAACAAACTCGTTTTTTATAAAATGTGCTAAGTGCAAAATTAAGCGAGATATTGAAGGTCAAAGCCTTTTTTTATTTTGCCTGAAATTTTTTCGATGTGTTCAATGCCATCTAGCGGCGAGCAGATATATTTTATGCATTCTATTGAAATAGGATTTTGTAGTGCTTGAAATAAGCTTTAAAATGAGCACTGTTAAAAGTCTTTTGCACCTAAAATGAGTGAGCTGTAATGAAAAAAAGGGGAACATCTAATGATTTTTTTTAAAATCGATGGATTTCATAAGTGCCATTTCCACCAAAATTAAAATTAATCGTATTCCGTCTAGAATTAACTTTAGTATAAAGAGTTTGATGAATTCTAGCAGTTTGATTGCTTTAAAATACGTATTTTTCAAAAAAATGACGATTTTAGAAAAAAAGAAATTTTCGAATTTTTAAAAAAATCACCTTTTTTTCATAATATCTCAAAAATGATGAAAGATACGTGAAAAAGTGTGCTGATAAAAAATGTACTGTTGTGGTCTTTTTCTGACAAAAAATTTGGTTTTTTTTTTTATTTCTGCCACACAAAAATTGACGGAGATATGATTGTTTAAAGAGCGCGCGGTAGCGCAATCACAGCCCCTCTCAAGCCCTTTGACCCTTCACCGTTTCAAAATAAAAGGTTTTATTTTGAACTATACATTGTACCTCTTGTATACATTGTAGCTCTTTAAATTACCTTTAAAATGCTTTTTTAGAAGTTGTGATAGGATCAAAATTGAAGGAGTTATGGTCCAAAAACTAATCGTATTTTTTTCTACCTATTAAACTGAAAATGTCGGAATGTGAATTTTTGGAGCAAAGTGAAAGTACACAGTAATAGAGACCCAAAACTGTTGTCTTATGTATATATATATATATATATATATATATATATATATATATATATATATATATATATATATATATATATATATATATATATATATATATATATATATATATATATATATATATATATATATATATATATATATATATATATATATATATATATATATATATATATATATATATATATATATATATATATATATATATATATATATATATATATATATATATATATATATATATATATATATATATATATATATATATATATATATATATATATATATATATATATATATATATATATATATATATATATATATATATATATATATATATATATATATATATATATATATATATATATATATATATATATATATATATATATATATATATATATATATATATATATATATATATATATATATATATATATATATATATATATATATATATATATATATATATATATATATATATATATATATATATATATATATATATATATATATATATATATATATATATATATATATATATATATATATATATATATATATATATATATATATATATATATATATATATATATATATATATATATATATATATATATATATATATATATATATATATATATATATATATATATATATATATATATATATATATATATATATATATATATATATATATTTAGGGGTTGTTCGCAAGGGTAGTAAGGTTTTCAAGGGGTTGGAAATGATTTTAATATGAAGTGATTGTGTTACAATTTCACCCCTTAATATTAGATGCGTTTTCTAGCGATAAAATGGCTCAATGTGAATTTTTCCATTAAGGGGTTGTTTTTACCCCTTAAAAATCATAGGCGCAGTTCGGGTCATTTTTACTTTTGAAGTTAAGGGTAAGATGAGCTTAATTGCAAAATTTCATGCAAATCGGTGCACAGTAAAAAAATTCGGAGGTAAGACCCTATTTTACGCTTCAATGCCTCCACTAGAAAGACTGGAAGTTAATTTATACATGATAGAAACTGGTGTCCCATCACATACACAAGCTTATGAGCTGAAATTCACAAGGTTTCCAATGCAGAATTGGAAACTGGTGTATCATCACATGCACCAAACTTTAACTAAACTCACTTTAGTTAAATATTAATTCAATATTCAATATAATTTTTTCGGTTTAGATAAATTTACGTTTTTTAGGCATGGTCAGAAGCTGCCACATGTTGACTATTCAAAGGAAGAAATTGAAACATGGGGGAAAGTGTTTAGACAACTTACAAGCCTGTATCCAACCCATGCGTGCAAAGAGCATAATCACGTGTTTCCCTTGTTAATGGAAAATTGTGGATACAAAGAAGACAATATACCTCAGCTCGAAGACGTGTCTAATTTTCTAAGAGGTATGTATTATTTCTTTATATGCCAGGTGCCAGTTTTTAACAAAATAGACAATATTATTTTTCTGCGATATGGTCGAAATTGAAAATTAAACGAATTCAAATATCCAAATAAAAATATGCAGATAAAAAAATAGAAGAAAATATCCTCTTATAAAAACAGCATTTTGACTACTTAATTTTTTTACCGCCCATTACTTTTCGGACGTCTTGTTTGTATATATATTTCTTCTGCCCGTGTGTATGATATGGAAATCCTACTAAACGGTCACTATTTTTAGATTGTACTGGATTCACTCTAAGACCTGTAGCAGGTCTTCTATCGTCCCGAGATTTTTTGGCCGGTTTGGCATTTAGAGTTTTTCACTCCACGCAGTACATTAGACATCCCAGTAAGCCATACTATACTCCTGAACCGGATGTATGTCACGAATTATTAGGCCACGTTCCGCTATTTGCCGATCCAGACTTCGCACAGTTTTCCCAAGAAATAGGACTAGCTTCCCTCGGAGCGCCTGATGATTACATTGAAAAATTAGCCACAGTAAGTATGAAATACGTTTTTCTTCAGGCGTATATGCGTATACGCATATTATATAATGCAACACATCCCGCAGAACGCGTCTATAATTTATTAGTAGGTACAATAATTTTTCATTATTTTACAAGTACCGTCGTGAGCAAGAAAATATAAGACAACGTATTAATGTTGTTACAACAAATTGCACTGCGTTATAATATTAACAAAAATTCGCTGATAAACATTTAAAAAAAGTGGAGAATAAACCGTACGATAGTAGAAATCCTGGATGAGGGCGACGAATGATATCAACTCAACAGCAAGATTTGTTGTAATAATTGGTAAATACGTTAGTAGAAAATCCATTTTACACAGTAAAACGAATTTTCCTGGATCGGGTAGTACTGGTCGCTGGCGAGTAAAATAATAGGAACTACGCTGTCATCCAGCAGCACAGAAATATCAGAAAATTTTTGGAACAATGTAATCTTTAGAACGAAAAATACGAAAAAACTTTCCAGTCAACACACTCCAGTCAACACACAGCGATCGTATTCGTGTTTACCGACCTCCGAATACTCTATTCGATGAGAAATATATATTTAACAATGACAAAAATGGTAGATTTTCCGTTAATATGTGGGCTTGGATATCGGCATATGATCCTGGTGTCTTCTGGCATATTGAAGAACGATTTACTAGTGAAACGTATATTAGAATTTTAGACAATATTATCCCTTATGTGTCACTATGATTTCCTAATGATGATTTCATCTTTCAACAAGATAATTGTTCCGTTAATACTGCTCATACCGTAACTAATTAATTGGTTTCAATATAACAACATTAATGTTCTTAACTGGCCCAGTAATAGTCCCTGTGGAAGACGTATGGGGACGACTGGTAAGAAGTATCCAAAAAACGAAACGTGGGACCACGGATGACCTAACAATTAGGTACTGGAAATAGTAAATAATGTATGGGAAAATCTTATTACTAATGATTATTGTAAATGGTTATTTAATTCTATGCCAAACAGACTTATAGAAGTTATACTCGTAAACAAAAATGGTGCAATAACGAAATATTAATAGTTAGTTTTTGGTCAAGTTGGATATTTTCTGTAGTCTGATGAAGGATTTCTACTATATGCCGTTTATTCTTCACTTTTTCAAATTATTAAACAACGAATTTTTAATAAAATTATAAGAATTTCTCTCATTTCTGACCGTCCATCATTTGCTATAGCAATAATAACAGCATTAGAATAAAAAAATATAATAAAAGTGCCAAATGTTATTTATTATTTCTATTATTATTTCGGCTATTCATAAAATATTCAAATAGAGGCAGTTTGACATTAGAAAGAAATAGTTTTTTGCAGTATATGTAACAATAGGTATCTAACGAAATAAAGTACATATAGCTTTGACTTTTCATTATCTGGCAGTTTGTATAGTTTGTAGAACTGTCAGTTGAAATTTGACATCGGGCGTAGACGAGATTACTAAAGGAGTAGGTTGCCTACAAACTTTGACCTTCAATCGTCCAATAGCATTGCGCCATTTCTGAGGCGGGAATACGTCATCGGTGTTTTATATTTAATTTAGGTTATCCAACTCAAAGCATAAAACTGTTTGGTAATTCAAATTCTTAATAATTTTGATATATTCCACGTTCGTTGATAAATATACATATTAATATAGATCAATATTTATGGTTTAGAACATCGTACTTCTATTACAGAACATATATGAGAGATATAGGCATATATAGAAATGTTGAGAATAAAAACGAATTGTAATAACATAATAATTTGATTCAGCAATCAGCAGGATAAAGCAGATAGGTAAATAGTGTTTTAAAAATAAAATTTGCTAGAAAATGAGCGAAAATTTTAATTTATATGCATTTTTTAGTTACGCATAATGAGACTAGAAGCAAGAAGGGGGGGTTGGCAGCAGAGTGCAGATTTAATGTTCATGTTCATTTTCACATGCACGATTGGTGAAAATTATATGAGTATACATATATAATGAGACAGATATCCATTTGTCGTAGGTATACCTACTCTATATTAAACTCTTTGTACTTTCCAATCACAAATGGAAAAATGTTCACTGTTGCCACTTCCTCGACAAATCCTTATCCGAGGACGCAAAATCTCAATCATTAGAAAATTAATCGGATGAGGAATCTTCAAGGCATCCTCGAATAAGAGATTCCTTGGAGGAACGACTATATAAGACACTATAAGACGAGGCAAAATAAAAATACACATGTTCATTTAAATTTTTTGGAGCTACATTCTTATCTTAGCACGGCACAAATCTTCGAAATCTCCTTTATGAAAGTGCTTACTGCAAATCTTTTCATTATCAGGATTAAAAGCACCCTTCCTATAGCACCTTCTAATCCACACTTCTTACCTAAGGATATTTTTGGAAATCTATGGAAGCTAATGGACCCCAGTTTCTGTTTTCTTGCAGGATTGTATCCTGCCATATTATGTTTTGTATTATTGCCATATTATGTATTGTGGGCGAAAGCGGGGCGAGGTGAGATTAGTTTGTAGGCAACCTACTAATGGATAGGGCTGGAACCTTTGATGTAACTGTAACACTCGGAGTAGTTTCCACAAACACCAAAACACTTTCACTTCGCTCGACGCGCGTTTCGCCAACCAAGTTGGCATCATCCGGAGACGATTAAAACCAGTTTTAACCGTCGAGCGAAGTGAAAGTGTTTTGGTGTTTGTGGAAACTACTCCGAGTGTTGCAACCTACTAACTTTACGGATCTTGGTGCGTGGGGTCGTTTTTTTTTCTATTTATAATTAGTTACTACTTATTCTAATGCTCGAGGAAAAAATAGTATGTCGCACGGATTCGAGGTCTCATTACCTGTGTGCTGTGTACGTAGAAATAATTTGGCTTGATTTGGAGATATAAATAGTCTTTCACCTTTCACTTATTTTTAGTGTTTTTGGTTTACTGTTGAATATGGCTTATGCAGAGAGAATGAACAGCTGAAAGCCTTTGGGGCAGGACTATTATCGTCATATGGCGAACTCCAATATGCGCTAGAAGAAAAATCTGAAATAAGGCCATTCGATCCTCCGAAAACTGCGCTGCAAAAGTATCCCATTACTGAATACCAACCGGTATATTACGTTGCTGAAAGCTTTGAGGATGCTAAAGAAAAAATGATGTAAGTATATAAATATGTATACATGGTTTTTCATGAAAGGTCATGAAAGGAAACCCATTAAACGTATCTCGTAAACGAATTGGAATTTGATTTTGAAAATTTGGCAACTAACATTTTGACAAACTATCTATTTTTCTAATATATCTTCATATTTCTAGTATTTTTGGTTATACCGGAAGTTGACACCAACTTCGTTATTTTAAATTAGATACCCTACATATTATTATTTTTTGATCCCATCATTTAATTATAAGGTAAACTCACTTTGTTAATATAAGCATATTTTTGTTTTCAGCTGTTTCTGAGATATTCATCAGGAATTCATTCATTCCGATATTCTGAGATTATGATATTCAGAAATCGTTCAGATATTATGTGAGACTTTTTTAGAGTTCCGTAACCAAAGGGTAAAACGGGACCCTATTACTAAGACTCCGCTGTCCGTCTGTATCTCATGAACCGTGATAGTTAGACAGTTTAAATTTTCTCAGATGATGTATTTCTGTTGCCGCTATAACAACAAATATAAACTATAAACAGAATTAAATAATTATTTAAGGGAGCTTTAATACAACAACTGAGGAGTGATCAAACAAAACGCAATATATCCACTTTAAAACATATATGGAAAAACGAAAAAAACTTTTAGTGGAAACGCCTTAGAGATTTAAAAAAAGTAATTTGGATATAATGCACAGAATGGATAAAGCATAACAACACAATATATTTTGTAGTTCTTGTATGATATGAGGTGTAATTATCACGAAAAAAAAATGGATTTATTACGTTTTGAATGACTCAACTGGATTTATTACGATTTGATTGATTGGTAGTTGATGTTTTAATAAGTTTCATTGGAATAAAATGAACTGTTGCTAAAAAACTAATGCTGAACCTAGCTCTTGTATGATATGAGGTGTAATTATCACGGAAAAAAATGGATTTATTACGTTTTGAATGACTCAACTGGATTTATTACGATGTGATTGATTGGTAGTTGATGTTTTAATAAGTTTCATTGGAATAAAAAGAACTGTTGCTAAAAAACTAATGCTGAACCTATTTGGAAAATAATTGCAATAAACAAAAAACAAAAAAATGAAATGTGAGCACCATGGTCAGGTTCTAAACAGTCACATAGCTCATGTTCTTCCGGCTCTTCTCGTTCAAGGATTTGCACATCAGCACTTAAAAGTCTTCTATACCAAGGAAACTGTTGGTCATCCATCCATTGTGGACTGTTCATCCGTGAGATGTTTTAGAGATTTTTTCTTCTTCTCTGGAATATCGTCAGATATTAAGTGCCACATTTTCCTGTCTTAAGTTTCGACCGGTTTTTCCTAGTTTAATTAAATGTTTTGGAGCTTCTGTTATCGATTCAAATCTAAAATTCTGGAAACCAACCAATTTCATTGTTGTTATTTTCTCTTTTCTCAGATAAATTCGTTTCAAATCGGAAATTCTTTCTATTTTAATTAAAGTATTTTATAAACTTTTTATATCATATAAATTCCATTCTATGCCAATTTCCTTGACGACACCAAAATTAGAATATATATTTTTCTACTCCAATTTTTACTCGACAAAAGGGATTTTCATTTCATTTTTATGCCATCTAAGTTAATGGAGTCAAGGTAATTTAAAAGAGCAGACTCTATTTGAACAGAACCTCTCCCTGCTAAGTCTTCAGTCCATGTAAAAGATGTGGGATTTTTAGATTGCATATACAAGCAACAGAATACATAGAAACTAATTCGGTGTGCATAAAAAGCATCAGAGTTCTAGGCAGTGGTTGCACCTGCTGCAAATCAAAGAAAAATGTCAGAGGTGAATCTGGCTTTTCTTCAGTTAATTCGTAAAAAGTTTTTGCTCTTCTAGTATGGAGTCGATATTGCATTATCATAGTATTTTTAGTACTTTTGCTTATCTCTTCCCATTCTTATTTGGTGCTTTAGTCTCAAGCACGTGGAACGTGCTTGAGAGGAAACTTGGAAAAACCTTCTGCTAACTTCTACTAAAGTTGGATGTCTCCTTCTACCGAACTTATGTTGAACTTAACTTGAGAAACATTCAATTTTAAAAAATAATTTTACTTTACCGGCAACTGGATTTATTACAATTTGATTGAAAACAAAATAAATTTTACAACACTGGATTTATTACGTTTTGATTGAATCGCTAACATTTAAGGCTCAATTTCAATGGGAATTATTACATTTTGAATAAATCTGAGGTCGCCAATGGATTTATTTCATACCTAAAACAGGTGCACTGTACCTAACTGCAAATGACCAAAAAGTGGATATATTGCGTTTTGTTTGATCACTCCTCAAATGGGCATGGACCTGAATCTGTATGCTAATAAATGCCGGAGTCGCCGGTCGGACGAGATACTATCATTAAAACAAAATTAATATTTAAGGGGGGCTCCCATACAACAGACTTGTTTTTTAGCCGTTTTTATAGATAATGGTACGAAACTTTTCGTGCGCAAGTCCGACTCGCACTTGGCCGGTTTTTATTATAATTTTCCACATTTGAAAGGTGAAATTTAAATTGGTTTTTGTCTAAAACTGATACATGTCAACCGATACATTTTTGCCATATTATCGTAGGTACGATGAGCTTTCCAATGACAATACATTTCTTTATGAAATATGTATGCACTCTACTCTAAAAACCTGAAAAGCTATTTTTTTAATAGCGGCTCTATTTTTTTAATCTCGTGGATTTCCTTGTAAAAAAACATTAAAAAATGTATAATACATTATATAAGTATCTAAAATAAATACTTTATGAGAAGTTTAGTATAATACAGAGATTTAACCGTTCTCACATTATTTGTCTATTACATTTGAAAATAGATTACCGTGGAAAATTTACATTTATAATACACACTCGCCACTATCCGCATAGTGGCATTGTGTAACTTTTCGGCTCGATCGTAATATTTTTCTATTACTCTTGTTACGTAATATGTATGTTACTCTTACATAAAAAGGTATAATCTAAATGTGTATTCATAAAATAAGATGAACACAAGAAACAAGATTTGAACAGTTAAATAAATAAACATTAGTAACTACAAACAATAAACAATGTGATTTTAAATATTAATTACAGAAATAAATTAACTGTTCGAAGAAGGACACTTCGAACAGTTAATTTATTTACCTCCAGACATTTTAAGATCATTGTTTCCACGGATAAAATTGCTTTGCGAATTTTAAGAAACCACTGCGAAGTGCGTCAGGCGTCAGGCTTTTGGGGGTGGCAGCCCTGGCGCGTGTAATCCCCAAGCGGCAAAAGATTTTGTTGTCCAATACGTCCTATTGTAGTCTAAAATAAAAGGGGGCATCTGAGCCCTAGAATATGAATTTTAAATTTTGTTTTCCTTTATACACACAAAAAAGAAATGATTGTATTAAATATAAATATATATGAACCAAGTAAATATATGTTTGATATAAGCCAATCATTTACAGAATTGAGTCACCTACACAAAATAATCATTAGAAAACACAAAAATAATTATCTCAATTATTTATAAGCTTCACTCTAGTGTCTGTAGCAACAACTGAAACTTGTGATGTCTTCCGCTAAATAAAAAGGCATTTCAGGCAACCACCGCACATTGTCAAACCAACCATACAAATGTTTCAGTAAATAACTTGAATATTTGTAATATTTTTGTGGCATAATTCGTTTAAATATTTGACGGTTTGATTCAAATATATCGATAATTTGTGCTAAATATAGAAATACGTGAATAAAACGTTTGATGTATTTAACCTAATCACATAAATGTTTCCTAACACCACTTCGTGATTTACGTTTTATTTAGGGCATATTTGGTTTAAATATGCTATGGCTATTGGTTTAAATATGATAATAATTTTTTTATCTATTTAATTTTCTATAAAAAGATCGAGAAAAATATACCTACCAAGTTATAAAGGTGTTAAAAACTATTTCGCATCTTGACATTTCATGTAGAATACATTAAATAATAACGTCTTTAAATTTTCTGGGAAATATATAAATAAAATATATAAGTAAAAGGCTAAGGCATGCATGGATTGTTTAAAAAAAATTAAATCCGACGTATATATTAAAGTAGACAAATATATTTTCCTGTTCAAATATATATACATACATATATTACCTAATAGCTGTGTAAGTCCTTAGAAACAAGTAGGTACAAAATGTTAACGTTCACTAAAATGAAAGCAAAATTCTTCAGCACCCAAAAAAATGTAAAATTCCGTTGAGAAACCTTCTACCGGACTTATGTTACCGAAAAACTACCATGTGATCAGGCTAATATTTTTTTTTCAATTCAGAATGTTATATTATGTCTAATAATAGATAACAATTTTATTTGTACCCATCTCATTGATAAGTTCATCGTTCTTACAGAATAAGTATTTCACAGTTCATTACATTTTATGCAAGAGTAGCTACAAGACAATGGAGGATATACTATATCGAATTATTGGTTAACTTCAGAGGCTCGCTATATTTTTTTTCCGAAACATTTCCAACAACTTTCCCGCTTTTAATATACTACTAATTATAAACTAAATTCATTCCTGGTAATAACATATTGGCTATTGTTAAGTTAACTCGGAAATTTTACAAATAATTGCTAACCTCTATTCAATTTATAAACAAGGATAGCTAATGTCTATAACTGACGATTAGATAAACCTATGAAGGTTACCCTAACCACATCCGCACGAAACCCGCATTTATAGGAAGTAATATTCACTAAATACCAGAGATAAGATTACAATCGCTTTTAATGATAATCAATGAGCGACAATTTTAATAACAAGGGAATGTATAATTTTATTAGACTGACAAAAATGCGGGAGCTGGAGCCTTTCTATATAGGGCAGCAAGAAAAGTAGCCCATGAACTTTTCTAACTACAATTTTAGACTTTTCACCGAGCTGGAACCCGTTCGCCTTAAAGTCACATTAAGTGCCTTAAAGTCACACTGCAGAACACAGCTCTCATCTGCAGCAGCATATGGATAAGTCACTGCACTGTGTCTTTTTTCTTTCTTTCACTGCACTCGGTCTTTATAATTAGACATTATACTTATTCATAAGGCTGGACTATCGCCTTTTTGAGGTCGGCGGCTGGGCTGAAGTCTGAAACTGAGGAATTCATCACGGCTTGCCAAGATGGTATACCTACCTACTTATACAGGGTTAGGAAAAATTCGTATACGTTCTGGAATAACGCCGTTCTAATTAATTTCTTCTAATTTCTTATTTCTTCGTAATTTCTTTTCAGACGAACCTTGTCCCCAATGTTGCCGTTAACCAACCTCTACCTCTATCTGGTCGTCTGTTAGAAGCTCTGGAGACTTTCTATATAGGGCAGCAAGAAAAGTAGCCCATGAACTTTTCTAACTATAATTTTAGACTTTTCACCGAGCTGGAACCCGTTCGCCTTAAAGTCACATTAAAGCTGCAGAACACAGCTCTCATCTGCAGCAGCATATGGATAAGTCACTGCACTGTGTCTTTTTTCTTTCTTTCACTGCACTCGGTCTTTATAATTAGACATTATACTTATTCATAAGGCTGGACTATCGCCTTTTTGAGGTCGGCGGCTGGGCTGAAGTCTGAAACTGAGGAATTCATCACGGCCTGCCAAGATGGTATACCTACCTACTTATACAGGGTTAGGAAAAATTCGTATACGTTCTGGAATAACGCCGTTCTAATTAATTTCTTCTAATTTCTTATTTCTTCGTAATTTCTTTTCAGACGAACCTTGTCCCCAATGTTGCCGTTAACCAACCTCTACCTCTATCTGGTCGTCTGTTAGAAGCTCTGGAGCCTTTCTATATAGGGCAGCAAGAAAAGTAGCCCATGAACTTTTCTAACTATAATTTTAGACTTTTCACCGAGCTGGATGGAACCCGTTCGCCTTAAAGTCACATTAAAGCTGCAGAACACAGCACTCATCTGCAGCAGCATATGGATAAGTCACTGCACTGTGTCTTTTTTCTTTCTTTCACTGCACTCGGTCTTTATAATTAGACATTATACTTATTCATAAGGCTGGACTATCGCCTTTTTGAGGTCGGCGGCTGGGCTGAAGTCTGAAACTGAGGAATTCATCACGGCCTGCCAAGATGGTATACCTACCTACTTATACAGGGTTAGGACAAATTCGTATACGTTCTGGAATAACGCCGTTCTAATTAATTTCTTCTAATTTCTTATTTCTTCGTAATTTCTTTTCAGACGAACCTTGTCCCCAATGTTGCCGTTAACCAACCTCTACCTCTATCTGATCGTCTGTTAGAAGCTCTGGAGCCTTTCTATATAGGGCAGCAAGAAAAGTAGCCCATGAACTTTTCTAACTATAATTTTAGACTTTTCACCGAGCTGGAACCCGTTCGCCTTAAAGTCACATTAAAGCTGCAGAACACAGCACTCATCTGCAGCAGCATATGGATAAGTCACTGCACTGTGTCTTTTTTCTTTCTTTCACTGCACTCGGTCTTTATAATTAGACATTATACTTATTCATAAGGCTGGACTATCGCCTTTTTGAGGTCGGCGGCTGGGCTGAAGTCTGAAACTGAGGAATTCATCACGGCCTGCCAAGATGGTATACCTACCTACTTATACAGGGTTAGGAAAAATTCGTATACGTTCTGGAATAACGCCGTTCTAATTGATTTCTTCTAATTTCTTATTTCTTCGTAATTTCTTATTTCTTCGTAATTTCTTTTCAGACGAACCTTGTCCCCAATGTTGCCGTTAACCAACCTCTACCTCTATCTGGTCGTCTGTTAGAAGCTCTACGATTTCCAAATCGTCAATTTTCAGTTCTAAAAACAATAATCCTTGAGAAAAAACTGGGTCTTTTAGTTAGATGTAATAGGACAGTTAATGAAACCGACCTGCGCAATCACAATATGGCTCCTGTAGGACATAAACAAAGAGATTACTCACCAGTTTCTGAATAGTCACAAACCCATCATTTGTGTTTTGTGAATAGCAAGCTATTGATTCTCATCTGTTCTTGCTATACCCTGTATAGCAAGTCCTGTGTCCTGAAATTAGAGGTCAATATTTTTAACCACGTATTCTATACACCCTAAAATAAAAATAAAAGTTTATTTAAACTAGGGTCCGCAACTTCTATGCATTGGCGTAGCCAGGCTTTAGGGGCGGCGGGGCAAGATATCAAAAAGGCGCAAAAACCCGTTTAGTTAGTTTTTTTCTCAAAGAAAACGCTAACGTTAATCTTTGGCATTTTTATTTGACAGTTTTTTACAACTTAAAATAAACAACAACAAAAATTCAAATTACCTACCTACAATAAAGCGGTACTAAATTCTGAAAATATAACATCAAAAATAAACATATATTACAAAAAAATAGGTACAATTGGTAATATATATAGTTTCATTCAATCATTGGTAATATATTATACGGTGAGCTCGTAAAGTTTGGAATAAATTCAATTAATCGTTATTGAAGGATTTTCACAGGAAATCCTCGGACACGTCAACTTTATTTTATAAAATGTCACTTTTTTCAGCCATCGATTTTTTTTTGTTTTGTTCGTTTTTGAGCTATGACGTCATCGACAATTTTTTTAAATGACAACCCATATTCTTTTTCACGGATTTCGATAGAGCACATTTTTCTGAGTGCGAATATGTCAAAAACATAGTACCTTTAACATTAAAGTGTTCGAGATATTCGGTTGCAAAGTTTTAAGAATGAATTATACAAGCGATGACCAAATGCTAATCATTTATCAAGAAAGCGCAGGAAAAACAACAGTTTTGACAGTTGTCACAATTTTGAAGTTTTTCCTCGCAAGTTTGTGTTTTAATCAGTTGAATAATATCATTAAGTAAGTTGATTAATCATTATTCCATCATAATTCATTTTATTTAAAAATGGTCCGTCGTTTGAGTGAAAGGGAAAGAATCGAAATTTTGATGATGATCGGTTACGGGGACAGAGCTCGCACACAAGTAGAAGTTTGCCGTTTATTTAACAACAAATATCCAAACAGAGAACCAATTACACAGTCCACCGTTAGCAAAATAGAACAAAAGTTTTTAGAAGTGGGTCATACGAGAGATCGCCCTAGAACGGGTCGTCCACCAGTGCAACAAGATGTTAAATTGAATGTTCTACTAGAGCTTCAAGAAAATCCCCATTTACCCACCCGCCAAGTGGCGGCAAACAACGGAATAGTTCAAAGCTCCGTCTTGAAATATTTGAAATTGATCAAATGGCATCCGTATAAAGTGGTTTTGGCCCAAGAGTTAAACGAAGATGATCCTGACCGTAGGTTACAGTTTTGCCAAACCATGTTGCAACGCCTGATTGATGACGACAGATTTTTACGCAATATTGTTTTTTCTGATGAGGCTACCTTTTATCTCGACGGCACAGTTAACCGGCAAAACTGTAGATATTGGTCTCCTGAAAATCCACACTGGAAAATGGAAACTCGTAGTCAGTTTCCACAAAAAGTTAACGTTTGGGCTGGTATTGTAGGTAATCGTATTTTGGGCCCATTTTTCTTTGAAGGCGTATTAACAGGTGAAATATATTTAGAATTTTTAAGAGACGACTTAGTCCCTGCACTTGCGGTACTTTACCCAAATGACGTAGATCCAGATCTGCCCCATCACACGATATGGTACCAACAAGACGGTGCACCACCCCATTTTGCAGTGATCGTTCGCGATTATTTAAACCATGTATTTCCTAACCATTGGATTGGTCGCAGGGGAACTATCGAATGGCCCCCTAGATCTCCAGATCTCACTCCCCTAGACTACTTTTTTTGGGGCTATTTAAAGAGCAAAGTCTATTTTAATAGACCAAATACCATCGAAGAATTAAAGGACAGAATTCGCAATGAAATTCGAACCATTCAACCCGATACTGTTGGTAAGGTTCTGCAGGAGTTTCAGTGGCGGATGGGATATTGCCAGGAAGTGAATGGAGGTCACTTTGAAAATTTACTCTGATTTTATTTTTTACTTTAATTATTTATCATTTATTTGTTAAAATATTTTTTTATTTGTTTAAATTGTTGTTAAAAAATTAAACAGATTACTCCCAAATCTTTCAAAATGTTCGATAAGCTACCAAAATAAATAATATTACTCCTTAATCTTTTAAAATGTAATAAGCTATAAGCTATTAGAATCAATAAGCTATTAAAAATCTTGACCCGCCCGATAGCTTATGCATGGTACATGCATGCATACATGCATACTTATGCATGGTGCCATGGTACATTTTATAAACTTTGCAACCGAATATCTCGAAAACTTTAATGTTAAAGGTACTATGTTTTTGACATATTCGCACTCAGAAAAATGTGCTCTATCGAAATCCGTGAAAAAAAATATGGGTTGTCATTTAAAAAAATTGTCGTTGACGTCATAGCTCAAAAACGAACAAAACAAAAAAAAATCGATGGCTGAAAAAAGTGACATTTTATAAAATAAGGTTGACGTGTCCGAGGATTTCCTGTGAAAATCCTTCAATAACGATTAATTGAATTTATTCCAAACTTTACGAGCTCACTGTATAGTTTTATTATAAACGCCGTTGTTTTACGGTCATAAACTGATCAACTATGACAGAGAGGTCCAAATTTTTAACATATTCATATTCGATATTCAATAATGCTATGTCATTTAAACGCTGCTCTGTCATAGTAGATCGATTATAGGTTTTTATATTCTTTAGCCTACTGAATGATCGTTCTGCGTTATTTATTATTTTTTATTATTGCGTTATATTTTATATATTTCCACTAAATTTGGATAAGAATTTTCCAAATTGTTGGAAATCAGATAAGGAAGGATTTCGTCGGTTTTAAAGAAAATTTCTTCCTTTTTGAGTAGGGTTCGAATTTATATCTGATTCATAAAAAGTTATAAGGTCCATTAATCCCTTTATGTCAATATCTGCATTCGAAATCGTGGAAGACTCTAAGCAGATAAATTTATTTGACACATTTAAAAAATCCTCAAATCTTTCGGCCATGGTTTGAACAAACGTATCTAACGCAACATAAAAAATGTTTGTTTTAAATGTATGCCTCGGATTCATTTCCTTTCGATCATCAGGTGCTTCATCATGAAAATGCTTAGTTTTTTTAACCTTTTAGAATATTATTCAGTAGTGATATTACACTATCATATTACACTGTCATGCGCTTAAAGATATTTCACCGTCTATAATTTTTTTCAATGAATGAACAAGAACGTCAATATTTTCATATATAGAATTAACGGGTCTGGTATGGCTGGCCCAGCGTGTCGTAGAAAGCCTTTTTAATGTAGTAATTGTATCACTGACTGACTGACGACCTGTCCGGACCTGCCACCAGTGTTGCTGTGTTATTCCCGGGTCAAAGCTTTTCGTGCTGAAGCTACAAAATTGTGCCAGTTTGTCAATTTGTGGCCTAATTGTAGTGGCGGTTATTTTGAAAGTCCGTCGGCGTCGAGATAAATATTGATGATTGATGTAAAATCTTACTTGATCGGAACCGAACTATCTGCCGATCAGCCATCTAGTATCGAGTTTCGGCCGGGCTGTCGTGTCATGGATTCAATGTTGTCAGGCCAGAGTGCTTCAATAAATGGTAGTTTGAGGCGCTAATACACCAGGGGCGGGGGGGGGGGCAATTGCCCCCCTTTGCCCCCCTTTGGCACTGCTTCTATGTTTTTCAGATACAGGTGATACAGGTCTTCACATTTAACACCCTGTATCTGAAAAACTAACAAGTTGCGGACCCTAGTTTATATAAACTTTTATCTCTGTTTTAGGGCGTATAGAATAACGTGCTTAAAATATTGACGTCTAGTTTCGGGACATCCTGTATAAACACAATACCTACATAGTTTATGTCCTACAACATCTAAAATCAGCTGAATTTTACTTTGAAGTGCCAGGTTTCTTAAATGCCCTATTATTGCTGTACTGATTAGTAAAATTAATCTTAAAACAACCGCCAGACCAAACATGACTTTATAAGTAAATTCCAATCAATTCTTTAGAAAGTTAATGGAAACGGGTATAGATTTCATTGAAGAATACCAGAGTTCTTCCTAATACATATGTATTTGAGCCAAAAACATAGAAGATTCACTGGACCCAACCCTTTCTGGTATTGTATTAAGTAAATTTCAATTAATTCTTGAAAAAGTTAATGTAAACGGGTATAGGTTTCAATGAAAAATACCAGACTTCTTCCTAATACATATGTATTTGAGACAAAAATATAGAAGATTGACTAAACCCAACCCTTTCTCGTATTGCATAGGTACAATGGAAACTACAACAGGCTATTTTTGATGAAACATGGCGTCTTAAACCACGTTACCTATCTGGAATTCTGGAATTTGTCCGGAGTGCAGATCCGCTGCACATAGGCCCCTTGTGCTACCACGTTACCTAGATAAGAAATTAATTCTGGGTTCAGACGCCATGTTTAATGGAATAAAAAAATAGGACATTTACAAAATATTGCTTCTATACTTTTTATCTATACATGAATTTTACTTAAAACAAGTTTTTTGTATAAATGATTTTGATGGGGCCAGCCGAGTGTCGCCTGCCATTTATCTTGATGTTTATTTAGGCTTAAAAAAAGAAATGTGTGTGTGTATGCACTTACCTTCAAATATTGCTTTTAAATGCACCAGTTTATTTGCACTAAGGAATTCATCCATTATTCAGCTTGAAGTCACAGTTTTCACAATTTTACTCCGTACTTCCTTAATAATAATAATCACTATTATTTAAAAGAGACAACTAATAATTAATTATTATGGAGGGACCCGCATGGACGCATGTGATGAACGTTGAACAGACGAAAACTAAACGCTCTGGCCGGCGCCAGAGTAGTACCTAGTACCTAGTAGGTATATAAAAATCGTACGCCGAGTACGGGGAAGCTTGTAACAAATATATTTATTATTGGATTAGCATTGAAAACGATTGGGGCAAATATGTTAAATAGTTATTTGAACTCTAAAGATTGTACAAATTTCTACAATTCAGCTAATCATCGACGCATTTAGGCAACTTATCATAAATTGATTAATAATAATTATTTCATTTAAGTAACTCGAATTTTTGATTCAAACAGCATTGTTCAAACATGTGATAGATGGATATCAAATATGCAAATTTCGTTAATTCAAGTCATTCGTGATTGATTTAATTGAATAGGTACTTAGGTCAATTAAACATAGCTCAACTACACGATATATTTGTCTTTGCATGATGCAATTTTTTATGCAAATTTTCTGTGTATTTATGTTATTTCTATTATACACTTTTATAATAATAAATGTATAGTATTCAATGCATTTGTCAAGTAAAGTAGATGAATAAAATGTCAACTAATGTGTAAAGTGTGCGACGATATATAATTTCATATTTTTATAGTGTTACATATTAATAAATTACTACAGATTTTTTGGATAAAATGTTAATATAGTTTTATTTTTCAGAAAATTTGCTTCTACGATTCCAAGATCGTTTGGAGTAAGGTACAACCCATATACTCAAAGTATTGAAGTCTTGGACTCCAGACCTCAAATACAGAGATTGGTGAACAACATTGTTTCAGAAATATCGATATTGACGGACTCGTTGAAAAAGATTTAATATATTTCTGTTAAAATGTCTTTGTGATGTATTTAATGTTAATTTAATACTTGTTAATTTTAATTTTAAAATAAATTAGTTTAATTATTATTAATATGTAGGTACTCGTATGTTGATAATAAATCTGTACTTACGCATATTACTGAATTAGGGTGACCATATTTTTTACGACTCAATGCTGGACGGCAAGAGGTAGGTATAGTAATTAAATACAAATAAGTTTAAATCAGAAGTCTATTTGTAACTTTTAATATATTGATATTCAAATAAATAATATTATAAAGAAGAATATTATAACAAACGAAAAATAAAAATAAGATATTTTGTTACAAATATTTTTCAGCGCTATGTATTTTTTTTAATACCTATATCTTTATTTTTTTGTACAAAATCTTCACAGGACTCAACACTAAGTTGAGACTTCTCTGCAGGCCACAAATTGTTCATAACGGAAAAAACTCTCTCAGTTGGTGCATTAGTACCGCGCAAACATAGCGAAAAATCAACCATATTAAGCAAGTTCGAAAATCGGATATGCTCTTGTTGAAAATAATTAAATACTTCAATCCATCTCATGTCAATATCCATATTTTCGGTTTTCCACTGTTCTATTTTGTTTTTGTTATTAAGATATATATTAAGCAAAGTAACTTCGTCAATTAAATCACTCTATAACGGCTCTTATCTCAGGGGGGTTTGGTATGTGGGTTCGTGAAATGAATCAATGCCTCTAGTATACGATTCCGTTTATTACTAAACTACAAAGCAAAGTTAATTCTAAGAAATTAGGAATATTATTGTCGCGAAGATTCCACACGGGGAATCTATTATATGCTTCCGTACGACCTCAACTTCTCTACTGGGCCACGCGTAGGTTTTGCAGGTACCACGCAGTCTAGCCCTTTCCCCTCTCCTCCTCGGCACCCTCGTTGGCACCATAGGCGGCGTTACAACTCCCTTTGATTTTATTAACAATATGGTGTGAAATAAATTCCAAAGTGGTCTGGACATCAGTCCAATCTACGATAGTATTCCTCCACTCAGTCTTAAAAGCTGGACATAATGCTGGACAGTCATGAATGCTGGACAGTACTTCTAAATGAAGGACTGTCCAGCGTAATGCGGGACGTATGGTCACCCTATACTGAATATTAAGATACATTAGCATAAGTGTTTTTTCACACTTAACCGGATCCGGCTATCCGAAATCGGTAGTCCGGTTGTTGTCGACCTTTTACACTACTCCGATTTTTCAATCGATCTGATGAGTTCATTTGGTTGTAGGTTGGAATTGAGCGCGATCGTCTTATTGCATTGTGGTTTTTATATCGCCGGCATCGTCGTCAGAAGATGCCGGCATCTTCGGCATTTATGCCGGCATTCATTCCACATCCTCTAATTCTTCAAAGTTATTTTTCAATTCTATACAAACTTTATACCACGCTTTTTTTTCTTTCATTTCTATCTTTATATACCCCGCTCATTTTGTTCCATAGAACTGTGTAACAATTTCTAATTGAAGGTAAAAAATAGCAAAATATATTGGGGAATTGTGAGGCACCTGGGGGTAAATTTTTGAGAACATGTGTTTATTTGCGTATACTTAAAATTGCGCACTAAATAAAACGTATACATATGCCAAATCCAATTTTTGACCGGTCTTCGCAAAGCGAAAATCACGCTTCGCAAGTAAACACATGGTCAATCTGGCAACTTGGCGAATATTAGTACATTTCAACTGGGACGATTTAAAATGAACTAATTTATCTTAACCTGTGTTAACCTTAACCTTAACCTGTGAACTTAACCTGTGTTTTTCCTGTCATTAGCTGTCATTGAGTTTTTGCTGTTTGGTTAGGATAGTAGATTGTGTTGTATGTGAAATGGATTTGAATATGGTCGACAGCGAGGCAAAAAATAAAAGGGGGACTAATGCGCCACAAGTAAGCAAAGGCATTGGTGGAATATGTTAAACAAAAACCTCAATTAATTAGTGGCAACAAGCCACCAATTATTCCATGAAAGACGCCACAAATGATTGGATAAATATTACAAACATTTTAAATAGCACTCGCATTTTAAATAGTTTCGCGCAGTTGAGGACGCATATAGGGTTGCAAATATTCTATCAAATACAGGCACAGCTCCTTAGATAGTTGAAACATATTTACAAATTGTCTTTCATTTAAGTCAATGAAAGGATTCCTAGGGTTATGTCTTATATTGGAGCGATAACGAACTTCCGCTCCTTCCAAATTTCGTATTGCGTAAAAAATTAACATTTAAGTCATCCATATTTTCTTGCACGCACTATAGTAATTAATCACAATATAATTACAACACACAGTTTCATATAAACCAAAACAGTAAAAAGAATTTCGAATTTCTAACCTCTAAATGTCAAAATGAGCACAAAGAGCTGCTTATGCCCCGTAATGACCCGCTCGCAAATATAAGAACGAAATTTTGCGCATACGCAGAGATGCTCACCCTCAAAAGTTGGAAAATTACTGTCATCTTAAATTTGCGTATGACATTAACAGTTGCGAACGCCCAAAAATTGACCCCCTGGTATATTTATATATTTAAAAAAATCGTTCGATAAAGTTGGGAGAACCAGATAGGGGAACCCGGGGCAGAACGGGGTACTTGATGTTTGAAATTATTTTTGGAGAAAGTTTACCAACAGATCCTTACCATTTTTTTTTGGAGGTTTTATTTGGTGTTATCTCCACCATTTGTTGCAAACACCTTTCGTTAATGCCCTTTCCGAATTTCATTATTTCGTTTTTTATCTAACATTGCAATATTCCCCATTCTGCCCCACCTATGGGGCACATTGGGGTACAAGCGAGGCACAATGGATAATCGTTTAAAACTCAATCAATACTCTTGATTGATGTATAACAAAACTTAAACAGCATTGCATATAATAAAAAAACATTTTATATAATAGAAAAATAATGGCTTAATGTTTGAAATTACTTTTGGAGAAAGTTTACCAACAGATCCTTACCATTTTTTTTGGAGGTTTTATTTGGTGTTATCTCCACCATTTGTTGCAAACACCTTTCGTTAATGCCCTTTCCGAATTTCATTATTTCGTTTTTTATCTAACATTGCAATATTCCCCATTCTGCCCCACCTATGGGGCACATTGGGGTACAAGCGAGGCACAATGGATAATCGTTTAAAACTCAATCAATACTCTTGATTGATGTATAACAAAACTTAAACAGCATTGCATATAATAAAAAAACATTTTATATAATAGAAAAATAATGGCTTAATGTTTGAAATTACTTTTGGAGAAAGTTTACCAACAGATCCTTACCATTTTTTTTGGAGGTTTTATTTGGTGTTATCTCCACCATTTGTTGCAAACACCTTTCGTTAATGCCCTTTCCGAATTTCATTATTTCGTTTTTTATCTAACATTGCAATATTCCCCATTCTGCCCCACCTATGGGGCACATTGGGGTACAAGCGAGGCACAATGGATAATCGTTTAAAACTCAATCAATACTCTTGATTGATGTATAACAAAACTTAAACAGCATTGCATATAATAAAAAAACATTTTATATAATAGAAAAATAATGGCTTAATGTTTGAAATTACTTTTGGAGAAAGTTTACCAACAGATCCTTACCATTTTTTTTGGAGGTTTTATTTGGTGTTATCTCCACCATTTGTTGCAAACACCTTTCGTTAATGCCCTTTCCGAATTTCATTATTTCGTTTTTTATCTAACATTGCAATATTCCCCATTCTGCCCCACCTATGGGGCACATTGGGGTACAAGCGAGGCACAATGGATAATCGTTTAAAACTCAATCAATACTCTTGATTGATGTATAACAAAACTTAAACAGCATTGCATATAATAAAAAAACATTTTATATAATAGAAAAATAATGGCTTAATGTTTGAAATTACTTTTGGAGAAAGTTTACCAACAGATCCTTACCATTTTTTTTGGAGGTTTTATTTGGTGTTATCTCCACCATTTGTTGCAAACACCTTTCGTTAATGCCCTTTCCGAATTTCATTATTTCGTTTTTTATCTAACATTGCAATATTCCCCATTCTGCCCCACCTATGGGGCACATTGGGGTACAAGCGAGGCACAATGGATAATCGTTTAAAACTCAATCAATACTCTTGATTGATGTATAACAAAACTTAAACAGCATTGCATATAGTAAAAAAACATTTTATATAATAGAAAAATAATGGCTTAATGTTTGAAATTATTTTTGGAGAAAGTTTACCAACAGATCCTTACCATTTTTTTTTGGAGGTTTTATTTGGTGTTATCTCCACCATTTGTCGCAAACACCTTTCGTTAATGCCCTTTCCGAATTTCATTATTTCGTTTTTTATCTAACATTGCAATATTCCCCATTCTGCCCCACCTATGGGGCACATTGGGGTACAAGCGAGGCACAATGGATAATCGTTTAAAACTCAATCAATACTCTTGATTGATGTATAACAAAACTTAAACAGCATTGCATATAATAAAAAAACATTTTATATAATAGAAAAATAATGGCTTAATGTTTGAAATTACTTTTGGAGAAAGTTTACCAACAGATCCTTACCATTTTTTTGGAGGTTTTATTTGGTGTTATCTCCACCATTTGTTGCAAACACCTTTCGTTAATGCCCTTTCCGAATTTCATTATTTCGTTTTTTATCTAACATTGCAATATTCCCCATTCTGCCCCACCTATGGGGCACATTGGGGTACAAGCGAGGCACAATGGATAATCGTTTAAAACTCAATCAATACTCTTGATTGATGTATAACAAAACTTAAACAGCATTGCATATAATAAAAAAACATTTTATATAATAGAAAAATAATGGCTTAATGTTTGAAATTACTTTTGGAGAAAGTTTACCAACAGATCCTTACCATTTTTTTTGGAGGTTTTATTTGGTGTTATCTCCACCATTTGTTGCAAACACCTTTCGTTAATGCCCTTTCCGAATTTCATTATTTCGTTTTTTATCTAACATTGCAATATTCCCCATTCTGCCCCACCTATGGGGACATTGGGGTACAAGCGAGGCACAATGGAAAATCGTTTAAAACTCAATCAATACTCTTGATTGATGTATAACAAAACTTAAACAGCATTGCATATAGTAAAAAAACATTTTATATAATAGAAAAATAATGGCTTAATGTTTGAAATTATTTTTGGAGAAAGTTTACCAACAGATCCTTACCATTTTTTTTTGGAGGTTTTATTTGGTGTTATCTCCACCATTTGTTGCAAACACCTTTCGTTAATGCCCTTTCCGAATTTCATTATTTCGTTTTTTATCTAACATTGCAATATTCCCCATTCTGCCCCACCTATGGGGACATTGGGGTACAAGCGAGGCACAATGGATAATCGTTTAAAACTCAATCAATACTCTTTATTGATGTATAACAAAACTTAAACAGCATTGCATATAATAAAAAAACATTTTATATAATAGAAAAATAATGGCTTTACTGGCATCGCTCGCACGAAAACACAGTTTCGTCGTCTTCGCTATCTATTCCTGCACAAGAATTATGCGCCCATTGGTGACACAATCTGCAAGCGACCCATCCTTCCGTAGATTTGGAATAAAACTGTTGACAATATAGGCACTCAGCATCCTCTTCTTCAGGTGACGATTCGGAGTCAGAAACATTTAAGACGGCTTTCTTTTTCCTTTCTTTGGTTTTCTTTTCGTTAGCAGAGTTGACATTCCTTTCTTTGGTTTTTTTTTGTTTGGTTGTCGTTCTCTTTGGTTTATCTATTGGATTGAGATTTCTTTTCACTTTCTTCGCTTTATCTGACAAAGAATCTTCCAATTCCTTTTTATATGGTGTGGAAGTTAAAATTGCCGTTTTACCCCTTTTACGGGTCGCCCTTTTGATGTTTGCTTCCACTTTCGGTATAGGAATTATAGCTTCTGGAGTTGCATACAAGAAAGCTGATGTCCATATTGGTGACGTTCTTCCTATATTATCGAGATCCAGGGAATTTACAACTTGTGGCTCTATGGCTTCTGGTGACGCACGCAAGAAAGTCGATGTGTCCACTGGTGATGATCTTCCTGTGTTATCGGGCATCCAGGAGCATTTCTTTGTCTTATGTCTGCTCTTGTGTTCAATTCAGAATTATTCGGTAGCTCCTGAGGCTCAGATGGAGATGGTGCTTGATGAAGTGCAATATCTGTTGTAGAGGCCGGAAGGTAGTCTGCTTCAGAAAAAACAGTAGGGTCGGGTGGCCAAATACTTGTTTTCTTAAAGCCGTTAACTGCGGTTTTCATAGATGCTGCATTCAAAAAAGCTGCACCAAATAGTGTTGATATTTGATGCAGTGTAACCACTTTGCCCGGATTGCAACGCATCCATTTTCTCACTTCCATTTCATAGTAATTGCTTAGAGGTTTCATGAAAGCAACGTCAAGCGGCTGTAACTTGTGTGAACAGTGTGGCTGAAAACAAATTAGAACAACTCCATTTTCTCGTGCGCTGTCGATTAGGTCAATATTTTTAGTATGAGTTGAATGCCCATCTAATAACAGTAACACTTTATTATTTCTAGTTGCTCCAGAAAAATTAACAAAACTCTTGAACCAATCCAAAAAAATTTCTGTTGTCATCCATCCAGACCCGTTATTGTAAACAGAGGATCCGGGAAGTAGACCAAGTTCAAAAGTTGGTTGTTTGCGAATTCTAGGAAATATTAATGAGGGTGGTATATAGTTACCTGCCGCAGAGACACAAATTTCTGCCGTAACTGTCTGTCCTCTTTCTGAAGGGTTAATTATCCCCACCTGACGTTTTCCTCTTTTGGCCAATATTTTACTCTGGCTTTTGGGGTTAACCGACACACCCGTTTCGTCACAATTGTATATTCTATCACCTGTTAACTTAAGGGCATCGATTGTCTCGGTTAGCAGTCCAAAAGAACTATCTACAGCATTTTTGTTGAGGCCCATCGCCCGTGCACCAGACGTTGCTTCAGGTTTCCTCAATGTTAATGTAGGATGTCGCTTCAGAAATGTTTTCATCCACGTCTCGCCGGCCATTTCGGTGTTGCAGTTGAATCTGTTATTGCAGTTGTTTCGTAAAGCTAGTTGATAGGCCAGCTTTCGAAAATCTGCCATTGTTAAGCCAAACAATCTACTTTCCTTGCGGTTAGGTATCGCACCAACTCTAGTTCCTGTTGTTCCGTGAAAACACACCCAAATTTTCCAACAGTTTTGTCGATTTTAAAATTCTCACCATTTTGCCTTTTTTTAGCGATGTAGCGTTCTAAAGTGGTTTGGGGAACATCAACAGCAAGAACAGCTTGATGTATTGATTCTGATGACCAATTTTGTCGTTCCGTTTTCCTTACGTACGTTCGAACCATCTACAATAGAATACACAATTAAAATAAATTAAAAAAAACTAATGTGCCTTTTCGTCAAAGAGCGAAAACTAGTTGTCTCGGTTAAATAAAGATCACGCTTCATGACTGCAATGCATTGAAAAGCGTTAACGTCATTAAACAACATCTAGAATAAAATTTAACCGTCAGCAAACACATGGGGCAGAACGGGGTATACTCCGTTCTGCCTCTCCCCATTCTGCCCCAAGTGCATGCATCGTCGTTTTTCCTAAATAAACAACAAAAGGGTTTACACTAATAATTTGAATTTAAAGGGGAAATGTAGCCTAAAAGGTAGGCTTTATTTTCTATATTTCACAAAATGTGCGGCTACTGAAAATAAACACTTACCGTTGCTTTCAAATTTGACAATTCTTACAGTGGACCTCTCAGAACACGTGCATTCGACGTTGCAGCTCTAGAACAACTGCCGACAAAGCCAAATATACTGCCACCGTATTAGTAGGATGTAGTGTGTGAATATATATCGCGATGGCGGTCTTGCTGTAACCCGCGAGAATTCGAAACGTGGTACCCCATTCTACCCCAGTACCCCGTTCTATACCCGGTTCCCCTATACCATATCTTGTATTAAGTACCCAATCCGTAAATCGAGCGGCAGATAGAGGTTTAATATAAACCGTCGAATTGCCACGCCGTGAAATTTGGAACCTTGAAAACGTAGTCCTGGGAGACAAAATCAGGCGATCGGAAATTTTGCAAATTACGCAATTTTCTGGCGTGGGACCAGGCACCGCTAAAACTGCTAAAATCGCTTGAACTGGGATTTCAGGCGGCGAGCGGTGGAAATATGGGTACGCGGATCGGGAGATTTTTAGCTCCGGTGAGTGTTCGAGCGGGTTTATTAGATTTTGATTTTTGGCTAGTTTTGGTGAATAGGAAATAGATAGAAATAGGGAAAATCTGTCATTAGACGACAGAAGGTGTTAGAGGCTAGGTATATCAGGTATAGCTAAATAAAGTGTAAAACAGGTATTACATAATCGTTGACTTCTTTGGCATATAAAAACCGACATCAAACCTTGTTATCAGGTATGTACCTATAAAATTAGTTTGCAAAATAAATTACCTAATACCTAACTGCTAACATATACAAATAAAACTCATTTATCATTAGACAAAAAAATACTATTTTTAGGTTGTAATAAATAATGACATCACTTAAATAGTAGGTACACTGTACACTTAAAAACAATTAAACAACTAGAGTGTCATTAAGTACGATTTTTACTTCGATTGCGTATTCGAGTCCGGTGCATTATAAATAATTATATTTTGAGAATGCTGATGCTGAAGGGGAAGAGATATCGGTCCAGTAACAGGTACTATTACGGAGTTCGAGCCCATCATTGTTGACGGCAAGCCATGAACCGTTGTGGTAGTACTACTGACTGTCCCCGTATTGCTCGCTTGGTATGTTATGGGTACCTAGAAGCATTCAATAATTAATATATTATGCACTGATCATCATAAGCAGAGGCATATATTAATCTATGGCAGAGGTATAAGTCTGTAACAGACATATATGAGAATGAAAAAATGCCGCATCGTCAAAGGGAAAGCCAACGTCTTTCATGAGCGGCGCGGCCGACTTTGATCTCGTCAAAGCGTAACCGCATCCGTTGACAATGCGGCATTTTTTCATTCTCATATATGTCTGTTACAGACTATATTTACACAGTGGGCACAATCAGCTGACGTAACTATTCTGGTTCTGCCACTTGTACGCTGAACACGGTTTTTTTTTTTTAACAGATCATGGAGCCGAGCGAAAGGTAAACTGGCAACTGACATTTGAGAATGTCAATTTTGTTGTGATGTCTAGATTAAATATTTGTATTATTATTTATTTAGCTCCTTATTTTTACCACTATTTTGTATTATAATAATTATGGATTTGATGAATTTTGTTATTTTTCAGGAAATGTTATGAGCGAGACAGTGATGTATGGGAACCTCAGTTTCAAGAAAACATTTTACTGTATATAAATAAACTACTTTTATACATATTGTGTATGTATAAAACATTTTACTGTGAATTTTCCATGGTGTATAGGAAAAAAAAATCTTACCTTTCAGCATGATAGGCAATAAATTAAGTACACACACAAAATAATACTTTTTTTAAAGGGTTTATCACCATAAAAGATAGACATTGAACAGACATTAACCAAAAAAAATAGATAGATGTTAGATGATGTTGGTATTAAATGGTTTGTAAAATGGCACAATTAAATGGAATCCTTTTTTTCTATTAATAGTCTCTACTGAAAACTAACTCTCTGTATACGTTTTGGAATGAATAAAAAACTTTTATTTTGTGACACCTTGTAACACCGTTTTTTTTAACGTATATGACACCTGTATACTAACATTGGCGACTATTGCCTGGGGTTGAGATCCAGGTAACAGCCCTAATCTTGCCATTAGTAGTTGTTCCGAAACCCTCATCAGCTCCTGTTGTTGCTGTCCGATGATGGCCTGCAATTCAGCATGCTTCCTCTGTAAATCAACTTGCAGCTGCGAGTGCACTGAAGACATAACCAAATCATCAATTTGCTGAAATAAAATAAAAAGCTGTCAATACCAATACCACACAACACCTAGATTGGTTTTCAGATTCAGAAATTTCAGGACAAAAATGCAAAATTATTATATTAATTTCGACAAAAATCTAACTTTTCCCGAAAGGTTAACCGTTAAACGTATCTCGGAAACGAAATGAAGTTTGATTATGAAACATTGGTGTCTTGCTGCGTTTTGACAAATGATATTTTTCTATTTTTCTAAAATATTTTCATATTTCTAGCATTTCCGGTTATACCGGAAGTTGACAATGATTTCGTTATTTTAAATAGGACGTCGCAAATATTATTATTTTTCATTATTAACTCATTGATTTTTACTGGTCACTAGGTCACTGTTAACATTACCATATATATATTTTCTTGTATTTGTGAGATATTCAGACTTTTTTATAATTTTCCAGATTTGAAAGGTGAGATTTAAATTCTTTTATTTCTAACTGTGATACATGTCAACGGATAATTTTTTGTATCTGTTTCGTATTTGTAAATAATCGTAGGTATGACGTAGGTAGGTAAAATTATTGTCATTGGAAAGCTAATGACAATAATTTTCTTCCTGAAATATGTTACGACATAATTTTTTTTTTATAAAACTGCCACTCTAAAAACCTGAGAATCTTAATTTTATTAAGTGACAACTCTATTTTATTTTAATCTCATTGAATTGCTTCTAAAGGTACCTCATTTCGTACCTACCTACAAGTCCAAAAATGGTATGGTTACGAAAAATCACCCACTGACTGGGGTTGGAAGTAGGCGCCCAATGGACTTATGCCCATTCCTATGCTGCACACGCCACGCAGCGCCGCCTTCTAGACATATTGAAGATGATTTCTTGTAAATGTAGGAAATATTGCAACTCAGCCTGCAGCTGCGAAAAAGCAGCCATACACTGTTCAGTAATGTGTGGTTCGTGCGTGGGAAGGATCCGGATGACGATGACATCGATTCTCGATTAGAAGAATTAATCGCCAATGAAAATGTTGAAGAAATAGACAGTGAAGAACAACCAGAGGAACAGTTTGATGATGAAAACATTGATAAGCCAATTGATCAACCTTCTATTGCAAAAAAATACCTAATGTGTAAATACACACATTAGGTATTTAAATACCTAATGTGAATAATAGAAAATTTAAATACAATAGAAAATTTGCAACGGCAAGAAAGTGGATTAGGCCTATAGAGGAAACCACTTTAATAAAACTCGCCGAGAGCTCTATCGCTAGATGCTGTGGAAACGAGCACAAGAAAAACACTAATTTCTATAAATACTAATTTCTATACTAGGACATGTATATTTTCTATTTAAGCGTCTGTATCTCGGCAACCTGTTAATTTTTGATTAAACCAGTGAATAGGACCTTTTTTGTAAAGAAATTAATTGTCTTTATTTTCCGTTATTTGAACATTTTCTGTACGGTGCACCAATACAGAGTTATATTAAAAACTCCATCAAAATATAATATATACTCCATAATTATAATTATATAGAATTTTCCAATATGGCGGCCAAATTCGGGATCGATAGACCGTGCAAATAGAGTATAGTATTCAACACATCGAAACAAACAGAATAAACTGTATTGCAGCTTGCCCACATTTATTTCCACCTAGAAGCCCTTATCGACTGGCCTACAGCGTGAAACATACAGTCGATATTTTTTTGCATAGTTCACAAATATGTGTTCCCCAATATAGTGCGTTAGCGATATAAATTCCTAAGAATTTTGTAGATGAGACTTGTTCCAAAGACTTGAAATTTACTCTAAGCAGATATGATTCGTAGTAATTTAAAATTCTGCGAGTAAAATTTATAAAAAAACGTTTTATTTTCATTTAGCAACAATTTATCACTTTGAAACATTGATACAAAATGATTTTATTTGAGTTATAAATCGTGAATGCATGTCATGCATTATTTGAATTCAAAAGAGAATTATCATCTCCGAACATAAGCAATGAACTATCCTTCACAATATTTGGCAGATCATTTACAAATAGTATACAAAAAGAGGCCCCAGAACAGAGCATTGAGGGCACCGTTAGATATAAGTAATTTTTCTGATCTTATACCGCTTATTTCTATCAGCTGTTGGCGATTAGACAGATAAGTTTCCCGCGATAACCATATTTATTCAATTTTTTTAAAAGTAAAGCATGATCTACCAGATCAAATGCTTTATTCAGATCCATAAAAAGACCAAGACATTTTTAGTATTTAGACATATTTAATACAAAATTGAACCATTTTATTGAATAATATCTTTCCCAATATTTTTGAGACACACGACAGTAGAGAAATAGGTCTATAGTGTTATCAGTTATGACCTACTTCCATTTTTATATTGAGTAATTACTTTTGCAATTTTAAATTCATCCGGAAACACATCAATCTAAAAATAATACAATATAAAATATAATATATTTCTGTAATTAATATTGAATATAATATTGTTTATTGTTTGTGTTACGAATGTTTATTTATTAACATTCAGGTTTTTAGTGTATATCTAGGGTTTAGTAATTTATTGTCATTGGAAAGCTCATCATACCTACGATAAGCTGTCAAAAAATTATCCGTTGACATGTATCAGTTTTAGAAATAAACGCATTTAAATTTCGCCTTTCAAATATGGAAAACTAGCTGACCCGGCGAACTTTGTTCCGCCTTAATGTCAATAAATAATCAGATTTTTTTTTATTTGAAAAAATACAAAAAAAATTAAATTTCTACATCAATCATTCATAATTATTTCTTTATTTTAATACATAGGTTGCTCTTCATTTAAGTACCTTGTGATACACGACATTTTTTGTTTTATTATCAGGCGCAAAAACAAACAACGCAGATGGTCTTCCGACCCGTGAACATGCCACGTATAATTGACCATGGGAAAAACATGAATGTTCTAGATTTAAACCACAAACTTTTAAGGATTGGCCTTGTGATTTGTTGATGGTCATGGCAAATGCAAGACGTATCGGAAATTGAAGTCTTTTAAATTCAAACGGCATATCGGTTGGGATCATCGGTATCCTCGGAATGAGAACTTCCTCACCTTTGAATTTTCCTATCATTATCTTAGCGTAAATTACATTGTTCATCAATTTTCTAACCACCAAACGCGTACCGTTGCACAGTTTTGGTTGGTTTATGTTTCTAAGCATGATTACTACGGAGCCAACCTTTAGGCGTAAATTGTGCGGTGGTAAGCCAGGCACGTCCAAAGAGTTTAAAAATTCAATTGGATAGTTGGTGGCTTCATCTTCATTTGTGACGCAGTCAATAGATTTGAATGAATGCATTGTTCCAATGATCTTATTTTGAATTATGTAGTTTAGGTCATCTACATCTTTATTCTTAGCCGCTAAAATTGCTCGCTCACTCATCCATTCATAATTTTTGTAGTTAGAAATAATTTCTGGAAATACATTGTTGATAAGTTCGTCTTTTGATGAGACAAAATTACAGAAATTATTTGGAAATGATATTAATCCGCTCGATTCATCGACAGGTACTTGACCATTACCGATAGTCAGCAATTGCTCCGAGAAATCTTCAGCAGATGTATCATTAAGCAATGTAACTCTCATGTTTGTTGTCAGTTGCAGTTTCTTCACATGGCGCCATAGATTTGACGATTTGAGGCAAGCGTTTATTTCGTCGGCAGCCGTAGATCTTGGAATTACTGGCAGTATTTGGCGGAAATCGCCAGAAAGTAAAATCATTGCTCCTCCAAAACATCTCGAGTCATTGCGTAAATCTTTTAATGTTCGGTTAAGTGCTTCTAATGCACGTTTATGCGCCATTGTGCATTCGTCCCAGATGATGATTTTCGATACCGCTAAAACTTTGGCCATTGCTGAGTGTTTTGCAATATTACACGTTGGTTCTTCAATAGTTTGAAGATTTAACGGTAATTTGAATGCTGAATGAGCCGTACGGCATCCTTCTAACAATGTGGCTGCTATTCCAGAAGAAGCAACTGCAACCGCTATGTTAGATCTCGCCCGAACAGTTGCTAAAACTAATGACTTTGTTCACTTTGCTCTCGTGATTGAGAAGCACGAAGTCGAGCCATACTATCGCGGCGCTGTTCACGTGCAATTTCTTGTTCTTCTTCAGTCCTTTCATTTGCAGTATTTCGTATTCTTCTTGCATCACGGCTTTGTCGGGAAAGATTCGATCGTCTTGGTCGCGGCATTATTAATTAAACTTCACTTCACCTAAAAACTTAAATTTTCAACCATACCGAGTTTTATAGTTCACTTCACTGTTTATACGAATGGGCAATTGGGCAATAATGTTAATTATTTATTTAATATAAATAGTTTTATTATTGATTTCTTACAAATATCAAATTGTCATCCATACGTCATTACATAGCTGTCATTATACGTCAATTTTTTTATTCCAAGTCTGATTCTTTTTTGTTATACCACGTTTTATAGTGACTGACGTTACATGTCAAGTCACACGGGAATGATGTCGAACGGGATAAAAAGTATCCTATGTCCTTCTCCTGGCTCTAAACTACCTCCCTTCCAATTTTCAGCTAAATCGGTTCAGCCGTTCTTGAGTTATAAGTGAAGTAACTAACACGACTTTCTTTTATATATATAGATTATAAAAAGACTGAATATCTCAGAAACAGATGAAAATATAAACATGGTTATATTAACAAAGTGGCCTTGGAATTAAATGTTGAGTTCAAAAAAATTATAATATATAGGGCGTTCTATTTAATATAACGAAGTTAGTGTCAACTTCCGGTATAACCGGATATGCTAGAAATATAAAAATATTTAAGAACAATTGAACATTTATCAAAACGGAAGTCGGCAAATTTTCAAAATCAAATTTTAATTAATTTACGAGAGGTTTAATGGGTAACATTTCGTGAAGAACCCTCTACATATTTATATTCTTACTGGTAGGGGTGACAACACGCCAGGTGATGGAAAGCTAGCTATGACTGGCTGTAACGGAATATCTGCAACATGCTGAGGTGGTTCAAAAAATGAGACCGCTGCAATTTGCTGAGGCTGTTGCATGTGAGGTGGCGGTTGTTGTAAGTTGGTCGGAAGCCGCTGGGAAGAGTTAGACTGACTTAATGGAGGGTCAATTCTTCTATGTTTCTGCAAAATAAATTATAATATGATTATCCAAGATATATTTTAACAGGGCGATTAGACTAGTGCATTATCATTTCCCTAGATGCCAGGTGCCCCATTATATTTTGATCCCTTTTAGGCTTATACAACATTTGAACTGGTTAAAATAATGAAACGCGCTTTTCTCGAAAGTTTTTTCCCGGGTATCGGAGATAGGGCAACTTTGTTATTTCAAACGGAACACCATGTATATTTTTCTACAGCTGGAAAGCCCATTGTTTCCCCTTTCCAAAAATTTCATATTTGGCATGGAAATTATACAGAGTGATGGTTTTATAATCTTTTACTATAAATATTGCGCTATTGAAATCCTAAAAATAATTATTCATAAAGCAAACTATGGAACAAAAGACATGACTATTGTAAATGTCAAATTATATTATTTCAACTCGGGTAGTTGAGTTACTTTAAGAAAACTTTTTACTACAAAACAACACACAGTACATTTAGAACTATGTTTGACGCGGAACCTTAAAAAAAAATAGGTACGTTTGCAAGTAATGTCACATCTCGCAGCGGGTTCTTAAGTTGACAACCACCGCATTTAAAAAAAAACGGTGAACATTTGCGGTCCTTTACATTTGATTTGAAAAATCTGGCATTACCAAGTATTCACAGAAATGGTGTACTTATATATGAAAATGAAGTAAATGAGTAGAATAGCGAGGAGTTTATGCAATAGGTCGGGTGTTGTATAATACCACCTAATTAAAAAAAAATAATGGCACCATCTAACAACCTGGCAACATTGTATTACTTCGTACTGCGGCCTCATTGAAAACTTATAATAAAAACTTATAATGTGGCGTAATTAATTAAACAGAATTAAAATTTAGAGAATATTAACAATAACAATATTTACAGTTAGGTGCTGCGTAGTCATAACCGATTGTCTTGAACCAGGCGAATCCGCTGACATTGACGTACAGTCAGAAGCAGACCCATGACGCACTACACTTTTACCTCCATCTTTATGCGGCCAAGGAATAGCAGATGATCCGCTTCTCAGCGATGGGGAGTTTTCGTCGTGGCTTTCAAAACCGCCATTGCCTTCTCTTCGGCGTTGCTTCATCACATCGGTATAACTAAACAATTTTTCACGTTTTCAAAAAAATCTAGAAATGCAATTGGAATATAATATGATTGAAGTAGGTAATCACTTTTATTATACACAATTCTAATAATGTTTCATTAATACGCTCCTGTGCAAAAATAACACAGCAGAAACTTTTCGAAATTTAAAATCATTAAACATTTTACATGTTATTAAAAAGATATTAGACTACCCCATAAGTAGGTACCTATTGAAGGAATGAAGGAAAATGTAAGCGCAGCCAAAAAATATATTTTTTTTTAAATTAAATTGAGAATTTCGAGCAGTGTCTGGCGAAAACATTAAAATATTACTATCCCATGTCCTTTTGAAAGAACAGTGAGGAAATATGTATTTTTTTATAACTTAAACTATTCATAATATAGATGTGGCGCCATAAATTCTCTTTTCTGCAAGATATTTATGATAATTATATATAATTGACATTTTCAACGATATAGATCAAAAAGTGCAGTTTCGCTCGAATAAATGCAATGTAGGCTTGCATCCCAAATATATTGTGAAAAACTCCGTCTGCCAACGCACCCAAGCATGAAGTAATCGAATAGCTGATGAGAAAGAATATATATTTTCCGGAACACGGTTTTAAATGTGAGCTACTGTGAATATGAAACGAATACGAATGAATACGAAATAGCTTTGCATACTTGCGTATTTATAACCGATTTCAACTTATTAGTTTAACACGAGATTTAATAACATGGATCCAGTGAAAATCCAAAATTGATGTGTATCGGATTATCCACAGGCATCCTATAGGTATTTCCAAGTTACTGAATTAATTCCAGTTAGTTTCCACTTCACATAGTTAAAATAATTGTACCTAAACCGTAATAGTTATTTATGATACAGGGATCGTAATATGAAATATTACGTTATGCGATGGGAAAGTTGTTGACAATCCATTAAGTATCAATTATCGTTATATGAAGTTACGATACGATTATCGTACAACGTTCTATCTATTATCAACAGTTTTAATTTTATAGAGAAATGTGTACCTAAATGATATAAAATATAAGTGACATAATATATTTTCAAAATTACTCCATATGCTGTAAAAATGTGCTCAGATGAAGAAAGTGTCCTCTCGGACATTGAGATGGCGGCAAATACAGCTTAATTAATTCGAGAATTAATTTCATTAAAATCTCGACAAAGGTATAGGTGTACTATTTCATTGAAGAATAGGGTGGATGTTAGCAAACATGTTCAGTTGCTGGGTTTTTTAAAGCGGAATAGTGAAGGATATCATTGCTAATTCCGTTTACAATAAATAGTTTCTAATTTGGTTGGGTTAAGTTTTAATAATTATTTTACACTTAGGTTTATTTTACCACACTAGTGTGGTAAAGTGTCTCTTTACCGCACTAGTGCGGTAAACAATGACATATGTCATGATCGTATGCGACATTATCGTATAAACAATGCGATATGTCATTAACTGTAGTAATGTTTGACATTAAATGTTGATAACCGATAAAATACCTAGAAACTAGAAGGAAACTAGATACTAGAAACATTAAAATATAGTAATACATTAAGTATAAACATTTTACCTCACAACCCTGTGCGTGCAAACTATAAATTCCGGTTTAGAGTTCCACTGGTGATAAGTAATATAAAACCTAGTTTGAAGCCAAATCCACTGCTGGCCTTTCGTAAGAAACCTGTAATAACACGAAGTTTCCTCGCCTTTTTGCATCAGCGCTTCATGGCAATTGATCACATTATTTAAATCGTCGACATGGTAATAATCATACCCGGACGTTCCCAGCAACTCGAAAGGTAAATAGCCTATGATGGGGGGCGCTCTGTGATCCAGAAATAGGAATTTCCACTCTAAGCTGTGTCGTGACGTGAACTCGCTCTTAATGGAATCAACTAGCGGCATTTCTTTTATGAGTTGTGGGGTTTGTATTCTTCCTGTACCGACGAAAACCAGTCTAAAGGTATAACATTAGTTAGCATATTTGGTGAATAAGGGAACGAATCTACTATTACCTTGTATCTACTTCTTCTGAGTAGCGTCTATTTTCACTTTCGAACATGTCTTTGTCTGATCCTGAAACAGAATATGAATTAAAATATTCATATACTTAGTGGCCACATAATTTTATTTTTACAAGCTTTTAGTTAACTTGCTATGTATGTATATATCTATGTATGTTTGTTCGGTTCAAATCTTGCAACTGAATTTTAAAGTTGTTATCCTCAAACGATTGAGCTGAAATATTGCATGCACATATAGTGGAGGCATTGAAGCGTAAAATAGGGTCTTACCTCCGAATTTTTTTACTGTGCACCGATTTGCATGAAATTTTGGAATTAAGCTCATCTTACCCTTAACTTCAAAAGTAAAAATGACCCGAACTGCGTCTATGATTTTTAAGGGGTAAAAACAACCCCTTAATGGAAAAATTCACATTGAGCCATTTTATCGCTAGAAAACGCATCTAATATTAAGGGGTGAAATTGTAAAGTATTTTATAACACAATCACTTCATATTAAAATCATTTCCAACCCCTTGAAAACCTTACTACCCTTGCGAACAACCCCTAAATTGAAAAAATCACAAAAAATTAATTTGGTATGACATAAAAAGATTAAGTATAGAGGAAATGATATTTTATGTTCTCTATTTTAATTATCGAATTGTCAACCCCCTTTCGACCCTTCAAATCAACCCCTTGAAAAAAAATTGTTTAAAAAAATTACTTTTGATGAAATAAAAAGGAATTAAATGTTATTCCACGTTCTCGAAAATGACTATCATATTCTCAATCTTTTCAACCCTTAAAACGACCCTAAATTAAAACATTGAATTACACATTTAAAAAAATTTAATTATAGAGTAAAAAATCACCATTTATTGAATAAAACATAAACTTACAAGTGGTCTGAAACTGTACCAGATTGAATTAGTAATACATTTTAAAATATTTTACAATAAAAGCATGACGATACGTAAAAATTCCATAGTCATAATTTTCATATAATTTATAAAAAAAACATTATCCTTTATGATTCAATTTCGGAGTCGCTGTCAGAATCGATATGTATTCATGCCTACATTCATTGGTATGTATTCATGCCTACGTTTCCAAAATATGTGCCATAATATGTATATATATACATAAGACAACAGTTTTGGGTCTCTATTACTGTGTACTTTCACTTTGCTCCAAAAATTCACACTCCGAAATTTTCAGTTTAATAGGTAGAAAAAAATACGATTAGTTTTTGGACCATAACTCCTTCAATTTTGACCCTATCACAACTTCTAAAAAAGCATTTTAAAGGTAATTTAAAGAGCTACAACATTTTTTCATTACAATGTATAGTGAAAAACCTTTTATTTTGAAACGGTGAAGGGTCAAAGGGCTTGAGAGGGGCTGTGATTGCGCTCCCGCGCGCTCTTTAAACAATCATATCTCCGTCAATTTTTGTATGGAAGAAATTAAAAGAAATCAAATTTTTTGTCAGAAAAAGACCTACATTTTTTATCACCACACTTTTCCACGTATCTTTCATCATTTTTGAGATATTATGAAAAAAAGGTGATGTTTTTAAAAATTCGTTAAAATTCTTTTTTTCTAAAATCGTCATTTTTTGAAAAATACGTATTTTAAAGCAGTCAAACTGCTAGAATTCATCAAACTCTTTATACTAAAGTTAATTCTAGACGGAATACGATTAATTTTGGTGGAAATGGCACTTATGATACCCATCGATTTAAAAAAAAAAATCATTAGATATTCCCCTTTTTTTCATTACAGCTCACTCATTTTAGGTGCAAAAGACTTTTAACAGTGCTCATTTTAAAGCTTATTTCAAGCACTACAAAATCCTATTTCAATAGAATGCATAAAATATATCTGCTCGCCGCTAGATGGCATTGAACACATGGATAAAATTTCAGGCAAAATTAAAAAACGCTTTGACGTCGCTCAATATCTCGCTTAATTTTGCACTTAGCACAGTTTATAAAAAACCAATTAGTTCATTTTTTAATCTACTTATAATTTTGTTTATCATAAAATTTTTGTTAAAATGCATATTTTTGGAGATATTTGCAAAAAATCAATGAAAAACGTGAAAAAATTTCGAATTTTCAATTTCCAATAACTTGAAAAGTATTGAGTTTTTTGAAAAACTTTATAGAACATTTTTTGCTTAAAATGAGACCTTCTATCAATATCTGAGGTTTTTTTGAAAAAAAAAATGTACACCACCGAGAAGGGGTGGCAACCCTCCCCAGGGTGCCAGCTCAGTTCGGGACATCCAAAATTTCATGCAATTCGGTGCACAGTAAAAAAAACGGACCCAAAACGCTTCAATGCCTCCACTAATATAGTTTCGTTGACAATGCATGGATAGCTATGGGATGTCATTATAAATCCAATATGGCGGACCGCCCAATATGTCAGACTAGTTATTTTTTATGGACTTCCATGATATGGATATCAAATGAAAGGGTTTGCTGAGAAGAATACGAAAATTAAATGAAGTCACTATAAAGCCAATATGACGGACTCCCAAAAATGGCGAACTATGTTTTTTTCATGGGGTGCATAAACCCCATGATATGGATATTAAATGAAAGGTTTCAAGAGGAAAAAATGGGAAAATTGCGGAAAATAAGAAGGCCGTTATACCAATTATAAAGAATTATAACTCGGCAAAGGTTAGGGATAGTTTGGCTGTGCTCGAACAAATGTTGTAGGGACCGGCAAGGGTCAACTACAGGCGATTCAATTTTTTCAAGATGGCGGATCTAAGATGGCGATCAAAAATATAGTTGCTCCAATCCATCTGTTTTTTGGAGACCCCGATTACCATTTTGGGGTCGAATTGTTCGGGTCAAATCTTGTAACTGATTTTTAATTGTACGCCTTGATTGGCTTCATACTATGAATTGTATAATTTGGCGAGATGGGCGTCAATAGCATTGGCTTGCAACCTGTCTAGGAGAAGGAAAGCTCCAAAATCAAACCCAAAACTGTGTTTTGTTAGGCACAAGTAAGATTAAAGCTGAAATAAGTAGAGTTATGTAGAGTCAAATCACTAGAAGGTCACCATTCCATATGGAAGAGACTTTATTAAATTAACTGGCAAACTACCACGCAACAATGACGCATTAAATAAAATGAACAGACTTAGACACATGTCCAGCGATAAATAAAAAATAAATGAATAGTAAAAAAACATTTTTGAAAACAAGCTTTTATTTAACTGTTCTAAAAAGAAGAAAATAAACTTTAAATTAAATTAAACCCAGTTTGTCAGTTTATAACATTACACAATTTATATGATATTAAAGCTTGTCGCGAGATTTAACTGTGTAGATAAACAATAATACAATATGTAACTTGATAATGACATAAGTAATTCTAAGAAAAAAATTATTCTAAATCAACTATACAATACTTATAGATATGATTACGAAAATATTACCGATTACGACCTACACGTGCATTATATCATTTCACTTGCATTATTCACTTGCATTCACGTGAAGAATGCAATTTATCGATTATGTAAAATGTTATTGTTGATATCTATTATTTAATAACACACTACTACATGGACTGACTTCTATTGTATCACCGTTGTGACCATAGTGGGGTGTCAGAGGTTTTGATTTGCAAAATATTTTGAAAATGGCACTTTTTTCACCTTTTTCTCAATAATGGAAAATATTATGATTTTAGGGCAAAAAGTTTCAAACAAAAGTTGTTCAGCGCATGATATTACGTAAGGATTAGAGATTTAAAAAAATCGCAAAAATTTTTTCGCTGCGATATTTCTTGAAAAAATAAAAAAATGGGAAAAAATAAAAATACGATAAAATATAGGAATTTTTTTGTTGAAATCGTTGAGCTTGGAGTCTCACATAGCCATTAGAATGCTTAACAAAATGCGCTGCGTCTGATTGAAAAATTTTAATATGATGACATATTGCAACACTTAAGTTGAAATTTCGGATCGCTCCCCGTCCTCTCACAGCTTACTGATCTTGATGAAAATTATTGCAATCTGTAGGGTAACAGTATCTATCAGAATGCCAATTTTCAGAATGTTTCATAATCAAATTAAATTTTTATTAAGGAAAAATCCATAACTAAGGACCGTAATTTTGTCAATTTGCAACTTAGAGATGTGTTTTTCGTTAATAAAAATTTAATTTGTTTATAAAAAATTCTGTAAATCGGCATGCTGAAAGATATTGTTATTACCTACCGATTTCAATAATTTCAATAATAATTTCATCAAGATCGGTACGATGTGACAGGCTGGGGTGCGATCCGAAATTTCAACTTAAGAGTGTTACAATAGGTCTCAATATTAAAATTTTTCAATCGGACGCAGGTCATTTTGTTAATCATTCCAATGGCTATGTAATAGGTGCTTCAATTTCAACGATTTCAGAAAAAAATTGCTATATTTTATCGTATTTTTGTTTTTTTGAATTTCTTAACTTTATCACTACCTAAATATCGCCGTGAAAAAATTTTTGCGATTTTTTTAAATGATTAATCCTTATGTAGTAATCCTTATGTAATCATCCGCTGAACAATTTTTGTTCGAAACTTTTCTCTCTAAAATAATTACTTCTTCCATTGTTGGGAGATAAGTAAAAAAAGTTCCAAAAATACTTTTTCAAAAATATTTAGCAATAAAAAAACCTTGACACGTACCTCGCTCATTGTAAATTTTTTAATGGCTTACTATGTACGTTGTACGTTAAGATCTTTCATTTAAGCCCTATTTCAGCGGGTTCCGTCTAAAGTCCAAATTCATGATGTATTTTTTCTCGGACACTACTAAACAAATGTAAAGAAATTTCATGGTTTAATTATTTGCCCTTGGTGATAATTATTCTATAACAAACCCATCTACGAATGTTAAAAGATAGTTACCACTACGAATAACAAGGTTATTGTGTACAATATGGTTGTTATTTATAACGAATATTATGCGATATATTATTACATTACTTACTAAAATATCCAACAAAATGCACTAGTTCATAGGTGGGAGGATTTTTCGCTTCAGGTCCTCCATGTCGCAGGTGGCAGGAAAAGACGACTTGTTTCTCTTCGTCGGACGGGCTGAGCAAAACGTTGTATAAATTGGTTTGTTCGTCTTCACTTGCCAAATCATATATTGTCGTGTTGAGCACATCACCCTAAAAAAAATTGAAAACATATACTACTAGGTATATTACACATAAAACCATTAAGTACACGTTAAACCGAATTCATGCAAAATTTAAAATCAAATAAAAGAATTTTAATCCTTACATATATATATATATATATATATATATATATATATATATATATATATATATATATATATATATATATATATATATATATATATATATATATATATATATATATATATATATATATATATATATATATATATATATATATATATATATATAAAGGGTCCGCCAATAGGGACGCTCGATCTTTGACAGCTCATGGCGGCCATGTTGTTTGTGGTACAGTTGGCAAATGTAGTTGTTATTATTCAGTGTATCTTCACAAATCACCATGAACCAATTCAGCCGCGAGCAACATGTGTAAATCGTTAAAACTTATTACGAAAATCATTCATCGGTTCGAGCAACGTTCCGCGCGCTCCGCCAATTTTACGGTGCAATTGATCGTCCTGCTGAGTCGACTATCCGTCGTTTGATTAACAAATTCGAGGCAACCGGTTCGGTGAACAATCAACCAACACCGACGCGTCGTCGAAACGTCCGATCTGCCCAGAATGTCGCCGCTGTGCGCGATAGTGTGCGTGAAAATCCGCGACAGTCAATTTCACGTCGCGCACAGGAACTCCGCCTTTCGGAAACATCACTTCGCCGAATCTTGCATCTGGATTTGGGCATGCATCCGTACAAGATCCAGCTGACACAAGAGCTCAAAATAAACGACCATAGACAGCGCCGTATCTTCGCTGATTGGACTTTAGAGCAGTTGGAAGTCGACCCCGATTTTGGTCGCAAAATCATCTTCAGCGATGAGGCACATTTTTGGTTAAATGGGAATGTCAACAAGCAGAATTGCCGTTATTGGGCCGAGAACAATCCACAGGAGGTCCACCAGGTCGCAATGCACCCAGCAAAGGTAACTGTTTGGTGTGGATTTTGGGCCGGAGGCATCATCGGGCCGTATTTCTTCGAGAACGACGATGGTGTGTCCATCACGGTAAACGGCGAACGATACAGATCCATGATAACGAACTTTTTCTGGCATGAAATCGACAATATGGATGTCGAGGATATGTGGTTTCAGCAGGACGGCGCTACGAGCCACACAGCGCGCGCCACAATGGATCTTCTGCACGAGCGCTTCGGAGGAATGGTTATCTCGCGCGGAGGCGACATCAACTGGCCACCGAGATCGTGCGATTTAACCCCACTAGACTATTTCTTGTGGGGTTTTCTTAAATCACAGGTCTACGCAAACCAACCACAAAACACTGATGCCCTCAAAGTCAACATACGCCACGCCATCGATGAAATACAGCCCGATTTGTGCGCCAGAGTCATTGAAAATTGGACTTCTCGTATGCGCGCCACCCAGCGAAGCCGAGGTGGACATTTGACCGATATTATTTTCCATACATAATGCCTTCGAATACTCTTTCAAACAAAAAATAAATTTCATTTATACCTCTCACACAACTTGCTTTATTTCATTTTAAAGATCGAGCGCGCTTATTGGCGGACCCTTTATATATATATACATAGTCACATAAATATTATTAATATAAGGAAATTATCTACTCCAAGTAATAAATAATGACGCAGACTTTTAACTACAACCTACAACTATATCTTCTAGAACTAGAATTATACTTACTGGCAAATGTCCTAAAAGTGACGCAATACTTTCTGAAGCGTAATAAATATGACCACTAGAGGAAATTATCACAATAAAACCGTCAACTGCTTCTAAAACTAAATGCGTAAATTCTTCGTTTGTTAGAAAAGTAGGTTTCCAGTCTTCTTGAATTTCGTTTATTCGAGATCGAACAGCAATATCTACAAAAAAGACTAAATAGACAAACTTAAAGACTAAGCTTCATAATATAAAGAATATCAGTAGGTATATTCTGTAATTATGTATATAGTGCTTTCGTTTGATATGCAAACTAATGGAATGCGGTGCTCAGTGGCGCGCGCAATTATCCTATATAAATAAAATAAAAAACAATAATCTTATCATTCTCGTAGAACAGAACAGCTGCCCACAACTGCATGTCGAAAAGGGCAAATTAAAGACTGGCTGGAAGAAATAAACATTGAACACGATGATTCACTACTTAAAGCTGAATGCACTGTCAAGGCAACATTTTCCAGCTTTCAAGAAGTATGTGGTGGATGAAATGGCCAAAGCAAGAGGAATTGGGATAATTCGATTGCCTCCATATCACTGCGAACTGAACCCAATTGAGCTTATTTGGGCGCAAATAAAAGGGAAAGTTGCTAGAGAAAATACACCATTTAAGTTAGCTGATGTGAAAAAACTTCTCAATAGTGCAATCAAAGAAGTAAATTCGGCCAACTGGATAAAATGTATAGACCATGTGAAGAAGGTGGAATCAAAAATGTGGGTTCTCGAAATTATGAAGGGGACTCCGGATAAACCAGTCATAATAAATGTAAATGAAGGCAATAGTGAAAGTGACTTATTTTCAGATAAGGAATAGTGATATGAATTTCTGATGTGATATGATATTAATCTGATGTGAGTTTTTGTGAAGAGTGCTACTAATAAGTGACAGTGAAAAATACCAAAGTGAGTGTAACTATATGTGCAAATAATAACATATCACGCAAATTGGTTAGTTAATTTGTTATAAATGTTACTAACCTATACTAATAAGAAGTAACCTAACCACGTTCTGTCCTGGCAAGGGGCTCTCTTACCTCCCCATGGCACTTGCTGGGCAGTAGCAATTTAATTTATTTCTTTTATTTTAAACTGTTATTGGCTAAATTGAGCATATATGAATATGACATAATAAGTCATCTATTGAAGTCACTTCACCTTGGTTGCGCATGATGATACGCCACTAAATCGTAAAGCCAGTAAATCGTCGGCTTGTTCATGCAGGTGTCTTCTAAGTGAGCGAGAAGGGAAATCGGATTTATATGAGTTGAAGAGGGATAGCGATCGATATGGTAAGCCGCGGACTGGAGAGTATACAATTCTACACGAAATATCCTTTTGTATTGCATAGTGATGTGATTTACCGCTTCTGTAGTAATTGTTTTCTTTGTAAAATGCCGCACAATTTTTTGCTCCAGTTTGTATATCAAACGAAAACACTATAGTAGTCATTGATGATTAATAGTCAAAAATTATGGATTTATGAGTGCAATAACTATGTCAAAAATGACGGTTTTATACAAATGGTTAATATCAGTGTGGCTGGTAAACTGTTTCAGTATATTTGAGTCGAAACATTTTATTTAAATTATGGGGGAGATCCTTGTCGGGGAGTAATTTATAGAAACGACTATATAGTAACACGTATATTAAATAATTTAAGTAAAGCTTGAAAGTCAATCGTGTTATTAAATAGTTTAAATGTTAAACTTGTACATATCCTTATATTATTCAACGAATGCACGTAATTGGTGGTTGTATCATCTCTATCAAGATGATAATTATCAATACGAAAAGACAGAAATTTGAGAAAGCGTCGCTGTATTGTTTTCAAGTGGTTGATATAGATCTGGTAGCAGGGACACACATCCATTCAAGCTTTGAACGAACCAGTGAATGTTATAATATTATAGATATTTTATAACAACTTTCATTGGTGAAATATTTTATCAGCCAAATTAGATAAAGATGAGCGATTAGGAAAGAAATCTTGTTGATATTTGCTGATATGTTACTACTATTTGCTTATACAGACACATCTAGTCTAGCGGCAAAAATTTTTGTAGTTCTTCAACAAAACGTAATGTTGCAGGTGTTCAAATGTCTACGATCCACTTCGTTATCCAAACATTTGAATAACATTTTTCTCTATTTAATATAGGTATTTCAAATATAGCTCGTAACGCTCTATTTCTTATATAGGTATGTCAGATAATTAAATATATACTAATGATATCTAAAAATATATATCTGAGTCTGCGTCGAAAATATTGTATTTATCAAATACAATATTGAACAATAGCGACATTCCATATAGACAACTCGTGTCTTTTTGTTGAATTGCTTCTTGCCCATTCCATTTAAATGAATCAATTCGTACGTCTTTGTACCGTTCCTTTGAACGATATAAAGACAGCGGCACTGAACAGTTTCAATCCACTCTTCCGAATCGCCAAAAATCAGTTGAAGCCTAAGCCGCTCGCGGTATGGCCAGCGCCCGCAAACCCAGGCACAATTAATTTGAATCCAGTATGAAATAATTACATCCAAAATTCATAATCAACGAACGATTCGAGATATTATTCATAAAATTCATAATCAACATCGTGTTACGACACATGCCGTTCAGGTTACGGGGGCCAAGGAAGCGGGTTGAAATTCATTTGGACAAATCATCTAAATACCTGAACAGATTCACGAGATTAATTTAGTACTCGTTCAAATATCTAGCTATGGATGTTTTTTTTTTCAGTCCATCTGAAATGTAAAGAAAGTATCCCATGTACAAATCTCAAGTGACATTATGTTATTGTTTTACGTACCGTTATGATTTCTCAGAAGGGATATGGTAGATTTGAGTACAGTGGATTTATCCATTTTCCTACCACCTGCAGAAACCATTGTGCTTAATTCATTTACAAGCACATTAAATTGATCCCTTCTCTTCTTTTCACTTAAATTTCTTGATTTCCTATTAAAACAATTTTGATGGTTTGCATCTCCATAGCATATACTATGAATTACTTACCGTTTCGAATCATCATCCATTGTATCACTAAAACAAGAAATATGAAATGAATAAAACGGAAAACGTTCAAAACGTTATATATGTAACAGCTATTTATGTAACCAGTTGGGAAAAGTACAATTTGTGTAACGAGCAGATTTCTGCGGAACGAGCGCCAGCGAGCTCCGCAAAAGGATGGGAGTTACACAAAATAGTATTACCCAACGTGTTTCATACAAGATTGTTTTCTAATTTTGACCAATTTTATATTTTATGAGAAGAAAGCTTTGATTTTTAGACATTTAAAAACAATCCAGTAGGTTGTAACGGTGTGACAGCTTGTCACTTTCATAGCTTGTCAGGTCTAAATAACCTACTATGAAATGAATTTTACAAAACCTGTTGCGAAAAATTTTACTTTTCGTAACTGGTTGTGAAAAGTAAGACGTTTCCTAAAGTCGAGGAGAGTCACTTTAAATGTCAAAATTTAAAAAAAATTATTTTATAGTAACTTTTAACTAAAAGCGGTGTTTACCGCTTACAGATATAATACTGTGTGTTTTTATATTGAGCTGTGAAGCACTCACAGTCTAAGATCTCTAAACACGCTTTTTGTTAAAAGTAGGTATAAAGTAAGATATACAAATACGGCTGCAAATATTTTATTCTAACAATGCATTACATGTTATACATAGTTGCGCGCGCTTCGTAATAGATGGATAGAAGACCCATTGCTTGGCCAGCTGGCTCGCCCGATTTAACTTCACTGGACTGTTTCTTGCGGGGAAATGTGAAGAAAAAGTTTATAAAGTCAGACCGACGACGACTGAGTGGGAAGACCCATCCAGTGGGAGAACAACATCAAGTACCTTGGCGTGATCCTGTATCGAACCCTGACATGAAGGAACCCTATACCTGAAGGACCCTATACCTATATGCCACTACGAAAAAGGCAAAGTTCACCCGAGCCCTGCTGTACACAATATTAGCCGGCGTCAAGAGGCTGACCCTGAAGAATAAGCCTATACCCTCATCAAGACAGTCTTACGCCCCCGGCTGACCTACGCATCCACCGCATGAGGATACGCAACGAAGACACACCTCAAGAGGATCCAAGTCCAGTCACATACCAAGGTGCCCCTTGGTATGTGAGCAACGAAGTCATCCGAAGGAATGTGAAGTACAAGACGGCCACGGAAATGATCGAGGACCACGCCAAGAAGCTCTACGTCATCGCAGAGGACCACGGGAATTGATCCAGCTGGCTACGGACTACGATCCAGAGGAAGCCGGACCTCACAAGCGGCCAAAGACCCAGATCTTGGACAACGAGTAAGTATAATATAATCACGATCTTATGTTTCAGCACGACGCCGACGCGACGCGACGGATGCGAGAAGAAGCAGACGACACCGAAGAAAAGAACAGGACCAAAGAAAACGGATCGAGAAGACACTAAAACAGCCCAATCCAGTGGACGGCGAGGCCGACTGCCTTGCCAAACCGCACACTCTTACATTACCTGACGGAGCCAGCGAGCTGATAGCTGATCATCTCGCGAGCTCCGTCATCCTGAGCTACAATGGTCATCCCCCCATACCAACTTGAATGCCGGCCAGCCGGAGAGATCCAGGAAGGATCCCTCAAACACCCGACACGACACCCCCGGGGGTAATACACACCGGCGAATAAAATCAAGAGCGCCAGAAGTAAGGCTCTGCTGGTGGGGCCCATCAGCCAGGATCAGGTGAGGCTACGTAACTTCACGTGACACTGATCACATTTATGTGGAAGGTCACGTGAAATGCGCGGCCTAACCCTTACGAGGCGGTCTCGGCCTACATAGATAGCTCGGCCCCCTCCTATCGACGTCACATCTTTAGACAAGAATGTTGGCGCGCTAGCTAGAGTCCAGTTGTATTTAGGAGACGATTGACATTTTGAGTGGAAGAGAATGGTGACCTATTTGAACACCTACATTGAAATATAGCTATATTGTTTCAAAACTTTTTATATTTAAATTAAAATAATTATTGTAAAAATTTATTTTTTTTGGGAAATATCGATAAATATTGAAAAATCGCATTAACAGTTGAAATCTTATCAAAGATGCTGTCGACACGTAGAAACAAGTAGGTACAAGACGTTGGATTTAAAAAATTAGTTGTTCAACTTTTTGTGTTTTGTATTTGCTGTAACTATAGGTAATTCCAAATTTTTTTGATATGTTTGTCGGAAAATATTCATGGCCTACTTCGCAGTGATTGTTCAAATGTTGTCTTTTTTCTATAAAAGAGTTGAATAACCCCGAAACGGAAAGAAGTAGAAGTTTGCTTATTTCTGTATGTAATTCTAATAGACGAATAAGGAGGAAGACACACTTACCAGTGCTATATCTGGACATACATACGGAAATAAACCACTATACACACTGAAACGAACCACTTAGAAGTTGTACAAGTTCTTTCCCCTTTATTGAGGATCTTCAGAGCAGTATATGATTTATTTTATTGATCATTTATACTTGAATTTAAAATATTAATACTCCAACACTTGCAGTGACGTTTTAGGACATTAGTTTTTGACGGAACTCAAATTCTTAGAATACACAAACCTAGTCTACTATTTATATTTGTTCTATTTGAACATATTATATATAAAAGCATTAGGCATACAGTTATCCAGAAGATGTTAAACTTTAAAATGCATAAAATCTTGTTGAACCTATTGAAAAACAACTACTTTTTGCAACTATATGCGGGAAAATATTGAATTACATATACAATAGAGTTCTGAAGCATTCAAAGAGGGAGTGATACAGAAATTGCTTGCTTAGTCAAAACTAAAATCATTTGTTGGTTGCATGTATTAATTGTTTCTTTCGAAAATTCGAAAAAAATCCAATTTTCACCCTGGATATATTTATTAGCTTTGAAATTCTTTGCTATTCATATTTGTTTTGTGAAAAGTAATCTTGGGTTTGTAGCATTTCATTACATAGAGAAATAAGAAGAAATAAGAAATAATGCTTTTATATATAATATGTTCAAATAGAACAAATATAAATAGTATACTATAACTTATACTTAGACTTACTTATAGACTTATAGGTTTGTGTATTCTAAGAATTTGAGTTTCGACAAAAACTAATGTCATAAAACGTCACTGCAAGTGTTGGAGTATTAATATTTTAAATTCAAATATAAATGATCAATGAAATAAATCGTATACTGCTCTGAAGATCAATAAAGGTGAAAGAACTTGTACAACTTCTAAGTGGTTCGTTTCCGTGTGTTTAGCGGTTCATTTCCGTATGTATGTCCAGATATAGCACTGGTAAGTGTGTCTTCCTCCTTATTCGTCTATTTGCTTATTTCTCTATGTAATGAAATGCTACAAACCCAAGATTACTTTCCACAAAACAAATATGAATAGCAAAGAATTTCAAAGCTAATATATATATATATATATATATATATATATATATATATATATATATATATATATATATATATATATATATATATATATATATATATATATATAAATATACATATAATGCATTGAGTAATGATTATTTATTTATGCAGTTATGTAACAACCGTTACCTTATGCATAATAATTGATAATAATATTTATTTCTGGGATTACTTTAGTACGTGTTCAACGTATGTACCTATTGTATATATAATGCAGTTGCAGTAGTAATATTAAATTGCTAATGCGAACAAAATGGAATACGAGTATAACCCTGAAATATTTTAAATATCTTTGAAAATACATGTTAATAATTAATTGCTTTCTACGTTTTCCTGTATGCATTTAAATGCAACTGCTGTTAGTGAAAGTGGAATATAACGGTACTTACGTGTTTTTAAATGAAAACCTATTCTGCATATAACATATTATTTTTAATGATTTACACTTCTCTGAAATCCAACACTTAGTTGCTCTATGGCACTCTACTATATGAATAAATAAAATATTAAATAAAAACATTATTTTATGCACAAGGTGAGGTCGTGATTGAGGGCCTATTTACTTGTGTTATTCATATTCTCATGCGACTGTTAGACTTTGCAAAATCCAAATCTAAGCAAGTACTATAAAGTACACGTCTAATTTTGTTATTTATAGCAATACAAATATTGTGACAAAATGATTATGACTTTGTTTATTTTTGTATGTCTTAATATAGCCGCGGTGATAAAATATTTAGATAATATTTAAATTCAACACCTACTTATACAAAAATGAGATGGGATAGGTCAATACAAAGTATATTAGGTAGGTCATAATTTCTGAATGCATTGGCTTTCTACATATTGCTTTTCCTTACGAAGAATTATAGGCACCTATCTATAGGATATCAGAAATGAATTCAGGACTTCTAACGCCAAGAAGCACATAATGTGCCAATAGTTAGTTGAAATCGATGGTATTAGTAGTCAAAAAAAAAAAACAATTAAAACAATTAATGAAATAGTGAAGCCAAAGGCTATCTTAGATGTTTCGGATACAAGTCTGTAGCGTATTTTAAAGAATATGGGCTTTTACAGAGGAAAATAACAGACGTTTCCTTTGTGAGCAACCTCCTGTAGTGTATTTTAAAGAATATGGGCTTTTACAGAAGAAAATAACAGACGTTTCCTTTGCACGTGAGAGAATAGCTTTTTTACAAGAATCTAAGAGGATATCCGAAGAAATTATAATCGGTTATATATCCGACTCAATTTGTGTACCTTGAGGAAACATGGATTTTTGCGAATGGAGGATTTAAAAGAACGAGGCAAGATACAAGTGTAAAACGTTGTAAAACAGGCCACACTTACATGTCATGTGGCATCATACAAAATGCTTCATTACTTTTTTCTACGAAGTAAAAGTCGACGGACTATCACGGTTCAATGGACCAACATCCTTTTAAGACATGAATCTCGGAAAAACTAATTCCAAATCTTACTTAGTCGTGATGAATAATATGTCCTATGTCCTACAACAGTTTTTTGGAAGAGTCAATTCCTACTGCTTCCTGGAATAAAATAAGATTAAAAGAATGGCTTTCTTGTAAAGGCATAATATTTTCGAAAGATCTGAAAATTGAACTCTTAAATTTATGCAATCAGCACAAACAGACCCGAGATTTGCCACGGATGAACTTTTAAAAAAACTTGGTCATCAAGTATTGAGATTACCACCTTACCATTACCAATATAATCCAATAGAATTAGTGTGGGGTATTTGTAAAGATTATATGTCGATCATAATCGACATATTGGTGAAGTTGGTTATGGAGACATATTGGACATATAATCGACATATTGGTGAAGTTTTAGAGATGTGGTAAAAGGCTTTAGTTCAAATTACGACAGATATTTCGGAAAATTGTTAGACATGTAGAAGACATTGTAAACAAAGATTGGGAACGTGAAGTACGTTACGATGAGGTCGAACCGTTAATTTGGGGTCAAGATCTGAAGATGATGATAATGACGACGACGATGATATTGAAATTTAATGATTATCATATATTTTTTCGTTCTAATAATTCAATTAAATAGTTCACTTGTTTAATCAAATACACGTTCAGACTTTAAATTATAGTCATTTACAAATTATTAAATAATCGATTTTGACATCACAATAAATGTCTATATTTTACAATATATGTGGTTTCCGCGAGAGCAGGGTCATTATTATTTTTTTCATTTTCTTTTATGAACACCGTCACGTTTATGCTCCAGCTTTACATTTATGCGTTCGGTGCTGTAACGACGGCTATCTATATTGAGTGAAACATTTCAATACCGTTTGCGCCCGCTTTATTCTGGTGCCGCTTTCCTAAGAAGTAAAGATGCAAATTTTCTAAAATATCGATGTTGGCATCATTTGATATATCGAAATCTAAACATATAGGAGGCAGCAATAAAAATAATGTTGTACTTGATTGTAAGTACTTAACCGATAAATTCGATGTGTAAATATCGAAACCCTAAAAAATTGTTGAGAACTGCTCTATTATAACACATTAATTGATCCGAACGATTGGATACGTCTTACACGCCAAGATAGCTGAAAAAGTGGTACACCGTTTATGTGATTACATCATATGATATTGGTATAAGCTACTGTAGTTTCCTTAAACTTACGAGCTTATAGTGTTATATTATTACTTAAAAACTTAAATCGAAAAATAAATTATCAAACGAAAAGAAAAAACCATTTTTTAGCCTATGATGTCTATGAATAACTTGAAATGGAATGGAAAGAATAAGGAATGTTGTATTTGAAAATATCTGTGAGATATATTCGTCAAATTACATGAAAATAACATAGATTATTTATATCTGTACTTTACTGCCTTCGCATCCAAATTGCAACTCACTGCGATGTAGTATATTCGAGAAACTTGAATAAAAACAGGAAGAGGAGAATGTCAGAGAACTTGAAACAAGCAATCAGTGCGTCATTCGTTCTAAATTTATATATCTCTGAACTTCCACTCATTAAGCAATTAATTTGGGATCCATTGTACGATGTCCTTATTATTTTATATCAAAATTGTAGTTGAGTGGAATAATATGTTTTCCCAGCTAGGGTGCCTGGGAAAACATTTAATAAGCATATGTCACAATGAGTCTGTAAATTTAAATAAGCTGTGTGCAAAACCCTGTATAATTAAAATGAACGAGAATTTTAAGATTTTAAATCTGTGAAGGGAAACCTTAGACAAATATCTCGACGCCGTTTTTTATTTTTCTTGATGGGATGAGTATTATCATAATTACAATTTCTTTGTAATTACACGGTTGGGCTCTAAGTATTGTAACAATCAAGTCACCACTGGAAACAAAAAATGTTTTTTTTCAGGCCATTTATTATCAATGTAATTTCCAAAAACCTCCTGAAAACCGTATTTTAAAATTCTATATTGTTCAGAAGATATATGCATCCAAAATTACATTAAAATTTTGAATTATTCCAACCTATTGGCCAGCAATGTAGTAGCGGTCGTTTTTCTGTTAATATGTGGGCTTGGATAAGCGCGGCATGGCCGCGCTTTTATCTTTTTTTTTATTCACCCTCTTGTTTCTTAGAGAAATCCGTCTAAAATTTAAAAAAAACAGTATAGTCATGACATTTAGAAACAGATTAATTATGTTTTATCATATCAATAGCTGCAATAAGCTTTGAGAAATCATTAATAGAGTATCGAGGGGTAGAAAACCACTGTAGATAGGTCCAGTCTTTGGACCCATCTACTGGAGAAACTGTCCATGATTTGAAGTTCTGCCAGAGGAACTTGTTCAGAATCAATTCAACTACAATGATAAAATTCAACAAATATGACCGGCCACCAATTTGCCAATAAAACGTGTGGTGTCTTTTGTAACTGAATCATGTGGAAACTCTACGATATTCTTTAAATTTTGATGAATCTGCCAGAGGAAAATATAATAATTTAAAACATTCAGAGTTGGTGTGGGACGGCCTTAGGTACTTAAATTTATTAAATAAAAGATAGGTACCTATGATGGTACTTTTCCAAACTGGTTACATAAATAGCTATTACAAAACCAGTTACGTAAAGTTTTACTTTTCGTAACTGGTTGCGAGAAGTAAGACATTTCCTAACGTTAAAGGATTTTGAAAAGTGTCACTTTACATGTCAAAATTAGAAAAAAATATTTAGATATTCGTGCCCGTCATACGCTTCCTAACCTAGTACAGCAATTCAGCACAACCCACGGTCTGCCCTATACCCCTACACGCTAATATGTACCACTATAATAAATATGAATAAGAATAACTGCGATAAAAAGTAAATCATATAAACAAACAATACACTTTATTATAGTTTTCGATATTATAAATTTCCGATTATTAGAAAAAACATAAATAGGTTATTGATTATGTCATATATACTCTATCCAACGAGAGAATGGACTTGCTTTGCGCATCGGCGACTAAAGAGGAGGGGCTCTGTAACAAGCTACGCAGGACCGTCATTCGATGAAATAAATTCGTAAGTAGGTGAAATAAATTTTATTTTGAAAACATGAAAACATTTTATTTATTTATCATAAATTTATTATAAATGTATGAGCGTTATGAAAGTAATATAAACCCTAAATATTCCTAAAATAGACATTTTATGATATTTTTATTTTTTTTAATATTTAGCTACAACAATAGTACATTGTTTCACATAATTATAAATTTAAATTAGTCTGTATCGCTGTTATCAGAATCGGCGATAATGGTGGATTTATCTCGTCTCTGGCTGCTGCCATTCTTATAATAGATTTAAAACTTATTTCACAACCGTAAACAACACAACTAAAATAACCGTACTTGCGAGACTACAAATACAAACTGTGAATAGGTAGGCAGTAGTAGGTACTTTATATAATTAGGTACCAGGTAGGTATCGGACCCAGGCGCCGGCCCTGGCTACCTGCTGAGCCAATTAAGACGTTGAGGGCGTTGAACTAATGTTCTAAGGGGCGGAGATCTTACCAAAACAGACGAATTTTCGCTCGAGTGCAAGTCCATTCTCTCGTTGGATACAGTATAGAAAGGAACTAAGACGTTCATGGTTTTTTTTTGCAGGAATCTGTCAATGGGTTATTAAAGAAGAAAAAACCGCGGAGTGTTATTTAATTAGAGGGTAAAAATTGGAGATAGGGATGAATGGTGATGCACCCTTTTCGGTTTTTTTAATATATCTTGCAAACGAAACAAAATTTCGATATACTTTATTCGAAACTTTTTATAGGGAATTTTCCATCGAAATGGCCTATTTCAAAAATTTAAAAAATACTTTTTACGCCAAAAATGTTGAAAAAAAATGAAAAAACTTTGGAAACACTCTCTAATTTAATAGCACTACACGGTTTTTTCTTCTTAAATGACCCAATGACCGATTCCTGCGATAAAAACCCGTGAACGTCTTAGTCCCTTATTACCCTGTTTTTTAATACATAATCAATAGCCTAAAAGTAAACAGTAGATAAAACATAAAACAAAGATCATGTTGTCATCTAGCAAGTAAAACGCGAGAGCGTCAGTTCAGCTACCGAACTCAAACTGATCCGTTCATAGCCGAAGGCGGTCGAAGGCATCGCCTAACGACTAAGGCTATGTTGCATAATTTTACCACACGGCAGCGCGATAAATAGCGTTACGCCCTACTTCTCATTCCTTGCATTCCTGACTTATGAATGTTAGTGGGCTAAGCCCCGCTAAGCGGTGCACATTGCCGGCAATCGGCAATACCGATACAGTCATTTTCAGTGCAAGTCGGTACGCAGGGAATATGCAGGTATATATAATAGGAGAATTATTATTGTCATTGTTAATTATTGTAATGGTTTTGAGGAGCGAAGAACGAACGAATTTTTAAGGGTAAGCGGCGCCTATGTTGCCTACCCCGACGAGCCGCCACTGCTTTTATTAATACCAAAATGTAATCTAGACATCAAACGTTGTCATATTGACAAGAAATTCATAACTCTCTGTACTGTCAAAGGCCTCAATTACATGATGCTGAAATAACAAAAAATATTAACAAGAGTCGTTTACTTTCATCTGCTCGCGAATGTGCCTATATAGGTATTGCAATAATATCACTATTAATTAGAGCATTATTTTTTACTAAAGGCAATAATAAATAATAATAATTAAAGGAAATATTAAATTAAAATATCAGTGACATAGAATAGAACAAGTCAACGAAGTAAAAATTAATTAAGAAATGTATTTGTAAGGTGTGCAATTCAATTTTTTTTAAATATACCTACTATTATCTATTCATAATATAATATAACTTAAAATTATAAATTTATACTTACTCGGAACGCATTGTAGAACCTTCTTTTATACTTGACATATTTGTTTTAATTTATGTTTCCAACACATGAAACCAACTAGAACGATCTGACACATATTGCTCAATTTTAAAAAGGCGCAAAATACTTTTCGACACACATTGACCGATATACACACACTTCATCATTAAATATCGTCGCACATTTTCACCAATTTTGTTTTTATTTTTAAGAGAATCACAGGAACAATGCATGTACTCCTCGAAACTCTCTTTCACACACTCTATCAACGGCACACAGAGAAGAATTATCCGTGCGCGCGAACGCGTATGACAATCCCTAAGAAACAAATAAGCTTAAACAAGTAATATTAATAATTATTACGAGTAGAAGGTACGGCAACATTACATACCATTCTAAAGTGTACGTGATAGTCAATTATTATGGCGCTTGCGCTAATAGCCTATTACCAGTTGATAATCAATCATGTCATAATAGGAAATCTGGCCAATCAATTTTGTCTCCATTCTCGTTCTCGCAGATCGGGCCGTAGTCCGGGAAAATCCCGTCGGCGCGGCGAAGGAATACGGGAAGAAACGTGGAAATGCGCTTGCTGTTGTCTGCTTGTGACGAGTCTACTGGAAATGTCATGTTTGTAATTAACTGCAAACTTGAATGAATTTCAAGTTTTTAACATCGCACTTACTTATATTTAACATAATATAGTGTTTTCGTTTGATATACAAACTAGAGCAAAACATTGTTGGGGCATTTTACAACGAAAACCCGTACCAATTACTACAGAAGCGGTAAATCACATCACTATGCAATACAAAAGGATATTTAGTGTAAAATTGTATACCGCCACAATTTCTTGTGAATGGAACTAGGGTCTGCAGTCCGCGGCTTACCTTATCGGTCGCTATCCCTCTTCAACTCATATAAATCCCATTTCCCTTCTCGCTCACTTAGAAGACACCTGCATGAACAAGTCGGCGATTTGCTGGATTTACTGCTCAGTGGCGTATCATCATACGCAACCAAGGTGAAGTGACTTATTATGTTATATTCATATATGTGCAAAACTTTAAACCAAAAAATATTTAGTTTTGAATATATTTAAAATATATTGAAAAAAAATTGCATGCTGCGTGTAACTTAGTGCTCAATTTAGCCAATAACAAATTAGTTTGCATATTAACAAATTAGTATGCATATTAGTTGGCATTCAGGGTGATTTTTGAAACATTTCCTGACTGAACGCATTTCTGTAGTGGACTCCTGAGGAACGCCGCCTATGAATATTCGGGTATGTCCGCAAGCTTAGCAAACTATCTCCAGCTGCTATTTTCACGCCGATACCACATAGCACAATTCACAGTTCATACCACAATTTTTTTTTATTTTTTGTACTATGATTGGCTTATTTTATTAATATTAACAGTTATTTATTTACAGTTAAAATCGGCATAGGTCTTTGTGAACACAAAATATCTTTTGTGTCCTCATGTCTATATTTCAATATTTAAAATGCATTTCAACTAAAATACATACGGTATCATTTAGAGGAAACACTATACTTCATTCTTATATGCAACGAAACTTATATACAGGGATAAACGTAGCTCTCCGAGTCTCCGACAATACCGAGACTGCAATTATGAAGAAGAGAAGGCGAGGATGATTCACTTGCTTGCCAAAATGCATATGCTAGGGACACGTAGGTAACTGTTACCATGACAACCGTATAATTTTGTGCATTATATTGTACCAGTCTATTATCCCGATAATTCCATTTCAACTGTGGTGTGCTGTAGTCTCTTCCCTGTCACCGACATAGTCGGCGCGTAATAATTTTACAGTTGCGACTATATGAAGGAGTAGTACCTATACCTATTATTATTATTTTTTTTTTTTTTTGGTCTGGTAAGTCCCCCCTGGCCTCCGACTAGTCCAGAGAGTCCCTCCAGCCTCGTTACACAACGACCGCTCCCCACGTCCGCGGGGTAAGCGGTCATTGAGGTCGCAATTCGTGTGTCCTGAGTAGACGCAACGAGCCAAGTATGACGGCCTTCTGCATCTTCCCAGCGATGACTTCTGCCGATTGACGGCATGCTGGGATGGTTCTTAATTCTGAGAGCAATGATTGTCGCATACCTCCGAGAGAGCCAATAATAAGAACCACTATTTTAACAGAATAACCCGGGTACAGCCTGCGGAGTTCAGAGAGTAAATCTCGATATTTTGTCCGTTTCTCCTCCTCTTTCAAGACGATGTTCTTTTCGGCCGGAGCCGAAAACTCTATAACGAACATCGTATTGAGTTGGTGATCGAGGAGGACTATGTCAGGCTTATTGGCTTGTATCCGCCTGACGGTGGGGAATGAATAGTTCCAGTATATCCGGGACCTCTCATTCCCCACAACGGACTCAATATCCCCCGGAGCATAGGGCAACACCGGTGTCTGATCTATACCGTACGAGTGCCGTAGGTGATAATACAGCACTCGTAATGCCGCGTTATGTCGATGGATATAGGCAGAGACCGCATATGCTGGACAAGCTGACAGCAAATGCATAATGGTCTCTGGGGCCTGACGACAAGCTCTGCAGCTAACGTCAGGCACTTCTATACCCATCACGCGGCTTCGGTAGACCAGGGTGTTCAGTACACCATCTTGGCAAGCTAATATAAAACCTTCAGTCTCTGACTTCAGCCCAGCTGACCTCAAAAAGCTAAAGGTCAGCTTTCGAGATAAGCCTAAGTCTTCTATATTTCTATAGTAGACTCCGTGCAATGGCTTATCCCTGTGCTGCTGAAAACGAAGTGTATTTCCAGCAGCCCGAAGGTGGGCTCTCAACCGAGCAGGGTCCAACTCGGTGACAGAGTTTGGATTATTCCGCTCGGTGTCGAAGTCGAGACCTAGGCTATTAGCTGCTCTTTGTGCTGCCCTATATATAAAAGCTCCTACGCCAGCTCCTTCATGGTCTTTGACCATGAGGAGTAGGGGATCCGAACTCCTGATAATCTTACAGGCCGTGTTCAGAGTTACTCTGTTGTGGAGACACTCCAATCCCAAGAGTCCACGGCCTCCCTGTTGTCGTGGGAGATATAACCGCGGAACGGACGATCTCGGATGCAAACTCCGACAGAGATGCATCATTTTGCGGGTACCTACGTCGAGTTGCTGCAGCTCCTCCTGTGTCCATTTTATTACTCCAAAGGAGTAGAGTAGAATCGGAACGGCAAGCATATTTGTCGCCGACACCTTGTTGGACCCCGACAGCTCTGAGGACCAGATCTGTCGGAGCAAGTGTCGGTACTTGCCGCGGAGAGCGTCTTTTGTAATATTTACCTCCTGGATGTGACTTTGTGGCACACCCAGGTAGGTATACGTCTCTCCGGCATCAAGGTGGTGTAAGATGCTTCCGTCTACTAGCTGCGCATCATCTCCGTAGTCCCCACATCGTCCTCTCTTGAGATGAATCAGTGCACATTTATCCAACCCAAACTCCATACCAATATCCGCTGTGTACTCTTGCGCCACTCGGAGGGACTGTTGTAAATCCCTTTCCCCGGAGGCATATATCTTAAGGTCATCCATATAAAATAAATGAGTGACCTTATGCCTCCTGTTTCCGGGTGGGCCGCAGTTGTAGCCACGGGTTCTTCTAAGTGCAACAGATAACGGCAGGAGTGAGATGCAGAAAAGGAGGGGACTCAGGGAATCCCCCTGGAATACACCCCGCTTAAAGATAACCGGCTCCGTTTGAACCCTGCTATCACCAGATGTAATGGTGAAGCGGGTTCTCCAGAGCGGCATCTATACATCTCACTATTGGATCTGGCACCGCAAGGCATTGGAGCAAGTGAATTATTAGCTCATGTGATGTTGTATCAAATGCCTTGCGATAGTCGATCCAGGCCATAGAAAGGTTTCGCTTGTACTGCCTGGAGTCCTGCGTGATACATCTGTCGATCAGCAGGTTCTCCTTGCAGCCAGCTACGCCTCTCTTAGAACCTCTCTGCTCGTATATCTGTTGGTAGACCCCGTCAACTGCCATGAGTACACGCATGTTCAAGATGCGTGTAAACATCTTGTAACATGCGTTCAGACAGGTTATTGGTCTGTAGTTTTTTGGGTCAGACAAATCTCCGTTCTTTGGGATGAGCACTGTTCGCCCCTCGATGAACCAGGCCGGAATCTGCTGCTCTCCATTCAGCCAGTCGTTAAAAATCCTGGCTAAATGGTGGTGGATCTGAATAAATTTCTTCCACCAATAAGTGGGGATCCTATCAGGACCCGGAGCAGCAAAGTTCTTTGAGCCCTCAAGAGCTCTCCGAACTTCTTCCGGGGTTATCGGTTGGTGCAGTTCTTGGAGCTCTGGCTGTTGATGTCTTCCACAGAAGACCTCAAACTGCGCCAGGGCTGGAGTGTCTCTAATTAGTGGATGAGAAACCTCATATATTCCCTTCCAGAAGTTTTCAACCCGTTCTACCGTCGGCGGATTTTCGACTACACGCGAAGGCGGTTTGAATAAGCTAGAAGGTTTCTCGCGGAATTGTTGGTTTTCCGCGAGACTTCTAGCTCGCCTCACTAGTGACTTTTTCGTAGCCACTAGCGCCCGTATTTTGTCAAGCCAGTGCTGTTTGGTAGTTAACAGCACCGCTCTATTTAGTGTGTGGTGGAGTCGTCTTAAATATGCGGCCCAACGCCGTACTTTTGTAGTATAAGGCCTTTTGGCCAAGATGTAATCCATCACACACTGGATACGGGACGCGTGTTGTCTTGCCGAATGGATCTTCGCTTCAATCTGGTGCACCCGCCCAAGGATTCTGTCATTCGGAGACACACGTATGTTACGTCTCTCCGACTGACATAGCCCCAAGGCAGCATTGTAAACTGCACAATTGATGCACCAGATATCCGCGTCTTCTGGAAGAGTTTCCCGAAGCTCTGCATCCACTCTCACCAGTTCTTGTGGTGGCAGGGGCTTGTATAGGCGTAGCGCCCTGCGGGTTCTTAAGCTCTCTATGTCCAGAGGTATGTAGGCAACCTCCTCCGCCAAGGCTTCCGGTTCTAAAACCAGTTGCTCCCGCATTGGAGGCGCCCTAACATGGCCCCTGCGTCTTAAGTAGGATACATAGTCCCTTAGGTGTTGGGCGGAAAAGGCGCGATGCTCTGGGTGCATATCACACCACAGAGCATGCATCCGCGCCATGTATCGCCTGCGCAGGGGCTCACTACTCTCATAAACGTGCAGAAGGTCATCCCTTAGCTCGTCTGTCCACTCAAAACGTCCTTGTCCATTGCGGTCGTCATCATGTTCAGGCATGTGTCCTGGGGCCCCACCACCTTGCCTATGACCCCCATCCGGGAGGGGTCGATCGTGGGGGCCTCTTCCTCGGGGCCTGGGAACCGAGTGTAGGGGTGGCAAGGAGGTTAACCTGGCCACCCCCGGCCGGTATCAGGGGAATCTAGCGAATCCCCCCGGGTGCGCCTGAGCTACCGGTCCGATTCGCACCATCGCTAGGGTAAGTGGTGGCGCTACTCACCAAAGGTCTGTGAGCTGTTGAGTGACCCCCCCTGCTTATTTATTATTATTATTATTATTATTATTATTATTATTATTATTATTATTATTATTAATTGTACTTGTTTCTAATTAAAACTAAAAATGTTTATTATAAATAATAATTTCATATACCTATTACATTATTGGTTACCTATTACCTATTACATTGGTTTGAGAAATAGCTATTATAAATTGTGATAATAACGGGAATCGCCGCTTCACTTGCTTCACCCCACGACCGCCACTGGTTTTCATTAGTGTCTCTTTGTTTGCTCTGTATCCTTCATCCCACATTTATTGCTGATATGCTTCTTTATCTAGTACATATTTGCAGTTTGGCATTTTTCAATATATTTCAAACAATAAAATCAAAAACAACACCACATTTTGTATTTTTATTCAGCGGCTACATCATATAATGCAATAATAATTAAAAAGTTGTAGCTGTCCCCATTGCTGATACGTATTATCGTGCTTTACCTATGTAACTTGTGTGGCCAATACCTAGTGATCATCAATTTCTACATCAAGCAGTTAATAAATCAACCGAACGTATAGAAAATTAATGAAATATTAATAGCATTTTATATAAATATTTTGATGCGCAATATACATGCCTACATGTACTTAAATTATCACTATTGTTTGTCAGTTCAGTGTTCCTCAATAAAAAAATTATCAAAATTCCATTAAATATAATAAGGTGCCTAATAATAATTGTTGACGTCTTGTTTTCCAAACACCATCCTTTCATTGCTCAGTAGGTAACTAATTCACGCTGGCGTCTATTTAATTCAGTAACCAGCTCTTAAATTCTTTGCAGCTTGGATGCTCGTTCAGTGTGAATTTTTGCTTCTCCAGCAAGTGCGCCTCTACGAATTAAGATATCAGTTTCCTCTGTCACATCATGTCTAGTTCATCATTCTATCATGTTTAGTTATTAATAATCTGTGTAAGAAAGCTAACATGGGGTGTTATCCTGAGCTCAGTTTTACTGGGGTAGTTACTGTTACTATGTGTGTCTTAGGTAAGTTCATATTTACTATTTTTTTTAAACATTGCTAATTGTAGGCTTGCCATCGGACCTATATTCAGTATATTATAAATATATGTAAGAAATTGCGATGTTACAATAATTTTTTATCATAAATTTACTTAGGTAAGTCAGCACACGATGCAGCTGAGATTTAAAAAAGTATTTTTTAAAATATTTTTTTGACATTCAACAGGAAACATTTTCTGAAATCATTAATTTGGATTAAATAATTTTCTTACATAGGTACATAATGTATATATTATAATGAAATATCGTATTACAAATGCTATTCCAAGGATTCGAATAATTATAAAGCAGTTTCGATGATAAATTGAGTATTCATTTATTGATAAATTTGACAACTACTCATTATTATTTTTGGCACTATGTATATATTTGCAAGGAAGTGTGAAGGTGAAGATAATTATTATGATGATGAAATTATATTATTTATATAAGAAGTCTAGTACAAACTAAAAAAACTTAACATACTAGGTATATACAGGAGGTTTTATCTAGTGGTAGAGTATCGTTCAAATTATCAAAGGACATGGTACAATTTTACGGTATTTTGGCTCTGAGTAGAAAATTATGATATTTTAGTTTATATTAAAGGAAATAATTGTATCACTGAAAAAAAAGTCGTAAGTATACAAGGTGTATCTGAAAAAAATGTTAAAACTAGTCATTTTAATATATTGCATATAATACATATTATACTGGCGTCAGAAATAAAATCTAGTAAATATTTCTATTACTTATTTTTATTATACAACATGTATAAATACAGATTAAAACATGTATAGTTGCTATACGATAAACAGAGTGTTCCAAAATTATTAATTATCGTCATAGGTTTTTAGTATTCTTATATCAGAAAAAAATTAAATATATTTTAGTTACTATTTATGCGATGTGTTTAAGTTATGTTTAGACATAAATTACACAAGAAATAAAATACTAACTTCTATTACACCATACAGTTTTCCAAAAACATAACCATTTATAAGCACGTCTAGAAAAATATATTTTCATCCAAGCAACATTCTGAGGATGAAAGACAATGGAAGATAGTCCAAAAAAGTAATTATTAATAACTATTTATTAATGGCCATATGGCTGGAAAAAAGCAATATTGAGACAATCTTATCGTTGTCATTAACGGTAGTGGTAACTTACTTTGTAATATAGAGTGCTTTACTTTTCTTGAGTCAATGTTCTCCACGATTTCGACATTATTGTGCCTATTGGCCGCATCTTATAGTGTTCTTATAGTGTTTTACTTTGATATACAAACTAAGGCAAACAATTGTGGGGCATTTTACAAAGAAAACCCGTACCAATTACTACAGAAGCGGTACATCACATCACTATGCAATACAAAAGGATATTTAGTGTAAAATTGTGTACCGCCAATTTCAATTTCTTTTGAAAGGTACTAGGATCTCCAGTCCGCGGCTTACCATATCGGTCGCTGTCCCTTTTCAACTCATATAAATCCAATTTCCCTTCTCGCTCACTTACCTGCATGGACAAGCCGGCGATTTACTAGCTTTACTGCTCAGTAGCGTATCATCATGCCCAACCAAGGTGAGGGCTTTTTTACTCCTTGATGTGCCTAGTTATTCCATTGCACTACTCTATATAAAACCACTATAACCTATAAACACTATACACTATATTCTATAAATACTATAATATTATAATAACACTATAAAATATTAACTATAACCAATGATTTTACAAACTCTAGACACAATTATTACAAAAACGCTCGAGCACGCTTTTTACACTTCACGTGCACGTTCGATCAAGGACACGATAACTCATCGAACACCTACAACTGCCACTGAGACAATAACAAAAAATATCCGTTAATACAACGCGCAAAATTATACCTATATGCGTGCGCCACCACCCTATAGATATCTTTCAGGCGATACCAACAGATGAAACGTTCGTTCGGAAAATATAAAAACAAATACACTTGCAGTTCGCATCCATTTGCAATTTGTTTTTGATATATTATAAATTAAATTGAGTTAACATTATTGATTTTTATTTTATTTCCTATATTAGGATAATTGTGCGCGCCACTGAGCACCGCATTCCATTAGTTTGCATATCAAACGAAAGCACTATAATAGAACATCTGTTGGATATCTCACTTGATTTTCATATCTTCCATATCCTAATATACGGGCATCAGATTTACTGTGATTTACACGTACAATATGTGTACCTGTAATCGGATCTTCTATATTTTCATTACATTCTATGAATAACATATGTTTTGTTGCTTGGGTAAATCTGGAATAAACTCGAGCCCTTATTAGGTTATTTTTCTATTAATTGTGTTTAGAAAATAAATTCGTTGTTTATCTCCCTCGCACTGTTATCTTGAATATATCCGGCACTAATTTTAACTTGATAACTAAAAGTTTTCGAAGCTATATCATCTAGTGGTAAATGAGGAAAATAGACATCATTTTCATTTAAATGAACCCAAACGCCCACACCACCTCTTCGATGTGATTTTTCTTGGTCAACCCTGATTTGTAATTGGTCAATTGTATGATTGTGAATGATACTTAGCATTGCCCTAGTTAAATCATCGTCACAATTTTGCATATGAATAGTCTCGTGAAAACGGTTAAGAAGAGCACTGGCTATTTTAAGAAAATCGCATAAGCAAACAATGCTTGCATGGGTATAAAATCTCTAAAGAACTTAAAGATATGCGTCAGATGACCATTGCGGGCTTCGACAATCCAAGGAACCTTCGTTACTTTTCTTGATTGGTTGGCTTCCTCCGTTGAGAACTGTCTCTGTCCTCTTGTCAGAAATGCAGGCATTTCAAAATTTAAATGAAGTGCTTCCAAAAACTCCATAGGCATCTCGATATCCCCTATCTAAGACAAAAATATAATTATCCCTTACCTACCCAAATCCGCACTAGTTCTCTATCTTGATTGAATCCATTAATTAATATTTGAGCATCGAAACACTCACTATAAAACCATCGGGAGCTACAACAAGACCCGCTTTCAGTAAAGTGTATTTCTTATGCCTGGAGCATGATTGACTTTGTCTTATGACAGTTATTGCCATGCTCATATTTTGCCTGGAAGAAAAGTTTAAAATTGAGCAAAATGCCATTAAATGTTTTTTCGTGAGGTATTTCCTGTGCCCATTTACTTCAACCGGGCCGCACCTATCAAATTATTCACTAAACTGTTCTCGATTCAATGATCGCTAAAATTATTTCATCTTCATACTTTTTTCCAGACTGATTCTCGCAATATTGAAAGCCTGAGATAACTTCCACTTAAAATATTTTACTAGGAATGCTGATTATATTTGCCTACAATTCTAATTTTATGTACCCACATTTTGTTAAATGATTAGCACAACAGCGAATATTACCAGGAATGAAAATATTAGTTTTTATGTAAAAATCTGCTCGTGCTTCAAGAGTGAGCCTATAATTTATTACTTCACTGCATATGAAACATTTATCAGTGTGTTTCCTTACTAATACTTCTATTGGTATAGCCATTTCATTATCTTTGACGTCAAAGGTGTATTGTATAAAGGAAACATGTCCCAGACTTGTTCCCTTTATCCAATGACTACTTATTTCTTGGGTTTGTAACTTGCAAAACGTGAGTTTACAAAGTGCAAACGTGAGATGTTCCCTTTTTAGGCTAATCGGTTGACGAACGTTTAAAATGAGAAAATGGTAGGTATATATTAGGTTTTTTTTACATAATATGTGACTTGTTCTGTTTATACAGCAACCGCTTCAAATCGCCGTACTGTCCAAATTGTCCTCAAATTACACAGATCTTGTATTTTAAACCATTCGAAATGGCCCCTTTTAACTAAGGCTACCTTAAGATATTTTGTCTACCGGCTACTTTAAGCAGATAATATTGAGGTATTTGAAACATAAACATTCTAATGAATAAGCTATTGATTGATTGATTTTTAAATCGAACTATCGCACTATTCATATTATGTAATTCCGAATTAAACATGAGTAAAGCATGAAATTTGAAGTATATTATACTGTTTAACCTGTTATACTGCCTGACCTTGTCTGATCTATACTACTGTTATACTGTCTGACCTTGCAGCCATTAATATTTACCAATATATACTAGTCCCTAGTCAGCCTATAAATAAAACGAATCAGTAATTCGTCCCAACACAGCAAATTGTGACTCGCCGTATTCAGGAGACCTTACTGACTAGACAGATACATAGCATGTCGCATGTCAAGGACGTTTTCTTAAAGACGGGCCCCATATACCACGCGCCCAGAAGTATTTTCAATGCTAAAAACTTATTTGCCTACAATTAATTGTCTTGGCTCATAATTTTATGAAGCTACATGTTTTTATGTTGAATGCCATAAAGAGATTAAAGTAGAGGTATAAAACTATCCGAGTCGATTATAGAGATATTCATACCAATCGCTGATTGCAGATAATTGAAATAGTGGGTTACACAAGAAAAACTTTCTGTATGTATATAATAAATTCATAATGATGGTTATTTTTTATAGAGGTTCTATCTGCCATAAGTCTTCAGAATGAGACAATGCATGTAGAAACAGAGAGGCATTATGTACCTTTACATATTTCCGAAAATTCCACAGTCTATGACTTCAATATTCCATATCTACAAAAAATATCGGCTGCAGTTGAGAAAAATCATACGCAAATGGTGGAAAAGAATATAATCAATCAAGACTCAGCTACAATTAGCAAAACAGTAAAGCATAAACGTAGAAAAAAAAACGGGATGAAAAAAAGACGTAAAGGTAAGTTACTTCCTATCGTTATAAATAGGTAGGTTAATATGCTTTCTTAGATTAGGTACTACTGTACTCAGGTGTACTATTGTTCCTGATAGACACCTGACACCTGAGTTTGCGACCTCGGGGGTTTGCCGCTCGACGGGTGGGGGGACGAAAACTCGGGAAATAGCGCCGTTGTGCTATCGAAAAAATTAAATCAAATGAAATATGTAGAGAACAAAATTGTGCACAATTTTGTCCATGATGCATTTTTCGTCTGTTACCAATAGTTTCTGTGCTATGGCGCGCCAAAGTTTCCTTATTATCGTTGACCTAGGCGTCAAATTGATTATTTTTGTGCATACGTGATACACGAAAATATAATTTTCTTCATTTCAACTCATTTCCACACCACCAGTTGATCGTTGCTTTTTTTTCAATGCGGTGTCTCCAAGAGTCCACGGTCGTTATCGGGGTTTGTTTCACTTTGGCTCGCTTGCGACGTTGCAAAACTGACTCGCCTTCGTTGTCATCATCGTCAGACATTAATTCCGAATCAGAATCGGTAAACTCGGCGTTGTCTGTTTGGTCATCATCGTCCTGTATCTGATCGGGAACGTTTTCGGCATCTTCTGCATTGTCGTCGTCTAACTGCCTGTAACTACAAGTCCTACTGATTTCAGTTTCACAATTTAAATTGCTACAATTGAAAAAATTAAATATTTTTTTACATATGTAGCTACATTATTCTACATACTTCTGTAGCTAAATTATTCTGAGCTGGATTTTCATATGTTGCTAGAATCAACCATTGATTCAGCGGATAAGCGGAGTCTCCGAGAATTACAGCATTGAGGGATAAAGATAAGAGATGAGGTATTCAACCATTTTCTATTCTGCGAAATAAAGAACTATTTCGAAGTACCCGTGCGTCGTAAACATTGCCGGGCACTAACATAGTAGAATGTTAGATCTGGACCACACACAATCATACAGTTGATTGAATATTTGCCATGGCGATCCACATGGACTGGTTCGTTAATTCTGGGAGTGTCTATATTGATTAGTGTTCAATCCTCTGCACCACATACTTCGGGAAAACTGGCTATTGCACGAAATATTTGAACAATATCCAACATATTAGGGGGCCATGACACTATTTTGTCGAATTTTATCTCATTAACAGCATTGACAGTGTCATGTACGCATCTACACAGTCATTTTTAATACCCCATGCATCTCGCAAACACCATGGTACAGACCTCCATTCCCTCCAGTGCAGGGCAATTAATGTCTTTCGCGTTGGTGTCAATCCATACCATCGAACTATTCTATTTGCAAGCCTTGGTCCAATATCGCGAACGAGATTTTCAAACTGGTATGGGCTCAGACGAAACCGTTCTTTGAATTAGTTATCAGTGAGAAAAACGAAGTCCTAATATTAAATCGATATTCTGTAGGCACATCTTCACAGTCACTGTCACTATCTTCATAATCATTAGTCATAATCACTTGACCACATATTGGGAACATATACGTACGTGTTCACAATGCGGGAATTGCCGTAACACTGCATTTACCCAGAGTCGAAGATATGTAAAACATTATCAGTTGTAGTAAATTCTGTAACACAGTTATACAAGTGTTAACTTTGTGTTACAGAATACGCTTACATATTATGTAGAGACTCTTCCGTAAATACAGGTGCCGTACGGGTAATTACAAGATGAGTTGTGTTATGAAAAAGTTACAAGTGTAAAATATATTCGGGAATGTTTTCGCAAGACGTCCCAGTAAAGTGTGAACACAGCACCAAACATTTTAATTCTACTTTACGGGAACCACAAGCAAGTGTGAGGAAAAATAATAAATTTTGCGCCTAGGTCAACAATAATAAGGAAATATTGACCATAGATAACAATAATAATTTAAAAATGTCCACATCGGAGTATGTAAAGGAGAGCTTCAAAAAATCATATTTTAATATATACAATCAAATGTATCAACTCGTACATCTGCAGATTCGGAAAACATTACTATTTCAGATAAAAAATATTGCAATATTGTGATCTTCGTCTTAATCCGCGATGAAATTCTGATTTTGTTGAAAATTTCAAATCAACCCGCAACTTTGGCGCGCCATAGAGCAGAAACTATTGGTCGCAAACGAAAAATGCAATTGTGCACAATTTTGTTCTCTACATATTTCATTTGTACATTTTTTCTATACCCTTGCCACAACGGCGCTTTTCCCCGAAAGGTGACGCGACGCAGAGTTTTCACCCCCCCACCCCTCGAGCGGCAACCCCCGAGGTCGAAAACTCAGGTGTACCTATGTCTACGATCCCACCAAATTTCATTTCTTTCCGATCTTTTGCGAATAGAAATCCCCCATTGCTTGGCCTACCTAGAAAATATATTGGATTAGATTAAGTGGTTCGATTCATACCAACCTAAATCAAGGTCAAATAAATATAATTTTTTCCTAATCTGTTTTAACCCTTGCCTTTTAGGTTTGGCACTCAAAACGAAAGCAACCCAGCAAGCCATTCCAGGAAATATGGAAACGACTACGAGAGTTATTACAACTCTAAGGAAGAGGAAGAGAAAAGGGAGACGAAGGAAGAACAGAAGAAAACAAAAAATGGAAAACACCAACATTCTAGAAGTAACAACGGCTAGAGAAATGATACTATCAACAAATAGAAGTTCCAATTCTACAATACATGAACTGATAAGAAAATTAAACGAAAATCCAGAGGACAGTTTTGAGGATTTCAGTATAAGACATGCAAATAAAACTATAATCCATGGGAAATCTTATGGAGGGAATATGGCTAATTTGGTAGCTCCGTTACCTGCATCTGCCAAATTTCCTATCCGCTTGCACGATAATAGTAACTATATTTAAATATTTCATTTATAAAACAAATAATTTTTAACGCACTCAAAGTATATACGAATATTTTCAGTAACTCTTCATGTCAGCATGAGTAATCGTACTAATAATAAAGTTCCTACAAGAAGGAATAATCGATGCCGCAGAAACAAAGGCGGATGTACGCACCTTTGTCATCCGAAAGGCAAAACTAAATGTTCATGCCTGGAAGGATTTTATTTAGCACAAGACCAAAAAACTTGTCTGGGTAAGTTTTATTTTCAATGGCTACAAAAAAGGTAGGTTTCTATGGTTTGATGGTTTCTAGCCATCAGTCACCGGTGAGAACCATATTTACAATGATTTTTTTCGGCCGCAATAGTACATAGAGGAAAAGCATTTATTAAAATATGAGAGTCCTACTAATATACTACCAATATTAAAACTATTGTTTTATAACTAATTTCTCTCCAGACGTAGATGAATGCAAAATAAACAACGGTGGTTGTGAAATGAGGTGCTTGAACACACTAGGCAGTTACGAGTGCGGTTGCCACATAGGACTGAGACTAGCGGACAATTTAAAATTTTGTGACGATATCAATGAATGTCTTCTTAGAAATGGCCATGGACCATGTCAGGATACTTGCGAGAATATTTATGGATCATACAAATGCAGCTGTAAAAGACTTAATGGTACAAAATTGGGGGAGGATGGACGATCTTGTGTTGATTTAGATGATTGTGCAGAAAATAATGGGGGATGTTCTCATAATTGCATAAATACGGTCGGAAGAGCTTTTTGTGCATGTCCTGATGGCATGGAATTGTCTTCCGACTGGAAAACTTGCCAAGGTACATCTACGAGTATATACAGGTAAAGTCGCCGAGATTTATTTTATGCGGTGCGCAGTAACAAGTCCCGGCCCACTTAAGGAGGGGCAATAGTTCAGGTGAGGTGACCACTAGCACGTCTTGATTGGAAAAATATTCTCACCTATAAACCTATCATTCTGCCTCTAAATAAATCTCGGTAGCCTATACCTGTACTTCTTGTGTTTGTATTTGTAATGTTCAGATTTCTACATTAAAGATATCCTCTCTTTCTGCTACAGATATAAATGAATGCGAGGACGATACTATCAAAAAATCTTGTGAAAATGGATGTGTTAATACCGAGGGATCTTACCATTGTGTGAATTCTCTTGAATACCAAAATGACGAACCTTTATCAAATAAAGCTTGCAAACCTTTATTTCCACCTCCTGAAGGATTTATTAGTTGTTCTAGAGGCGAAGCAGTTCTCTCATACGCCAAAACTGGAAGAACGAGGACTCTTAACAATCCCGGGACGGTATGCAAACTAATATGCCCCGTGGGATATAAAATTATAGGCCAGTATCACGTTATATGTGATTTTAATGGAGAATGGAGCGGAATGAAAGGAGCTAAATGTACACGTAAGTTATGCTATTATTTAAAGTTTTTCATGACAAAAAGCGTGGTCAGGTGTGGGGAGAGAAAACGACTAGGTACCTACTGTTGCGTAAAGTTCCATAAATTGCTTTTTGCGCATCTAGAGAAAGAAAATATTAACAATTAATAAACGCTTGAAGCTAGAAAAAATCACTGCTGATTATTACAATACAAAAATCATTTACTATTATTAATAAACGCTTTAAGTTACAAAAAATATTTGCTCGTTTCATACACATAAAAAAATCAATCGCGAATATGAATGGGTCATTTCAAATACACTGGGATTGTAATTATTGGTATTTTATACACGATTAAAAATATTGTCAACTAGAAGGGGTCATTATACACGACTCGTTGGCAAATAAATTGTGCCCACAATTTGTTTTCCAATTCAGTAACTAATTGAACTTGGCATGCATTTCCCATCCTAACCAGTAAAGCTGTTCTTCTTTGTAATATATTTTGGAATTCATATTCGTGATCAAAGGTAATTATTAAAAATATTTTCCAATCCTTGACTCACATAAATGTTGTAAATTCACTAATGCTTATAGCAACCATCTATCGGTCAATTCTAGCAACTATATATTTGGCAATTTAATGTACCTAGTTTAAATTTCCTTGCAAATCCTTAAAAATGTGTCCTCAACTGTTTTTGAGAGTCGCAATCATCTTAATTATTTATTAATTATCCTCAAGGGAAAATTGTCAGAAATCATGTTTCTATAAAAAGTTAATATTAGGTACATTAAAAACAGAATTAGAAGTATCACTTTCACTACATGTGCAACCACGCTTTAACTTGAAAATCTTGAAACTTCAAATTAATTAAAGGAATTTCCAGAGCTGTTAAAAAGGTGATTGCGTAAGACCCCCAGTACTGGCCACGTTTTTTAGCGTGCCCCTAGCGTGGTATAAAATTTAATATAGATTAGACATAATAATATTTTGCGTTTATGTTACGCTCGATCCTACTCTGTTCCGGAAATAAATGAGAAAGAGAGTGAGCCATACTCGCTGTTAAAACCAAGCCGCTGTCTTGGTCTTGGCCTTTGAAACGTTGTCTGAGTCAATCTCATATATTTTCGAAACTGCATAGGCATTAAAATTATTACGCTCGATCCTATACTGGCCTATACTTACTCTGTTCCGGAAATAAATGAGAATCAGAGTGAGTCATACTCGCTGTTAAAACCAAACCGCTGTCTTGGTCTTGGCCTTTGAAACGTTGTCTGAGTCAATCTCATATATTTTCGAAACTGCATAGGCATTAAAATTATTACGCTCGATCCTATACTGGCCTATACTTATTCTGTTCCGGAAATATATGAGAATGAGAGTGAGTCATACTCGCTGTTGAAACCAAGCCGCTATCTTGGTCTTGGCCTTTGAAACGTTGTCTGAGTCAATCTCATATATTTTCGAAACTGCATAGGCATTAAAATTATTACGCTCGATCCTATACTGGCCTATACTTACTCTGTTCCGGAAATAAATGAGAATGAGAGTGAGTCATACTCGCTGTTAAAACCAAGCCGCTGTCTTGGTCTTGGCCTTTGAAACGTTGTCTGAGTCAATCTCATATATTTTCGAAACTGCATAGGCATTAAAGTTATTACGCTCGATCCTATACTGGCCTATACTTATTATGTTCCGGAAATATATGAGAATGAGAGTGAGTCATACTCGCTGTTGAAACCAAGCCGCTGTCTTGGTCTTGGCCTTTGAAACGTTGTCTGAGTCAATCTCATATATTTTCGAAACTGCATAGGCATTAAAATTATTACGCTCGATCCTATACTGGCCTATACTTATTCTGTTCCGGAAATAAATGAGAATGAGAGTGAGTCATACTCGCTGTTAAAACCAAGCCGCTGTCTTGGTCTTGGCCTTTGAAACGTTGTCTGAGTCAATCTCATATATTTTCGAAACTGCATAGGCATTAAAATTATTACGCTCGATCCTATACTGGCCTATACTTATTCTGTTCCGGAAATAAATGAGAATGAGAGTGAGTCATACTCGCTGTTAAAACCAAGCCGCTGTCTTGGTCTTGCCCTTTGAAACGTTGTCTGAGTCAATTTCATATATTTTCGAAACTGCATAGGCATTAAAATTATTACGCTCGATCCTATACTGGCCTATACTTACTCTGTTCCGGAAATAAATGAGAATCAGAGTGAGTCATACTCGCTGTTAAAACCAAGCCGCTATCTTGGTCTTGGCCTTTGAAACGTTGTCTGAGTCAATCTCATATATTTTCGAAACTGCATAGGCATTAAAATTATTACGCTCGATCCTATACTGGCCTATACTTACTCTGTTCCGGAAATAAATGAGAATGAGAGTGAGTCATACTCGCTGTTAAAACCAAGCCGCTGTCTTGGTCTTGGCCTTTGAAACGTTGTCTGAGTCAATCTCATATATTTTCGAAACTGCATAGGCATTAAAGTTATTACGCTCGATCCTATACTGGCCTATACTTATTATGTTCCGGAAATATATGAGAATGAGAGTGAGTCATACTCGCTGTTGAAACCAAGCCGCTGTCTTGGTCTTGGCCTTTGAAACGTTGTCTGAGTCAATCTCATATATTTTCGAAACTGCATAGGCATTAAAATTATTACGCTCGATCCTATACTGGCCTATACTTATTCTGTTCCGGAAATAAATGAGAATGAGAGTGAGTCATACTCGCTGTTAAAACCAAGCCGCTGTCTTGGTCTTGCCCTTTGAAACGTTGTCTGAGTCAATCTCATATATTTTCGAAACTGCATAGGCATTAAAATTATTACGCTCGATCCTATACTGGCCTATACTTACTCTGTTCCGGAAATAAATGAGAATCAGAGTGATTCATACTCGCTGTTAAAACCAAGCCGCTATCTTGGTCTTGGCCTTTGAAACGTTGTCTGAGTCAATCTCATATATTTTCGAAACTGCATAGGCATTAAAATTATTACGCTCGATCCTATACTGGCCTATACTTATTCTGTTCCGGAAATAAATGAGAATGAGAGTGAGTGATACTCGCTGTTAAAACCAAGCCGCTGTCTTGGTCTTGGCCTTTGAAACGTTGTCTGAGTCAATCTCATATATTTTCGAAACTGCATAGGCATTAAAATTATTACGCTCGATCCTATACTGGCCTATACTTATTCTTTCCGGAAATAAATGAGAATGAGAGTGAGTGATACTCGCTGTTAAAACCAAGCCGCTGTCTTGGTCTTGGCCGTTGAAACGTTGTCTGAGTCAATCTCATATATTTTCGAAACTGCAGAGGCATAAAAATTATTTAAGGGACCGAGCACATACTTCTAATATTTCAGGTGTTCCAGCACCAACGATTCAATGTCCACCTACACAATTCGTGAGAACAAATCAACTTAGCAAAACAGCTTTTGTGAAATTCCCATCCCCACAGACTAATGTCGGTTGGAAGTACGTCAAGTCATACCCATCGTGGGGAAAACAATTGTCTGGAACATTAAAAGAAGGACATTATGATATACATTTTATAGTAAAAGATCCAACTTCGAAACTATCTGCGACATGTTCAGTTAAGATTATCGTAGAGAACTAGTTCTCTACGATAATCTAACTAATCATTCAATACATACACATACGTATTTAATAAAGTTTTTGCCTCCTTTGCTTGTATTTAAGTTGATAAATAAATAACTAATTAAATAATATTTGGTTTTCGGGTCATTATATAGTTCATTATGACTGATATTTTCCATGAAAAAATATTTATAAACCACTTACTTCACTTGGTGTTTTCGGAAGATGACCTACGTTAAGAATTTTAAATAGAACCCTGTGTATTTCTCTTGACCAGGTCATAAAATTCCGTTTCAATGATATATTACAAGTGGCAACATGTTTTTAAAAAGGGGGCCTAGGCGACTATAAGTCACTCGGGATCTCCGTAAGACAGGCCGGGTACAAGAATTTGTTACGTCACGATACTGGTCCGGTCACGGCATGACGTAATATACAGTATACAGAGGTTTTTATGAGTAAAACTGAATATATTTCAAAACAAACTGTTACTTATGATAAAATAACTTGAAAGGGGATTTCAACATAACCATACATGTACCCTAATAGCCGCGTTGATTGATTTAGAGCCGAAATATTTTTTTCTTCAAATAACCTGACAGCAAGCTGTACATTCTGTCGTTTGGGTGAGGATGGGTTTAAAACTTTTTTTAAGAAAGCTTTTAAAAACGCCTGGGTATTATTTTGTTTGTACTTTTTTCTAGGAAATAGCCAATATCATTTTCTTGTAAATGACACCTACCTTAAGTAGTGAAGTATATGTTTAACTAACACGTTGTTTATAACACAAGGAACATACTTTTAAAATTTACAAACAAACACTTCCACTACCGGCATTGGACATCGGACAGATAACAAGTCAAACCACACAACAAAAACAAACCACCTTCCGATGTCTATTTTACTGATTTTACGAATTGTCACTAAGAACTAAATACATTTGAGAAGTCTTACAGATTCAATTATGATTTTAACTTTATTACAACTTTGAAATAGAGCTTTATACTAAGGAAAAACTGCGAATAACTTACGTTTTACGAGTATAATCAACAAGCACTAGAAGCAGCCGACGACGCCTTAACTAACTGTTGTATGCGGGATTCATGGAATTCACGTCCGATCTTACTTCTCTATCTAACTTACACATTTTGTATATCTCTATCCTACCATATCGAGAAATACGTAGGGAATGATATGCCGTGTATGGTACTTCATAGATGACATGTAAAATCTATCATAGATGTTTCTAATTAAAATCTTAAGAGAAAATGTTAGAAAAAGGATGATTTAAAATACAATAATCGTTATATAGTTGTTAGTCGAGCTGAGAGCTCATAGTATAGATACATGGTAATATTATTCAAATAATATTGTTTTTCTTCTTTATTCGAAAAAATACAAAATAGATTTCTGATTCAATGTTTTTAACATTTATAATAGTTTGTAAAAATCTTAATATTATGGCAATTTTAAGCACTTAGGCGATTTGTTTCTTAATTAAAAACATGTTGTGTACTTCCTTTTTATCTTCGCCATTTGAAAAATACCCTTCTGTTAGCTCTGGCATTATTCGGTAGTCGACTTTCTGCGTAAACTTTTGGTATTTTGTAGCTTTGAGGCTGCATAGGTTTAGTTACTCTTATATGTCGCCAATAACAACCTGCTTCACTAGTTAACATATTCTGAAAAATTAAATCATACATAATCTAAATTGAGTACCTACCAAAAATGTATACTTACATTGTAACTGTCAGGAGAATTCGACATATATTGTATTCCACTGGGGCATATTAAAACAGCCTTGTATCTTCCAGCGTTATTATGGTTAGTATACGTTGCTTGTTGAATTGAATTTGACACATCAGAGTCCAAGTCATCTGTAATCAGTAGACAGAACTTTAGTTTTATCCGTCTACTAAATGGCGAATGCCCAGGTCACAATCCTAATTAATAGATATTTAAATTAATTAATGAAACATTTTCTATCGGTTCAAATTGTGAATCTAAGAACCATTATCTAATCAACTGAATCATACACATAGAATTTCATAAAAATCAAGTCAAGATGATTACATCGAGCTAAGAAAACTACAGAAAAGGATGATATGGCAAAATAATGTAAGTACTGGAATGAAAACGATATATTGGTAGTGATGCCATGGTGAGATTATGAGCTTATGGGTTGAGGAATACCAAAAGCTTCCATAATTGGTTGCCTTCATCTCTTCCTAGTATCCTATTTCTATCAGTTTAATTAATGGCGTCCCTTCAATTCACGACACCCCACCTACTACATAGGTTGTGCCA